>VXBT01010829.1:0-234852 GCA_013400235.1 Oriolus oriolus
CACATTGCTGAGTCATGTCCAGCTCTTCATCTACCGGTTCCCCCAAGTTTTTCTTGGCAGGGCTGCTTTCAGTACATTCATTCCCCAGCCTGTGCTGATACCAGGGTTTGCTCTGACCCAGGTGCAGCACCTTGTACTTGATCTCGTTAGACCATGAGATTTCCATGCACCCACATCTTGAGCTTGTCCAGGTCCCTCTGTATGGCATCCTGTCCTTCAGGTGTGGCAACCACACCACTCAACTTGACCTCCACACCATCTCCTCATCTCATCTGCAATTTTGCTGATGGTGCACATGATCCCTTCATCTGTGTTATTAACAGACATTAAATAACACTGGTCCCCCTACAGAGCCCTGAGGGACAGACCTGGTCAGTGATACCCTTTGGGATTCTGAGCTATTGACCCTTGGGATGCAATTGTCCAACTAATTCCTTGTCCACCAAAAAGTCCACCCATGAAATCCATCTCTCTCCAATTTAGAGTAGGATGTTTTGGAGGTTTACCCAGACCCAGGTGCAGCAGGTCATTCTGGACCCATACAGGGATCAAACCCGCCACCTTGGCTTTATTAGCACCATGCTTTAACCAGCAGAGCTTATCTCAGGGTCAAGCTGTTGAATGCAAAAGATTCGCCAGGCTTCCTTTGTGTTTAGTGGAGTATAGAATAGGAATTTTTATTTAATTTTATGAAAATGGGTATTTTCCATTTTTATTTTATCATTTTAAAATCATAAATTATTTCATCATTTAGAAAATTTAAGTTGAGCCTTTTACAAGTGGGAGCTGCCAAGTGCCCGTCTTACTTTACAGAGTAACCAACTACCCTATATTATACATTTTTGCCAATATCTTGAAGAAAATGTACATTAAGGCTGTTAGATTTTCATCAAGTGAATCTTATTTCCCTGCAAGGAAATTTGTATTCTTTTTATTTACCCTGTCTGTGTGGGCCTGTGAGTTGTCTACCCTAAAGGACACTGCAAGCGGCTTCAGACATATGAATGTAAACAGCAATGGGGGTATGAATGGAAATTAAACAGTAAATTAATCCAGAGGAAATAACATAGAAAAAGACAGTTTTGTTTCATTTGCAGGAGGAGCAGTAGAAGAAGCATAGAAACTGTCAGCGTTACAAACTGATCAATAAAATTAGAGGTTGCAAGACTACTTCATGCTGTTGCATATTCAAAACAAGTAATGTTTAGAATTTACTCTCAGCTGGGTATTGGTCTGCTTTCAGAAAACAAGAACTTAAATATTTTCATTAAAGTGGAGTTTTTGTTATTCCCTGTTTTATGAATAATGGTTCTTTTTGAAGCTAAATTAACTATTGAGTACATAGCTCATGGCTCAGCCATATTATTTTACTCCATATCCTGAAGCATTTCCTTCACACTATGCTATAAATTCGGTTTGGACTATCTAAGATAATATGAAATTTGTAGAAAGCATTAATACTTCTGTGGGGGCAGGGGAGGAAGTGACTCATGTTCAAGTTCCAGAGTTGTTTTTTTTTTCACCTAGGAGGTGAAACACTTGGTTGACATTGATCTAAAGGGGTAGAAACCCTACTGCACCTTCTGGAAAAGTTCTGCACCTTTCAGTGTGTAATATCCTTAGAAGGACACTCAGCTTTCAAAGTGGAGCCACCATGCAATCATGAACACAGGAATCACATGCCAAGAGGAGAGAAGGAAGGGGTAGCATGATTCTGTTTTTCAGTGGTTGATCATCTCAGAAGAAAGGAGGCACTTTTGTTTGAGTCCCTGCCTTTCGAGCGCTCTCTCTCTGTTTTCCAGGGAAGAACTCATTTAAAATGCCCACATATGCCAGTAAGAATGGGCAAAAAGGACTTTCTTGGTTCCCGTGGCATAGCTTCAACGGGAAGAAAGGATTGTTCACCCAGCTGTGCTATATCTTGGCACTTCCCCTGAAAACCTAGAGGTCAAGGAAAAGCCTAGAAGAAGGCGGTGAAACTTGAGTTATCCACTTCCTAGCTGTGTGTTTGAAATCAAAAGTTATTACTGATGGGACCAGACACCACAAACCCTAATTTCTCTTCAACCCACTTAACTACAATATAGATTCCATGTTTTTATTGAACCTGATATTATTAAAGTATTATGGTTATTCTCATAGAATATCTGGCAGGCTTTACTGATGCCTCCAGCCATGAAAAAAAGGATAAATCCACTTAGGGCTGACAGCAGTAAGAATTCCTTAACGAGAAGGCACCAGGCCAAATCTGACTTCTGAATTGTGTTAAGCGTAAAGCTTGTTTAAAACCCTTGTAAGACCAAAGGCAGGCTCAAAAGCAGGGTCTAGGGATCTTGATTTTGCCGTTAGGATCTTCAGCTCCACTTAACAGCCACATCAGGTACTCAGGATTGTCCTAGTAATCTGCAATGGTGAAGCCTACAACATTTCTTGAGAACTTTATGTGTATAAATTAATTAAACAGTTAGGTCCCTCTGTGCAACCAGAGCACTCTGTCCTTATGGTACTGATCAAAAAAACAGCTGGAAGGGAGAGAGTAAAAATTTCTAAAAATGGCTTTTGATTTTTTCATATTCTTCGATATTAGATTCTCATAAACTGCTACATACCAGTATTAATGCAGAGCTGTACGTTGTAGGGTATCTTTAGCTACTCTTGTGTGTAGTCAGCACAATCCAGTGTTCATAGCTTATATGAATGTTCCAATGTAACTTTAACATTTCACATATATTTGTTTTGTAGACTGCAGTAATGATGTATTTCGTTGCGACACGGGAAAATGCCTCAATTATACCTTTGTTTGTGATGGATACGATGACTGTGGAGACCTTAGTGATGAACAAAATTGTGGTAAATGAAAGTTATGTGCTTTTCTATGTCTTTAAGGTACCAAGATTGCCTAAGCCAGTAATCTTCTTCCTTAAACTACTGAAAGAGTAATATACCCTGCTCTTAATCTATTTGAACAAATTGAAAACAGCTCACAGATTCTACGTGCAATTTGAAAAGGTTTGAAGGAGAGTTCTGGATCAATCCAAATCTTGTAGGGTTTGGTATTTACAAGAAATACTGCTATTTTCAATTTGCTTTAAACTAGTTCCAAAAGATGTTATGGTTGCTTCCTTGCTAGCTTGACTGGATTTAACTGAGAGTAAAGAAAACAGTGAGAGGGTACACACTGGTGATGCCGACTGTTTTATAGCTGAACTGTTTTACATAAGATTCATAGTGAAGTTGTGTGTTTTGATTATCAAATTCTGTTGTCAACCAACTTTGCGTGTTCTGACTCATGGTACTTATCTACCTACTGTATGTGTCTACCTACACTTGACTTCCGTAGGAGAAACAATGAAGTTTTGCCATTAAAAAGAATAATCTAAACATGTAAAAACTGGAAAACTTAGCCTTATTTTTGCTAACCTTTGGTCTTGTTACTACACCTGAGAAAAATTAAGTTTTCAAAAATAATTCTTTAACAGTTAAAATATTATTTCACACTTTTCTTCCTTTTGTTTTTCTAATGAAAAACACAAAGAATATGAAAACTGGAAATCAAGGCGCATTTTTTTTTCTGAGATCTGTTTTATCTTTCTCCTCCAAATCAAGCACACTCCAAGACCTTTCAACATTTTCTTGTCAGTTTTGGTTATTTAGTGGTTATTTCATAAATAATCTTTGTTTAAAGATGATTTAGATTTTCCAAACATTAATCTCCTGTCTTTCCTACCTTGACATAGGTGTTTTTCTATACAATTTTTAAAATCTAAGATTTTGTACATGCTATAATTAGCTTTCATAGCATCTTCAGAGGACTGGACTGTGTCTATTCTCTCTATTTATTTTGGTGTAAAGTCAGCCTGCTCAACAGAATGCTCTTCTTTATTTGTGCATTCAGGTAGAAAGAGTAAGATAAAGATTGGAATAATTTCTTTGTAGATAATTCTTATGGCAAATTCCAAGTACATGCAAAAAATACAGTTTCTGAAGTGAGAAACATTTTTTAAAATGTCTTAGTAGAAAGAAAAATGTAGGAAATTATTTTCTCTGATGGTTACTGAAAATCTTAGTTAACTTAAATTCATTCTGTGAGATGGTAAGACAGATTTTCTAATGTGCTTAGCAAATCTTAAAAACTTGTTTATTTACAGATGGTCACAGCTGTGCACATAAGAGAAGGAGTAAGTGCATCACTATACAGGCAATACAATTAAGAATATATTTAGCTACCACCTGTAAAAAAATCTGCAGATACAGAAAATCTCCTAATGTAATTTATTAATGCAAAATGGCTCATTAATAAGATTAGCTAATAAGCATAGAACAATTGATTAGTAATGTAAAATATAGAAATGGTAACTTAGCATCCTTCATTTTTCTTCAAATTTGCATTTCATGTAGATTGTAATCCAGTTACACATCATCAGTGTGGAGATGGCAGATGTGTAACAGCTGACTGGGTATGTGATGGTGACCATGACTGTATAGACAAATCAGATGAGATCAATTGCTGTAAGTTCCCTTAATCTCTAAATTATTTCTCTTTCTTTAAAAACTAAAAAAAAAAAAAAAAAGTAAGATAACTAGTGTACTCACTTGTGAGGCAAAACTATAAACTTATTTCATTTCAGAAGTTCACACTTGACAACTGTCCATTCTTGGCAGACAGCTGCAGCAAATTAAACATTTGTTGCCTTTGTTGAGAGGTAAAGCATTGCTTTGTGTTTCAGCTTCTTGTTAATTACAGAATAAGCTTTTTGTTAATTGTAATGTTCCACTATATGAGTAAAAACTATGTGAGTTTTTCTTTTCCTTGGAGAAGCTAAGACTTCATCTCATCGTGTTGCTAGTACCTGACATTTATAGTTTCAGTCTCAGTAGCTGAAGATCAATGCAGCTGCAGCTACTGAAAAATTAGCTGACGCATAATGAAAGATGCCTCAAGATCTTCAGGGCTAAGCAGTGTTATCAGCTCCTCCTAAAATGACTTCACTATGATGTTCAAATATAATGCAGAGCTTCATTAAGCTTAAATTGATCAGAATATTGTCTTTTTTAATATTTTTTTTTTCCTCTCTAGCATGTCACAGTCAGGGTCTGGTGGAGTGCAGAAATGGGCAGTGCATACCTAGTGCATTCCAGTGTGATGGAGATAATGACTGTAAAGATGGAAGTGATGAAGAAAACTGCAGTGAAAGTAAGGATATGCCTCATTTTACTCTTCTTACTAAGCCTACCATTGACTGCTATGTTCTGCAGAGCCTTTAGCTAAAGCTGTCTGACAAACGACTTTCTTTACCTTTCAAGTAACACTTGCTAAGGCTGGTTGGTGTGTGGTTTCACACAGGTATTTGTAAGCAGACTTCTTTTAGTACTTAAAAATGTTAAAAAAAATGAAGAAGTGGTGGCGGTATTTAGCATAGTATTTAGTTATCTTATGCAATCAGCTGTTACTTGAAATACACTGTTTGGAGCAATGAGAATCTACTGTTACAGGAACTGGTGCCATTTGAGGAGGAATTTTCTCATTAAAATCCTTTCTTCTTATCAGAACCTGGGAATCAGAGAATGTTTTCGTAAGTAAACTAATGATTTAGTGTGACTAAGGGAAAATATATGAGAATGTAAGTTTTCACAGCTACTTGATAGCTGTCTTATGATGGACTCTGTGAGAGAAGAGGAAACTGTGCAATCTCTTGAGCCCCAGAACATGGTTTCCCAAAGACACTCAGAAAGCAATGTTGTCATGTTATGATGCTTTCAAAATTTGAAGGTATTTTTCACATGTAATTCTCTTATTTCTGGTGAGGTATAGGTTCAGACTGCAACCTTTCCTTCAATGCAAGTATTATTAATGTCTTTCTTTTATGAATCTTATTTTAAAGAAATTAAAATAGTTAACTTTATGTAGAAAGCTAGTGCTGGCAGATGTAATGGTAATAGGACAGGCTATTTAATTCTTATTAGAGTAGGAAAGACCTGTTATCATAAGAGAAATACACAGTGTGATTATATAAGCCTCATTTCTTTAGGAAACCAGTCTAAAAGAAATCCTTTCACAAGAATGTTACTCAGTCCCTTCTGTTAATAGAAAGTTCTTGAGATCGTCCTACTCCAATTTAAATACCTCCATTCCGAAAAATAACTGAGAATCTGAAACACAGAAATTATCATTATTTTTCCTCACTATTAATGTTGACATTATAAAAAGGTCTTCCATGGAATACCTTCTAGTTCTAACTGTGGCAATCTAAAAACCCAGGAACAAGTTTTTGTCCTCAATCCTGACTGTGCAATTTCACAAAATGTTCAGTTTTATTCTTCTTTCTTGATGTCCAGTCTCAGTCTTATTCTATGAATTCTTTTATCCTTCATTTCTCTTGCATGATGTGGGCTAAAAGGCAGTGATGTGATTTGTTTTCACTGCTTTTTTTCCCCTTTTGATGTTGAAGCAATGGTTAAAAATATTTTTTTGGTATGATGAACAGGCTTAGGTTAAAATATTCAAGCAGCAGTATGGGGTGATAATTATGTAGTCAGTGATCTCACTACACGCTAAAAGATCTTTCTGCTTGGCATTAAACTGCAGAGCTTTTAAATACAAACATTTTCCTTGTTTGTATTATTAATTCTTCAATGTGCAAAAGCTCTATCCAGTATTTTGCCGTATTGGGTAGAGCAAAATTCTTTCTTTATGCAACCATATGCCATCCATCCTAATTTGCATGGGAATATGTTGGCAGAATTTGGACTTCATTCATCTTTAGCTCCTTGTGAAGTCCATGTAAAAGCAAGGCAGAATTCTTGTTTGTAACTTACTACTGTATTTCTTATATATTTTGTTGTTTCCAGCAACTGCAGAAAATGTGGTAGGACATTCATTCATTACAAAGACTTCTCTGCTCTACAAATCAAATTTAAAAATTTGGATGTGTCTATCAGAGTCAGTGACGTTAGGGCTAACGAAGTCAGGAGTATTTGTTTGGGAACAAACGCAGTAAATATGTGAAATCAGCATAGAAATTTGCGGTCAAGGTGTGGTGACTTCCCCTTGCCTGTATAAGGATACAGGGACCTTGTGTCCTAGCACAAGTATATTCCTTCAGAGATTACAAACGACCATTGTTTCATCTCTATCTGGATGAGAAAAGTGGTCTCCTTCACTACGTACCTTAAGGAAATTTAAGGTATGGCATCTATCTATGAGTACTGCTCTTATTCATCTTGTGGCAATAGAAATCTAATGTAGATGTACTCATGGATGCTTCTGTGATCTCTTCAAAAGACAGGGTAGAGTGGGTTTGTAGAAATTCAGCATTATTTGTGCTAGGATCAAAAGAATCTACACTGTAGCAAAGGGATTTTTAAAGTGTTGATAAATGTCTTTCAGAGATCCAAACCTCTCATTCAGAAACTCGGGTATAAATTTTTTATATTGAACAGAGGGGTAAGAAAAATGAGATCTAGAGAGTGCTGCACACTTTTCTTCCTTACACCACATCCTTACTGCACTTGAAATGCTATTGGGTACTTACTGAGCGATGTAAAGGAAATACTTAATTTTTATGAAAAACTGTACTTTCTCATTACACTCCAGTCATTTTTATTAGTCTGCTAAATAACTTGAAAAGTATGTTTCCATTTCCCTCAGATCAAACCCTCTGTCAGGAGGGAGACCAGAGGTGCTCTTCCTGCCCTGATCCCTGTGGAGCTTCTCCCTGTGAGACAAGAAACAGCCAGGCAAACTGCAGTAAGTAGGTCATGTGCTTCATCCTGTCACTCTTTTAGGGTGTTTTAGATTATAATGAGGATGCAGGGTAGGACACAGTAAGCAATACTTTAATCTTCTAGCTAATGCACATATCTAATGATTAAGCTTTGAAAAGGGCAATGTTGAAACAAATGTATCATCAAAACTCTTGATTATTGATGTACTAGGATTTATAACATTTGACATTGAGGTATTTTAATTTTCTCTTCTATGAATTTTTAATATTTTCTTTATGGGTGTTTACCATTGCACTTTTTCTTAGCATTTAATGACATTCAGTGTCTACGTAAACTAAACAGCATAGTGTAAGTGTAAAGCAGAAGATACTGATTTATCTGATTTTTTTTTTTTTTTTTTGGTATTCAAACTGGAAAAAAAATTATTTTTCTGACCAATACATATTATAGAGGATCAGGGTCTTCAACTCTGTGTATCCTCATATCTGTGCACTCTACTGTACCACTCCGTGCAAGGTTCCTGTACTAATTGTGCACTTGCTTCTGAATAGCTGTTTTTCTCAATTCTGCATTGCAGCAACGTTAACAGGAATCAATGGAAAGATATTTGTCTATGTTTTGAAAGTGGGGCAAAACTATATTAAAAATTACTCAAAATTAATTAAAACTTAGTGTTGTGTTAATACAGTCACATCAGGCCACCTCAACACATGGGCAGACTTGGCTTCACTTACAGACTATTTCTACACAATTCATATGTAATTGTTTTGTGCTGCAGTTATCTCTGCAAGGTATGCTTTGATACTATATGGCAGCTTGTGTGGATAATGTCATTCCATTTAGAATGGAATGGACATGGGAAGGTCAACTAGTCCAAACTCCATATTCTCTTTAGAGTTCTGACTATCACCTTCAAGTGTTTGAGACACCATTCATGCTGGGGCCTTTAGATGCTGCTAAAGTAAAATTATAAAATACTTTACAAAGCATAAATGCTTTATATGTGCTTCTATCAGTGCTTTGCCTAAGTTTTTGTAAAGCAATAATCTCATGTACCATGTTTAGCATTAGATGGAATTTAGGTAACACCTTTGGTCAACAAGCCCAAACTCACGATCAAATCAGTGCCAATTAAGTTATGTCGCCCATGAGCTTGTGCAGCGGAGAAGCTCTGTCCTTGAGGACAGAGATTCCCCAGTCTTTCTGAGAGATCTATTTTACTGTTAGGGCACTTCCATTGTAAAAACCTATTTTCCATATAAATAATTGGAATTCTCTCATGTCTTTTGCCTCTCATCCTATCCCTGCACACTTCAAAGGGTCTGGTTCCATCTGATTTACACCTTCTCATTAACTGCTAAGAGCAATAAGATCTCCCCTTAAAGATGATCTTTAAGGCTCCTTCCAACCCAAACCACTCTATGGTTCTATGATTTTTGACATGTAATATTTGAATTCTAAAGCAATGTTCCTATGCCATAATATGAGAAACACAACAGCTTTTTGGTGAAGATGTTTCCTCAACATATGGGCAACTCTCTGTAGTTCTTCATAGGAGTAACACATAATCTGAACTAGTCTTCTGGATTATCTCTTTCTCCTTTTCTGGTCCAGTGAATATTTAATTTTTTATACACAATGGAACAGCAAGACAGTTGGGGAGAGATTTTTCTTGCATAACATCCGGAATTACTATTGTCTTTTATTCATATGATTTTCATTCTTCGTATTTTGACCAGAGTTATTTAGTCTTTGGTAAGGAGTGAGAATTCTCATGGAAGATTTCAGTTTTGACAAAGCAGTACTTTTTGGCCCAGATAACTATTTGGTTGAAAAATTCCAAAGCATAGGCCACATTTCCCAGTATTGAATATGATAAATGTTCTCCATATGTGATAATATCAGATTTTTTTAGGCTGGCATTATAATGTATTTACAACACATTTAGGATAACAGAATGGATATCTGAAGGGAGAATGTAAAGAGGACAAGGCTCAGTGACACGATGGGAGGCAATTGGCACAAAATGAAACACAGGAGCATAATGAAGCTCTGACAAAAAGCAGTTTTTTTACTGCACTTGTGACTGGACACAGATTACCCAGAATGTTTGTAGAGACTCCAATGGATAGAGCAAGTTAATAATGAACACAGGAAGATATTAAATCCAGGCATAGTCTGTGTGGTAATGTCTTTGTTTGTGGGTTTTTTTGTTGGCTTGATTTTTTATTTTGTTGTTTTGGTTGGTATTTTTTTAATTTAGGATAAAAGATGCAATGAATTTTATTCCTTGTTCCCCACTCATTAGGTTGCACCCACATGTATTATGAGAAAGGGAGTAGCAGGACCTCAAACTGTAGGACAGACTCAGAAGGAAAGCCCAACTTTTGGGTTACTTGAATCGATCCAGATGTTCCCCTGGAGCATATGCTCTGTTTATTACTCTGTGGATTGTTGGGAATTGCATGTGACAGTCAACATTATTATTTTTGAACCTAAAATTGCCACAGTGCATCTCCTGGGCGAAGCCCTCGCATAGTTCTCCTCACCCACTGGTGTCCAGGGCGTGCTGAGGAAGTAAAGGAGGGACAGGGGTCTCCAGCATGGGGTTCCAAGGCATTTATTTGGGGGGAATCCAGTGGCCGAAGACAGTGGAGGATTTGGGGCTTATATATGGGGAGATGTAAAGGGTGGAGAGAGTATGGGGTGATGGGGTACAGACCATTGAGGGGGGTATGGGGAGGAACAAGGGAATGGGGGGGCCAGTGGGGTACAGAATGACATTGAGGGTTCTGGAACTTAACCATATAGGGGACAAAGCATACATATTCAAAGGAATATACATATTAAGGGATCCACAGCTTAATGCAAGGCTTCCTGGGGAGTCACCCCAACCTGGGGAGAGCTTAAACATACAGTTGCACACTGCAACATAAAATGACACTCTTGTGCATAACATAATAAAAGATTTCTAAATACAGAGTGAAAATTATAATCATATTGAAAACATGTAAAGAGCTATCCTCCATCAGTATTTCAGTGGACTAGAATTTCTTCCAGAATTCACTGAAACCCCTGTAAATATGAGGCATAGTAAAAGAGAATGGTATATGTGCATTTCAACCCTTTAATCTTGAATAATGTTATGTTATACAAACACTTAGAATATTGCATGTACTTTTGTGTTCATCCTGAAATACTGATGAACATGTAAAGATGTTTCCTAGTGATCAAAGAAAGATGTTTCCTAGCCAAAATCAAAAGGTGAGCCCAAACCGATCTGGGCATCTCAGGTAAAAGTGTGGAAGGATAAGGGTGGTTCATCATGAAGAAAAGCAAATGGCAGTAATGTGAGAAGAATTGTTAAGGTCACTGAACCTCATATACCCCAAAGATGTGGCTAAGCAGTTTGAGGCAACAGAAATTGGTAGTATGCCAGGATTTAGCAGCGAGGAAAAGCTGGATGTAAAATGAGCTTTGTGATCATCAGATTAGAGGTAAATAGTAAAAGAAGTTATAGCAGCGAGTGCCAGACCAAGAAAGAGTTCCCAGTTCTGCTGATCAGCTGAATAATTGACTGTTGGATCTTGTTTCAGCTTCCTCTCAAAGATACAGCTATGGGATGACACAGCTGCCACACTGTACTAGCAACTGATGCTAGCAACTGGCTAGCAGAGAATATTAATCGCATTAATCTATATTTGCTCCCAGAATAGGCAAATGTATGCATTTTTTTTACTTTTGAATAGTATACTTTTTCGTGGAAAACTTTCTCATATATGCAGAGTAAATAAATTTAAATAATTTCACAATCATCTCACTGCTAAATGAAAAGTTGAATTTCAGTCTGAATTGAAGTGAAATTCTGTTAGTAGTTTTCTGTTATGGTGGAAAATAGATAAGTATTTCTGAATACCAATTTGAGAGGAAATAAAAAAGCTATACAATTTTTAAAAATCCAAAATACTTGGCTAATTCAAAATTTGTTGTGATAAACCCAAAAAAGCTGGAAGATTTTTGTATGTAGCTATAACATCTATAATCATATGGACTTGTTGCATCTGTGTTGTCTGCTTATCATTCTCTTTTGTTATTAGTTATGTCTTACCTGAATTAAATTATCAGCATATAGAATGTCTCTTGCTCAATGCTTGTGCAATACATAACCTGATTGTCCCCATTCTTCCTTTAGATCTTGGTAAGCAAAAGAAAAAAAAATGCAAATCCTGGCTTCCATTTTCTATACAGAGAAATTGTGAAGTCTCTGTCACTAGAGATTTTTTAAGACCTGACTGTATAAAGCCTTGAGAAAGCTGGCCAGTCCTCAGAGCTGACCAAGCTTTGATCAGGGCATTGGAGTAGAGACCACCTGAGATCCTTTCCAACCCAAAGTATCCAATGATTCCTGTCTTCTTAATTTTGGCAGTTGCCCTGTCCGTGTGAGGTGTGTTATGGTAGCATAGTAGGCACACCAGTGGGAAGTGTGTTGCTGTACAGTACAGGAGTTCTTGAAAATCATCAGAATCTTGACGTGAAAAGAATTCTGTTTTTCAAGGATGGTTTATTGTACCACCTTAAAGTTAAGACATAGCTCAGAAAGTTAATGAATATTAATAAGGAAATAAAAGTACCTTAATGGGTTATGAGGTAGGCAGAATTCAGACCCACCTTTACTGGTATGAATAGGCTCATAGGGGATCTCTAACTCTGGAACTTGTAGTTTCTCCAGCCTGAGAGGGTATGCCCTGACTGATAAATTTGTTAAATATGTATGTAGTTATTTTTTATGTAGTATTTAATTTAATCTCACACCATTTGTGGTTCTGTTTGTTTTCTTTCTGTAAAAGGTCAGTGTGAACCAATTACTCTGGAACTTTGTATGAACTTGCCTTACAACTATACTTATTACCCAAACTACCTGGGCCACAGGACACAGAAGGAAGCCTCTATCAGCTGGGAGTCTTCCCTTTTCCCAGCTTTGGTTCAGACCAACTGCTACAAGTACCTGATGTTTTTTGCCTGTACAATCTTAGTACCAAAATGTGACCCCCACACAAATCAGCGGATTCCGCCTTGCAGGTACTATACTAAACGATATTTCATTTAATACTTGACTTTGTCTGTCGTAGTAGTTTTTCCCAATTTTATGCTTTCTTTGCAAATGCCAAAAATTTTGTTTTGAAATTCCATAGGAAAAGGTTACCTCTGACTAGCGTGCCCAGGTCCCTCTCTGCAGGGCTGCTCTCCAGATTTTGCCTGGTGCTACTCCATCCTAGGTGCAGAATCAGGCATTTGTTCTTGTTAAATTTCATGCCCTTGATGGCTGCCTAATGCAAAGGCCTCTTGTCCCTTGAGAGTCAACACCGTCTCTTTTGTATAATCAGCAAACTTGCTAATGATGCACTGAACTGCTGCATCCAGACCATGGATAAATGTACTGAGCAGGACAGGCCCTGCACTTGAACCCAGAGGAGCAGGACAGCTGGCCAGTCACCAGCCAGATGCAGCCCTGTTTGCCAGGACCCTTCAGCCAGTTTTTCACCCAGTGCTCTGTGAATCTGCTCACTCCACTGTTGAGCGAGGTGACAAGAAGGATGCTGTGAGCTTTGTATGAAGTATTTTCCATTTCTGTGTGTTGGATTAGAATTGTGGCACTATAAAGAGCGTTTAAACATAGAATCAATTAATTTAATTTGGAACATTAGCATTAGTTCCTTGCATTAGTACATTACTTGATGCAAAGCCCTATCCAAATGCTCAACAAAACCTGAGATTTTAATGAATGTTTACCTTTCTAAATTAGGAGTGCCCCATCATTCTGAATTCTGGGCTAACTTAGGTTTTCTTCTTGTTGGATTGACTATTCCACCATCCTCACTGAGTAACATCACTGTGCTTTTTTTGAAAGAGACTGTGTTCTGTAGATCTCATGGCTTTGTTAGCAGCAGTGGTTGCAGGTTAGGAGATCTAATAAACCTGATCAACAGGCAAAGCTCTTTGAGCTACTGGCTGCTAGAGTCTTCTCATTCTGTATTTCTGCCTCTTTTGTTGGGCCTACCTTGACAGTATTGATCAATTAACATCTTCTGTACTGAAAGAAAAGTGCATTGAATATTGTAGTATACATCCTAAAATTTCTTACCACGTGATATTGTTGGCAAATAGATAACTTTTCTTTGTCCAGTGATGTGTTTTTTAGTGCAAAGCAAGAGTGAACCACAAGGAAGTTTATGAATATACTGTTAAATTCTCACATAGGAACCTAATGGGAAAGAAAATATTGCATATAGGATAGCTGCAAAGTTACAGAGGGGTTTGTGTAAGCTCTGTGTCAGGCTTGCTAGTATGAAAATCAAGTTGTTTTTTTCTAAGAAAACAGTATAATAAATAAAAATTGGACTAACTTATTCTAATGTAGAGGGATATAAGTTAAATTACCGTCCTTTACTGCCATACCGAGCTAAGAGATTTTAGGGAGTAGCATGATACAGTTGAATAATCTTCAAATTTAAAGTATTAAACAGATGAAGAGGAACTTATAGAAAGCATAGAACAATTAAATTTGATAGGAATGTCTGGAAGTCATGTGGTTCATCTTCCTGCTCAAAACAGGATAACATCAAATTTAGACCAAATTGAATATATGACATAAAACCAAATCGTAGGATTCAAAGCTCTACTTTTATAGTAGTTTTTAGGTTTCACTCTTATTTTAGATCACAAATAGTGTTTTTATCAGGAAGGCCACCTTTCAAGGTCCCACTAGATCTGTAGTAGTTATTGCTTAACAATTACATTTTAGGAAGAATTTCAGGTACACATATAATGTAAAAACCTACAGATGTTTTATAAATGAAAACAAAAATAACCTCATACCAATAAAAAATTAAATAAATTTGATATGTCAATATAAATATAAATCTACCTTACAATTTGAAGCTCTGAGAAGACAAAATGTTACACTGTCAGAACAGAAATGATATTCTGAGAATCTGCTGCTGACATTCAAAACAACTGCCCTCTTGTTCAAATATATCAGTGGTTAGTTGAGCTTAATTAGTTCAGCGAATGCAGCTTTTCAGTGGTATGCTTTTTAAGTCAAAGTGTACTTTCCAACCATGAATTGCACATTAATGTTACAATTCTGGATCTATTATAATATAATCTTATTGGAGATGCATTAGATTTTTTTTATTACAGGTACATGGGTGTTTTTTCATTCCAGGTAGTGTAACTAAATTATTTTAATTCTACTCCCCCTGTATAAAACAGCTGTCCCTGCTTTGCAAGGCTTTTTGTTGTCTTTATGTTAGTTTGGCTGTCATGCTTTGTTTTTCAGCTGTAACAGTCTTCATACAGTTTTATTCAAAGTAAAGAACACAGGTAAAGAGATTTTTTGGAAAGAACTGAACTTATTTTTATTTATAACATTCACTGATCTGTGAAGTATGTTTTCAATTTCTGAACAATATTCTTCAGCTCTGGTAAGGCATTGATAATATTACTCCAGGCCTACTTTGAAGATTAAATAGAGTCCAATTCTTTCACCACAGACAGACAACTAAATGCTTTATAATACCTTGGAAAATGTCAGCTTTGACCAAAGATCTAAATGTGCAGAAAACATAGGACAGAAGGTGCTTAGATGTCTCTGCTATATTATTGTAGGTTTTTTTGTTGTGGATTTTGGTTTTCATCATTGGAAAATAAAAATTCTGGCATTCAGAAATCCGAGGTTATAAAGTAGTGTCAGTCAACCTTATGATATTGAGGAGGATCTAAATGGAAAGAGAGAGTCTGTAACATGGTTGACTAACATCAATCCATTCCTTCTGATTGCTTACCTCTGTGGTGAATTGTTTGGTGCACTAAAACATTGACTCTTCTTCATCTAATTCCTCAAAACAAAATTAAATTTGGGAGGATTAGTACTGTATAATTTTCCCAAAAGAGCATAAAATAATTAATCCTAAATGAATTTGTTTTGTTGGTTTTGGTCATGGAATTTTCCAAAGCAAATTGCAGGAAAATAAAAAAGTTCCATTCGTCAAAATGTCAAAGAAAAATGAGTGGAATAAAAAGCCTTTCATGAAAGGAGTATCTCTTCCATGAGTGGAGTGCCTCTAGAAAAAAGATACATATGTAAATATGTAAATATGTAATAAATTCATATGTAAATATGAATCAAATAAAGTAAAGGCAAGCCAAAAGTGACATGAAAGAAATTGGGGGGGGGGGGGGTGGGGAAGGGTGGGATCCTTTGGCTGAATATTTTTCAACCTACAGCTAGGACTCCAGGCGAAAGTAGTGGCTAAATGTTTAAAACATTAGGGGATGTTTCCATTAATGCATTTTCTCTTTGTCATTTTGAAGCATTTGACAGTGCATATTTTGAGAGACATGACGGATGATTTTCAGTCTTAATGGATTGCATGAATTTTGCATAGTGAGTCCCATCTTTTATATGGTTAAAACAAAAAGCTGCAGAAGGACTGTATTCATGCATTTTCCTCATATGATACAAGCTTTTGTTGCTCTAACTGACAACAGCCTCAAAACTGGGTTAGTCTGTGCTTTGCTTTTCCTAAAGTTTTAATTTTGAATTGAAAAATTTTGAATTTGAATTGAAAAATTGAATTGAATTCCCTGGGGAGTTCTTCACTCTTTTGTTTGCAGGTTTAAATATTTTGTCCTTCTGAAACCACATGGTAGCATTTCATGAGGTAGCACAATCAGAAGAGGTAGCATTTCACTAGTACAAAATGTGTTCGGTTGTTTTTCCCTGAAGGAGAGCAGTTAGTGCTTCTTAAAAAATGTTCACTGCCATCTCTTACAGAGGAGGGCATGTTTGTAAGCAATTATATTAGTTATTATTAACCTATTTATAACATAATTGCATAACAGTAACTTAAAATAACGTTTCAACAGTACCACTCTTTGATGTATGTATTGTTTTCATATTGAAACATGTTTAACTGATCTTTTTCTTGATCTTCATCTTTAACTTTGGCTAGGATTATTAACTTCCAGCATCTGGGAATTTCTAAGACGTTCACTCAGTTACTTGGTGCAATTTGGCTTTGTCTCCTCAGGACATTGTGTGTGCAGTCTAAGGAACGCTGTGAGGCTGTGCTCGGGATTGTAGGTCTGCAGTGGCCAGAAGATACAGACTGCACTCAGTTTCCGGATGAGAACTCAGACAACCAAACTTGTCTAACACCAGATGAAGATGTAGAAGGTACCTCCTATACACATAAGCAAATTAAAGGTTTCAATGGGTTCCCAAAGTCACCGGTGTTTGGTTTTTTCATACCTCCTCTTTAAATTATAATATATAAACTGTGGAAATTATTCCAAACTGAGTTGCCCTACTCAGGCATGCCCGTCTCCTGGCTTCTTTGCTGGATTTCTTGCTCCTGGGGATTGCTACCTTTTGCACTCAATGAAAGAGTTCCTTACAGATCTGCTAGCTCTGTTCCACTCCTTTGTCCCAAAACGGTACTGTGAGATGAGGCAGAAACAATGAAGGGGTTAACTAGTGGAAATTTATACCTGGTTTTATTAGTTCAAATAGACAGGTAATTCTCAAACTCTTTTTTGTCTCTTTTTTTTTTTTTTTTTTAATCGTGGGGATTTCTTATACTTCTTTCAATGCATAACACAGCACCACAATGGTGAGAAGAGTAGCTACGAAACTCACACCCACGGTCTAAACATTGTATGCCAGTAATTTGGCAAAGCAATGAAATTTGACAGAGGGCAGCATGTGAGGGAGAGCTCTGGAAAATATTGCTCCACCACATTCCCAGTGCAGTTATTAAGAGTCTCGCCTGATACACAGTTCCAGTCTCACGAGCTTTCTATCCCTGTCATTTACCCTTCTGAAACAGCCTCGGTGATAAATAAGTGCCCATGTTATGATTAAGCTTTTATCTTACGGAGTCCTGTTTCCCCCTGTTTGTTGTCATTGACAGAATGCTCACCCAGTCACTTCAAGTGCCGTTCTGGGAGGTGTGTCCTGGCTTCCAGAAGATGTGATGGTCAAGCTGACTGTGAGGATGATAGTGACGAGGAGAGCTGTGGTAAATAAATTCAATGAGTAGGAATGGAGAGTAGCTGCACCATTAGAAAATGAGCTTTGTCTTTCATTCAGTTACTTGAATTGCAGCATGACAGTTCAGAGAATAAGCCCCTTCTTTTGTATTTTTTGTAAAAATATGTTTAAAAGTATTGGGATTTTTTAAAGTAAAAATCAGTAAAAATACTATAGCAAGAATCCTTCTTAGTCAACGTGAATACAGTTTATAATAATTGATCACTTAGATTCTGGTAACCATACTCTGGCATGTTTGAGTATTAATTAAATAATCAAGCTAAAAAATTCTGAAGGTTTAGTTCTTTTCATATTGCTGAAGGTTTTACTGAGCTAAAACGTAACTCCCTGGTAGATTAAATCTTGAATCTGTAAATGTAGTTTTAAATTTATACATGATAATGTTCTTGTTATGGTGTATAGACAAAAGATGTCATTATGATATATTGTGTTGCTGAAGTGGACTCTGCGTGTTTTTTCAGACTGGTCAACCTCATGTTACAAGTACAAGCATAAACCCTCAAAGCTTATTCTGCAATATGTTTCTGAGTTTACTTTCACTATAGATGCTTTTGACTTAAGGGGATGTATAAAGCTTGAGAATAAGCAAGAAATCTTTTGGTCACTGTCTATCCTTGTACATGCTGGCAGGAGAGTTCTCAGAAGGAGAAGGGAGTTCTAAATATTTCCTAATTGACTAGGGTGTAGCCTTCAGGGACGTTTGCATGCAGGCCTGGCATCCCTAGGGGCAATGAGAATGATTATACATCACTAAGGATTTAGAGAAGACGTGCATATGAGCAAGGGACTGGAAAACATTCCAGCAGAGTAAGGCTAAGGTGCACAACCTTTTTATTTTTTTTAACAGAGAACAGGTTAAGAGGGAAGCAGAGTTTATGCGAGCAATAAAACTATGGCAATAAGAGAATTTCTACTCAGAGACAATAAAATAAAAACCAACACCAGAAAGGTAAAGCTAGGCTAAAATTCAAGCTTGGCAGTCCTATAAAATGCTTCTTTTTAAAAAGCAGATTGTTTTAATGTTTGCAGTAACCAAGGGGTTATTTATCAGTGATGTGTGATGTATTCTCAGTCTCTGAGAGTTTCCAGATCATGCTCGTATTCCCTCTCCTCTTTCTTTATTTCTTTCCCTTCCCCCACCCCTGTAAAAAAGAAAGAAAGGAAAGAAACGGTATGCTCTCTGGAATACGATTTAATACTAGGTCATTCTCTTGTTTGGATTATAAAGGAAAGTCAGAGCTGATGATCACAGTGACTCTTTCAGAGTCTGACATCTCTTTACTTCTGAATCAATTGTCTCAATTGTCCTCCCTGCCAAATAGTTTTTGTTGCCACCAATTTTGAACTCCTTAGAAAACTAATTGTTATGTGCCTTTTAGGATAATTTTATTCTCCTAGACATTAACATGTGAAATATTGTTCTAATATGTAACATTAATTTCTCGAGTGGATCTCTCTCTAAAGTCTAGACAGAATGTCACAAGCAATCAGCAGAATTCTTATCAGTTTCTATAAATATGGAAGACTGTGTCAGCTAGGAAATTACTGCTGTCAGAGAGACATTACATTGACCAGGGCTAATGCTGTTACTGAAGAACAAGAAGTCCTTGTGGAGCTCCAGAAGTCACTGTCTCCAACTTACTCACATTCCATGTGTGCAGGACAAAATCAAAACTTGATGATCTTTCCACGTGTGAATGGCTAGCTCAGATTTTGTTAGCTTTATCCTTTTAAATTGGTTTTATAACATTAAAAAACACTGAATGTTTAATTTGAAACCCTTGTATCTGAAGTGCTTTAAATGACAGACATGTAGCAACTTCACAGTGCAAGGACAAGGAGGCTGAAAAGCACTAGTTACAGATTTCTTGAGCTTAAACTACTCTGGCCAAAAAATGTAAGTTAGAACCACCCAAAGGGACTAAGGTATACTCTACCCATGCAGAGCAGAGCTGTATTCAGCACCCATTGTCTCCTTCTGTTAGCAATCCCTGTCGTACTTTCACATGGTATTTTTGAGAGGAAATCTCAGCCATGCAATTGCAGTGAAATCCTAAGACTTTTAGTGCTGTTTAGACTGAGATTTGGGGAGAAAATTTGACTGAGATTACTGGAAGTCAGACTTCATGAGAGTTTGTGGTTTTAAATACAGTTGGTTGTAATTGATTGTATTAAATTGCTGGCTGTGGAACAATGCCTCTGGCAGGGAAGAGAAGAGGGTCCTACATCTACTAAAGAAATTGAGGACATAATATTGAAAACCAATACTCTCTTCCACTGTTTTCTGGAATCTGAGTTCTGATCTGTAGTATTTTAGGTGAGAGAAAAATGGTGGTGGTCTTAACGTTAATGATTTAATGATAATTGTGTGGGAAATGAATATATGAATAACAATTGGTAACTTCCTTCATATTATAAAGAAGTATGAAGGTAAGATCATATATGAAACCATATCTCTTGTCAAAATGTATTTTTGAGCTGGGGATAATGTAAATACAGACAAGATTTCCTACCTCCGCTTTCACTTCCCTTTCATTGAATTAAAAATGCATGTCACAAAAGTAACTAGAGATGAAATATAAATACTCCAAATGGTAGGTGGTCTCTACCAACAAGACAGTGTATTTGAATACTGAATTCAGTAAGTAGGGAATTTTTCATAGGGAATTGTCTCTATATTTGTCTGTGTGATTAGTTTTAGAGAGTTGTGGTACACTTCACAGTGTAACACTGTAATGTGTGATGAAGAGTAAAGGCAAACGTATTTAATGAATTGTAAACAATCTGCTAAAAAATTGCAAGGTTCATAAATAATGGGGGGCTTAAGCTTTTTAAATTTTGAATTCATATCAACCTCCTAACATGACATTCCTTGTTCTGCATAAGAGTAGAGATATTGTTTGGTTTCAATTAATTTTTCATTAATAGTTATCACAAATACTGTCAAGAAGGAGACCTGGAAAGTGGTGATAACCAAGAATGTTCTTTGATCATGAGGAATAAGTTTCAAGGATTAAGGCTATTTATTTCTCTATGCTTTAACATTTATTTACATGGATTTTCAAATCTAAACAAAATCAAGCACCCCACACATCCAGGAACAGTTAAAACTTAAATAGACTTTTCCAGTAATCCAGTAGAGATTCTCTGGTTCATATTTGTCAAATATGTACTTCTGAATTAAAACGTCTTGGAAACAATAGATTTGCTTGGTAACTTACTGCTGATTTGCTTTCGAAGTTCCAGGTCCAGGCAAAGAGAGGTGCTGCTTTAAATGCTGTTTGTAAATTTATACCTGAACTATTTGTGTGTGTGAACATCAGGGCTATCACTTGAATTTGCACTGAGATTAAAATGAAAAGTATCATCTATAGAACAGGCCAAACAAGGCAATCAAATAATCTGGTTTAGTCAGGACAACACATCATTTTTATGGCTTCTTATAAAATCAGAGTGTCAGACATGCAAGACATTAATATGTCAAATGATTTAAACTGGTATCACAATGAAACACTTTATTAGTTGATGGAAATAAAAAGTGGAATAAAACAAGAGAAAACTCTTTTCTAAAATGTAGCTTGGGCTGTTCTTAATTTCCTCTAACTGACCAACAGGAATTTTACTGTCAAAGCACTTTGACACAATTTTGGAAGGATTTCTTCTCTTTCTGCATTTAATTGTGATTTTGTGTTAGATTCTGTCTCATCACTGCCGGAAAAAAAGTATGTGTTTCTACATGTTTCATGGAGATTCCATGCTTTTATAGGATTTGCTTTTGAACTACCAAGGAATTTCTACAGACTTCAGGATTAGAAAAGTTCTTACATTACTAGGAAATATATTTCAAGAATAGTGGTGTATGAGTTTTGAGCTAATTGAGCTAATGCCTAAAGCATTAGTTATCGATATGTGTAGCATAATACAATTATTATTTTAAAAGCACTGAAGTATTATGAAGTGTTATAATATTTAGATCCAAGATCCAGTCTTGTTTCCATTTCTTCATTAGTAACTATTCTTGGTATATTTTAAGTGAAAATATTTTGTGTGTTTCAGGACTTTTAAGGAAGAAAACAGTTGATTCGATATTGCATGCAAGTATTTCAGAACTGTGCTTCTCTGCCTCCAGGTTGTAAGGAAAGGGGTCTTTGGGAGTGTCCTTTGAAGAAGCTGTGCATCAAACACACTATGATCTGTGATGGTTTCCCAGACTGCCCCGACATGATGGATGAAAAGAATTGCTGTAAGGACTCATGCAGTTTGTTACTCCCTTAAAGGGCTGATCATATTTTTGGGATGTTGGAGGGAAAAATAAATGAAAGTAAAAATAGTTTATGTTTTCTGTAGGCAGAAAGACTTAGGCATTCCCTCAGTTTCCTTTTCAGTTTTTCTATGGCACCACTTTCTCTCTTTCCTCATCCTTGTGTCCTTTGTTGCTCACATCCTTGGACCCTTCCTGTCTGTTTGGTCACTCTTGTCCTCTCATTTTTTTTTTCTTTCTCCCTCCTTGTTCTTGTGCCTTTATACTTATTTTCTTTATTCCTTGTAGATTTTTTAACTTCTTTTCCCAAGTTTCCTCAGCTTCATTCCATACAGGCATAGCTGCTTACTGCTCTTTTTTTCCTTGATTTCTCCTTGATTTGCCTTCTGATCTGTTTTTTGGTAAATTTCATATGACTCTCTTCTTTATTTAGTTTCTTTTCTGATTGACATTTCTTAAATTCTGTCTCCCTACTTGGCTCCACAGATTTCTTCTATAATCCAAACTGTGATAACAACTAAGATACAAAACTTATTGTGGTACACTGATGGCATGGGTGTACTGTCCATGTGCACAGTGTAAGTCTGCTCGAAGTGCTGGCAGAAAGATTGGGGTAGGCAGCACTGCCTGCCCTATCTGTGTGGTTTTCACTGCAGAGTACAATTTTTGTACTCGTATTGCAAATAAATGCTTGGATTGTATGGCAGTATAAATGCTGTACATCAGCCAAACATGGGCACAACTGAATGCAGCTCCCTTCCATGCATTCGCCCGCTCTGTGCCCTCCCCCAGGTCTCAGAATTCCTTAATGACAGAGTTTATAGAAGCTGGAAGTGTGTTAGTGAGGAAGGTACTGTACTGCTACACACCTGCCTTTTGGAAGGAAGGAAGGTTGTTGGAGGAAAGCTAAAAGTCATTTGCAAATGGAAGTGTGGTTCCCATACTGAACAGACTCTGGAAATCCATATGTAAGGATGCCAGCTGGCAACCAGCTGTGAACTGGAACATGTCTATCAGTACAGCAGTTCTCCACCTCTAAAGGGGAGAAAAAAAAATTATATAATTTTCAAAAACAAAGTCGAATCCAAAAATTAATATATAATTGCTGTGGATGAGAGGAAATACATAGTCATTATAGTAAAATATTTTTTTCAAAAACCATGAAGAATTTAACAAACTTGGATCAGTTGGCTAAAAATCATGGAACAGTATTTTCACTTACAGCTTCTGAGGGGCTTAGACAGGTTTCATATAACAAGACCACAAACGATGCTACGTAATCACAGATCTTGCATTTCCAGATCTTGCATTTCCAGACACTCTTCCTTCCCTCTGAGTTGCAATGCCCTCTGCCACCACATGGCAGCAACCACCTTCTGCCTCAATGGTATCCATGCTGAATTTTGTTGCAAATGTGTTTCACTTACTTGCTCCATAAATCTGATCTGTGCCTACCTTCACCCTCCTTCTCAATTTTTCATCTCAGTGTGAATTTCACTTTGATCATGTCTTTCTCAGGCGGAAACATGTTTTTGTCTTTGCAGCATTTTGTGAAGAGAGTGAACTCGAATGTGCCAACCATGAATGTGTGCCACGTGAACTCTGGTGTGATGGGCAGGCAGACTGCAGTGACAGCTCAGATGAATGGGACTGTAGTAAGTTTGTGCTGCGGGGTGCCTCAAAGTGATGTTTGGGTGATGGTAGTAATCACTGGAGATTTAATTTAGAACACAGTGGTGGAGAGGCACTCCCTCTATTAGCAAAGAGAAGAGTGGGGTGAGGCTGGGAAAGCATGCAAGGAAGTGGGCCAAAGAGAAAGCAAAAGCTCAGTGTGAAGTGTCACAGTGCAAAGATACAAGAAAAGTGATTTGGCAAGAAAATGTATAGATGGTGTGTGAAATCTGGAAAGTATTATGGATAGAGGAGACATTAAGAAGACATTGAGAGTTGGAAGGACCTTTTGAGAATCTTTTTTGCATGTAATAAAAGCAGACCCTGAACTTTTATATACAGATTGGGTGAGAAGATATGGTGATGATCTTTCTGTCTAGATTATCTAACTAGATTAAGGCTATAAAAGCTAAGGCTGTCAGCAAGCCATGCCAATCTGTGGTGGTGAATTAGAAGTACTCAGGTTTATTCCTACCCTCAAGATGCCTTTGCTGTTCAGTGTCTCATGCTGTTCAGTCTTAGCATGGCTCTGATAGCCACACTTGGCTTGGTTTTAAACTGCATAGCTATTCAGCCTGTAAAACTAGGGAAAGTACCAGCAACTTGGAAAAATCTTGAATGTAGTTGTATGTTTTCAGTTTGCCATTTATAAAACTACTTGAAATAATACTGAAGTTTTCCTCCTTTTTTCTTTCCAGTTACACTGGCTAAAAACACGAATTCCTTGATGTTGCTGACTGTTCACAGGTCAGCTGCTGATAACCACGTTTGTGCTGATGAGTGGCAAGAAAACTTAAGCCAGCTGGCCTGCAATCAGATGGGTTTAGGGTAAGGTCAGTAGTTTGTAGCTCTGATGAATTTCTTAGGACAATTGGAGTGCTGGAGTTAGATGTGAATTATCATTGATCACTGCAGTGTTGGACCTAGTGTGGAAATGGTTCACAGAGGAAAGGGCTAATGAAATTTTGGGAACTGTGGCAGCAACAGAATTTCCCTAAAAACTTAGGCACTTTCACCACTTTGTAAGCATTGTGTGATTGTTACTAAAAGAGTGTTTTGAAACAATAATGGTGTTTTGCCAAGTCTCAGTATTTGAAACTGCAGTTATTGCTGAGGTTCAGAATTGTTCGGCAATGTAATACTCTGTTCCTTCCTAAAGAATTAAAGCAGACTTAGGAAACACATGAAAAATTATCTTCATTTACTTGCATTGTGCAGTAAATGCTGTGAGTTAGACAAGTGAATGTATTTAACTTGGGCATCTCTGAACAACTAGTTGTTAAAGAGCGAGCTTTCTGTGTGGAACTCAGAAAAAGGAATCGCCTCTATGTGTCTTTCTTATTGCATGCACACTAAATTGTGGAATAGTTGATGCAAAATATAACTGTTGGATAAAAAACAAGTTCCTCTGCTTTGATATTCACAGCTGTGTCCTACTAGGAAGAGGCAAATCTGATGGTATATAAGGATATCTTTTGCCAGTGTCTGATCCCCAAACTGAATGAAGAAGTGTCTTTTCTCTTTGCTTTTCACCACTACACATACTGACATGCATGTTCTTTGTACCTTTCTCAAAGTACACAGGAGGATAAAGACCCTGGGTTAGGGAGTCTGCACTTAACACACTCTGTATTGTCTTGCACTGCAGGGACACTTGACATCAGTTGTAACAGATGCCCTGAATTCAAGACCATCTGTAAATGGACTGCCTGCTATTCTAACATACAACAATTTTATACTCTTCTATCTAGTTTATTGTATCTAAATAATATTTGTATTATCTTTGTGCTTTAACTTTATTTAGCATCCTAATGCTAAATAAAGCATTAAACTTCAAGGAGCTTAAACTCCTTTGATACTTTCAGAAATAGTTATTGATTTTACAACTACTTTGTTGTCTGAGAACAAAGCAATGGTCTTAACATTAAGAATATTTTTCTTCATAATTCAGTTTTATAGAATCATAGAATATACTGAGTTGGAAGGGACCCATCTGTATCATTGAGTCCAACTCCTGGCCCTACCAGGACAGCCCAACAATCATACCATGTGCCCGAGAATGTTGTCCAAATGCTTCTTGAACTCTGTCAGGCTGGTGCTGTAACCACTTCCCTGGAGAGTCTGTTCCAGTGCCCAACCATCCTTTGGGTGAAAAACTTTTCCTGTTACCTAACCTAAACCTTGCCTGACTCAGCTTCATGCCATTCCCTTGAGTCCTGTCACTGGCCATAAGAGTGAAGAGATCAGTGTCTGCCTCACTGCTTCCTCTCACAAGGAAGCTGTAGCAGACTCTCTACAGTGAGGTCTCCCCTCAGTCTCCTCTGGGCTGAACAAACCAAGTGACCTCAGACACTCCTCAGTGTCCACAGACACTCCCTTCTAGTCCCTTCACCATCCTCACGGCCCTCCTTTGGATGCTCTCTAATAGTATAATGTCTTTCTTACATTTTGGCACCTAAAACTGCACACATGACTCGAGGTGAGGCCGCCCCAGCTCAGAGCAGAGCAGGACAATCCCCTCCCTTGCATGGCTGGCAATGCTGTGCCTGATGCCCCCCAGGACAGGGTTGGCCCTCCTGGCTTCCAGGGCACTGCTGACTCAGATTCAACTTGCCACTGGTCCTAACATAAAATTTGCTTCTCTTTCTTATGATGCTTGCTGCTAGGAAAATGAAAAGGTATTAAACTATCAAAAGACCTCTGATTCCCTCCTTTTTTCAGAGGTATGCCTAGGCTGAAATCAGCATGAGTAGAAACCGATACCTTCCTGCTTCTTCACTGATGATTGCTAACAGATGTTATCAATCCTACACTTTTAAGAAATATAAGAGACAAAAATTATTCTTAAATCTCACAAATTCATTTTCTAACAGAGTGACATATTCTACAAATCAATTTTTCTACAAGATCTTTTTAGTAGTGACAGGTAATTGTGTGAAGGGCAGTGGGAAATTCCACTTCAAATCTGAAGTCTACAGTTTGACTCCAATAATAATTTCTAATTCTTTCTTGCAGTACTTCAGAAAACCAGACAAGTGTTTGTCTTTCCTTTCTTAGTGCCTGATTTTGCCAATCACCTGAAGCTTGGTTTTCTTAGCTATGCTCCAAGTTTTTGTGAAGTGGCACTGCCAAAAATACAGTAAATTAGCTTTGAAGAGCTGTAAGAAAAAGATTATAATGTGTTACCAGAACCGATTTCCAAAAGGACTAATATGAGTAATATAGTTATTTAATTCTTTTGTTAACATTGCGTAGGGATTCATTGTAAAAGTCACAGAGGGTAACGTTTTCTATATTGTGAAAAGGAAAACTGGATAATTGGAGTTTCATGCCGCTGTGAAATCTGATCTGAAGCCATGAATGTCATCTGTTGGCATTTAAGTCCCACATACATTATTTATTTGACTTATACCAAGAGCGGCTGAATGTGAGGTTGATGACATTGGTGTTTTCAAAATAAGCTCTTTCTAGTCACCATTGAGGGTACTGGTAAATTAGACTGTACATTGCCTAGAACTCAAATAATTAAAACTCCTTCTTTATACCGTTTTAAAAAATTAATAAATAAATATAACATATTTTACTTAGTGCTTTTCTGCAAGTATTCCCAGTATGAACGACTTCATTTTACTCCTTCAGAAAATCAAAGCTGTGAATATACAAATCCTGTCCACATTAGAGCACTCTGCAGAACCACCAAGTTTTGTGGCTGTGCAGATTTCTTTAATAATAACTTACAGCAACACTTGATTTGGATTTAATAGTTCTCTTGTTTATTCTTAGAGAAAAATAATGCATGTGAGATATCAAAGTGAAGACCAGTTAATGCCTTAGACTGATGCCTGAAGTGGCCACCTAAAAAACAGAGACTAGGCAGGAATAAGGGAATAAAGGTAGGTATTTATTTGAAGGGCCTTCAAAGGTACACCCTGGGGAGTCCAGAGGCTGCTGCCAAGATGGATCCCAGGATGGACACTGGGTCACGGGTTCTTCACACTTTTATAAGTTTGGTCCATTTGCGTATCAGGATTAATTCTCCAATTACAACCCCGGTTAGTGATGTAATTTCCCTAAGCTCACCCCCCCGCCTAAAGATGTTGGTTTACAGATTTTGGGCCTAGGACAGTCTGGTTGTCCTTGGAGAGCAGGCTTTGAGAGGCTTTTTTGTGTCTAAAGGGCATAAGAGAACAGAAGTTAGCAGACTACAAGACACTTCAGAGTTACACACTAAGCACTACAGGATTTGAAAAATATGAAAGTTAAAACCTGAGGCATCAGACCAGGAATTACAATGAATGGTAGCATATGACATTTTTATTTTCTGTAAAGGTCTGCAAACCATTTTTCATAACTGTCTGGTGCTTTGCCAAATAAAAATTCCCAATTGCTATATAATGCGGTAATGTTTAAAATATAAAGGCAATGTCATTCTAACAGCTTTTGGATATTTTAGTTATTTAAAAATAACAGATATTTTAATACTTTAGGCTAAATTAATCTCAAAAAACAAATGAAGATAATTGACAGTGGTTAAAATTAGGTTAATTTAACTGATAGTGGTAACATATTTTACACAACATCAGTCTGTCTGTTTGGAACATATAAGCCTTGAGTCTGAAGCAACATTAAAGCTGATTTGATTCTGCCCATTTCAGAAAATGCAAGCAGTTCTCCTGGTTGTTTGCCAATTCTAATTCCACAGACAATGTGGTTTTCCAGTTTTTCACAGCTCAGCTCATGGAATGTGCTCTGTGGTGCATGATGCAACATCACATAAAACTGCAAGTTCCCAGCATTGTCTGAAAGGCTTTGGACTAATGATGGCTGTTGCTCAAGTTATGCAACATGTATTCTTAGCAGCTCTTATGTCGCACTTGGACACGAAGGAACACACACACACAGGCCAGTTGTCAGGACAGGATCAAAGAGGGCCGAAAGGACCCACATTCTTTATTTTATACACCTTTAGAAAACACCATGGATTGGAGGGTGAAATTACCACCCCTCAACCACATAGGTCAAAGGAGAAATCCATCAAACTTCTCCGCCTCAGGAGAAAGAATGAAAACATCTTAGCACAGTTAGCATAACATGGCTTATGTTTACAGAAAGTGCATGAGAACTCTGTTTACAGAATCAAAAACATTGAAGAACTGTGAAAATAAGGGCAACACTCTTACATTTTCCTCTAGTACAAAAATGTTAAATATGAAGTAAGCCTTTGTTTGTAATGCTAAGAGCTTAATGGGAATGCTCAAGCCTTAGGATTCACAGTTTACAACCGGATGGGACTATCACCTAATCTGGCTGTGCCTCTTCGTGTCCGGACACACGAGTTTATTCAGAGACTTCTGACTGAGTACCACATTTCCATACAGTGAATTTAAATGCAGTCTCTGGCAATTAGTTTTTCTGTTAACACAGGTAGACAGTGGAAGAGCAGTCAGTCTCACATCTGTCCCGGTGTGTGCTAGAGGCTTTGCTGCTGAAGATAGACATACTGTGGAGGTTCAGGACATTATACTGGAAGAATGTATTTTGTCGTGATGTTCAGTTGAAGAAACCCACTTTCACATACTTGGAAGTCCACGTTCTTTGTTGATGAAATAGTGATCATAAAAGCAGAGTCTGCTCAGCTCTGAAATTTGATAAAGGCAGTAGTGGAGTCGTTCTGTCATTCTGCGAAAATATAGTGGAGTAATTTGTCTTTCTTAGCTGCACTAGGGTGATATAGCAAATATAATAAACTTCAGGAGCTTGTACCCAACAGAGTAAGGGGAATTTTACTTTACCTACTTATTCTAGTCTAGCAGTATCAGCATAAAATCGCAGCTGTTTACCAAGTTACTTGTTTTTAAAAATCTTCTGTTATCTCTTCCTGTGACTGCTGCTCCCTTTCTCGGAGGCTGTGTCACTGGTGATCCACTGAAACAGGTAGCTCCTTTTCTTTTTTCCTCTGCTGTAGCGTCTGCTGTGAGTGTATTTGTGAAAGGGAAGGGCAAGTCTCTCATTGTTGCCTGGCCTTTTGTTTTTCCTGGTACTTTTTCACTCTATGTCTTTGGTGTAAAGAACTTTAATATTTGACAACTGGGCAGCCAAGCTGCTGGATGAACAACCTCTTGTTTTCACATGATCTAATTTGGTTTTTTTATTACTCTATAACTATTTCTGCAACAGGAATAATGGAAGCTCAGCTTGATGTCTTGTTGGCTTAGAAAACATAACAGGAACAAACCCCAGAATCATTCTGTCATACCCACATAATAAATTTGAACTTCTGAATGAAGCTTCATTTTCTCCAAGAATAAACATGACATTTAGGGAAACAAATTACATGCCAAAGAGGAAGTATTTGAACTCATTAATTCAATCTCGATTTCTAGACCCATTCAACAGAATGTTACATGCTCTTAACCTACTTTGAATCTATTCGTGTTGTCCATAGCCACAGTGTTCTATTAATCCTGTAGATGATGTAGAAAGATAGCAAATTTTTCACATTTCATTTAATTTCTTAAGAATGGCAACTCATAACTCATTACTGAAATTACTGAAAATAAAGCTGTGGTAGATGTGGAAGGCTGCTTTAGTAAATATGAGCAAGAATAAACCGATGTTAAAATATGTAGACTTTATTCAGTGTATTAGAGTTGTGTTAGATTAAAATCTGATCGATTATGTCTCATCTTTCATGTACATATATAGTTTAAAATATAATTATTTGGATAAGGCTTTTTTCAAAGAAATTTCAACCTTGTATTTCCTGACAAATTGTGGCAATTTCTTCAAATAGTTATTAAGCATGTGGTCAGTCACCTCATATAACACTTTATAGCCCCATGATTGGATATTTTATTTTTTTTTTTTAAGTAAAACGATAATTCTTATTCAGAATTTTAGTATCTCAAACAGCCTTGGAGCTGTCTGAATGTGCTTCTGGGTAATTGGCCATAGGTGGCCCTACTTGACCTCCAGAGGTCCCTTTCCAGCCCAACCATTCTGTGACTGACTAAAAGAAAGACTTATGAATGCCACCTAACAAGGAAATGTTCTTATTCTAATGATTGATTCCAAATCCTTTTTAACACTATGTTACATCATAACTTGGACATATAAGCCTACTGCCCCCTTTTATCTCTTTTCTTTTTTCTAGGGGCTTCCAGATTCAAATTTACTCCATCTAACTCTAAACAGATATGAAATCTCTCTGCATCGAAAATTTATTCTGAAATCTGCACCTTGAAGTGTTNTTAAAATCTGATCGATTATGTCTCATCTTTCATGTACATATATAGTTTAAAATATAATTATTTGGATAAGGCTTTTTTCAAAGAAATTTCAACCTTGTATTTCCTGACAAATTGTGGCAATTTCTTCAAATAGTTATTAAGCATGTGGTCAGTCACCTCATATAACACTTTATAGCCCCATGATTGGATATTTTATTTTTTTTTTTTAAGTAAAACGATAATTCTTATTCAGAATTTTAGTATCTCAAACAGCCTTGGAGCTGTCTGAATGTGCTTCTGGGTAATTGGCCATAGGTGGCCCTACTTGACCTCCAGAGGTCCCTTTCCAGCCCAACCATTCTGTGACTGACTAAAAGAAAGACTTATGAATGCCACCTAACAAGGAAATGTTCTTATTCTAATGATTGATTCCAAATCCTTTTTAACACTATGTTACATCATAACTTGGACATATAAGCCTACTGCCCCCTTTTATCTCTTTTCTTTTTTCTAGGGGCTTCCAGATTCAAATTTACTCCATCTAACTCTAAACAGATATGAAATCTCTCTGCATCGAAAATTTATTCTGAAATCTGCACCTTGAAGTGTTCTGGGTTATTTTTTTTACTTACATATTTAAACTAAAAGAGGGTACATTTATATTCAACACAAGGAATAATTGTTTTACAATGAGGATGGTGAAACACTGGAACAGGTTATCCAGAGAAATGGCAGACACTCCATTCCTGGAAATATTCAAGGCCAGGTTGGACGAGACTATGAACAACCTATTCTAGAATTTAAAAGACGTGACTTAAGACTTTGAGAGGGGCAAGGACTGCAAGAAACACAGCATCTTTTATCAGACAAGGTTTCAGGCAAATAGGTCTTCCTTCAGTCTTGCTCTTTTTGCTGTGTAATTCAAGAAAGCCTTATTTGACCTCCACACCCTCTCCTCAGCTCTTACCAAGCATCCCAATGAAAGACATCCTCTGCATATAAACCCTGTATCATTAAACAGACAGGTTCTTTCAAAGGTAATCTCAGCTCATGAAATGATGTCAGCATTAGCTTTAGATATAAAGTGAGCTCAAAAATTTAAAAATGCCTATGAGACTATGGGTCTCAAGTTCTGTTAGAAATGAGAGAAGAAGAAATTAGGAATAAAAGAAAAAATATGTTACATGTCTTGAAAAAATGAGCATAAATCTACTATGGGAAGATTTCTTAGTGAATAATAATTCTGTAAAGGATGATGCTGAACAAAGAAACAAGTGAATTTTGTTCAAATTCATTGAAGAGTTTCACTACAGGGAAAAGGGTTGAAAAATCAAGTTATTTGTTTCAAATTTTTGAAATCAAACATTTAAAATTTTGTTTCAAAACAACATTTTTCTCTGAATGACATCCTTCATATTTTTGAAATGAAAAGCTAATTGACTTTAAATGAAGGACTTTACATTTAATTTGAAGTTGAATTAATACTTCCAGCGAAGAAAATCTAGATTTTATTTGAAGCTTTAACTTTAGACACTCCCAAATGGTCTTTTTGTAAGTTTAGCTACAAAATGATACTTTATGAAACCTATAATTTACAGCCTGAGAGAACAGAGTGTTGTGGTTTAATGCCAGACAGCAGCTCAGCCCCGCACAGCCGCTTGCTCGCTCCTCCCAGTGGGATGGGGGAGACAATGCAAACGAGTAAATTGAGAAAGCTCATGTGTTGAGATAAAGAGGGTTTAGCAGGTAAAGCAAAAGCCATGCACACAAGCACAGCAAAACAAAGAACTCATTCACCACTTCCCACGGGCAGGCAGCTGTTAAGCCATCTCCAGGATGTCCTTCACCTCTAATGATGACTGAGGAAGGAAGACAAATGCCATCACTCCAAACACCCTCCCAACTTCCCTCTCCTTCCTCCCACTTTACCTACTGCACATGGAGCCATGTGAAGTGTCATACCCCTCTGGAGAGGTGGGGTCAGCTGTCCCGGCTGCGGCCCCTACTGAGTCCTCGTGCTCTCCCATCCCCGTCACTGCTCGAGTGGGGTGAGAAGCAGAAAAGGCTCTGTGTAAGACTCTGACACTGTGTAAGCCCTGCTCAGCAAGAATGAAATCAGCCCTCTGTTATCAACACGGTTTTCAGCACCAATCTGAAACACAACCCAGACTAGCTGTGAAGAAAAACTCTATCCCAGCTAAAACCAGCACACAGAGATAAAGCAAGCAAGCAAATTTTTTTCAGTATAATGATGAGTTAACTCATTCTTCATAGGTTTGACCAGTTTATCAGCTAGGAGATAGGACTGGGGGTTTTTGAAATCTGAAAATATCACAGTGATTACCAACTTTCTACCAAAAAATGTTATGAATTATTTAATCATACGTGTTTATTTTTTCTACCAATGCAGTGAATACTTTTAATTTTTATTTTCTATGTTTCAATATGTTTTCACATTAAAATTTCAGGTGTTTCTGATTTTAATGCTGTTAAAATCAAGGTTTTGATCTCTTACTCCATATTCTATGGCACAGCTGTGGCTTTAGAGAACTCTGCTCAAGACCAAGAAACATCGTAACCAACACATGCAGACAGGAAACAGATGCTGTTCTAGCTCTGAAATAGGCCTAATTTGTTTTAAATTAGTGCCCATATGCATGTAATCCATTGCCTTCTGGAATAACTCAAGGCTTCCTTTCTCAAACCTGCTGTCACATGAGGCTTACAAGGATGGAATTATAGAAAACTAAACTGACACGTGTCACTGTTACTGGGAAGCAAGAAATAATCCATATAATCCATAAAGAAGTTTATGGATTATACTTTATTCTAAACTTGGAATTTAATACATTTGAAGGAGTTTTTCTGAACTGAATAGGGAGAATAAGATATTGAAAACATTGCTGTACAGAAGTATCCCAAATGTGTTACGAACAGAATGATGAACTTCATAACCTAAAATTAGTCCCTGCCTTCTATTTTGTTTTCTTTTTTTTTTCATTACAATTTAGTATGCAAGACATGATGCTTGTTTTCCACTGTAAACTTTGACTGCTGTGCACAGTGGTCAGCAGGTAGCAGACTAGAATGCTCTGAAAACTATTTATTAAATATATCTGTTGTACAGCTTATCTAATGAAACATTACTTTTCCCCACTGAGAGCACATTTATAATGTAGAACACAGACTGGGTTCTGTTTTTCTTTCTTAATTCTAAAGATTCCACTCTTAAACACATATAAGGGAATCCATAGCTTGAAATTAAATTTATTAAAAGAATATTCTAGTTTTTAAGTTGAAATTGAAAAATTAGTAAAATTTAAGTTAGAAATTCCTAGTTGGATTACATGAGTGCTACTGCAAATTGAAATGTTTTGCCAGATTTTACAAGTAACTGATTTTATAGGTTATTAAATTTTTTAAAATTAACTTAGATTAAAGGAAAATTTAGATTAAAGGAATTAGATATGTTAGAATTTTATTTGCCCTGTGATGTTCATTAGATCTAGCAGAAAACTTTCTGTGAAGCAGCAAGACTAGCTTGGTCAAGGCATAAGCTGTACAGTGACCTGAAACAGGAAGTGAAATTCTACAGAGTGAACATGTAGTTCAAACTTCCAAGAACTGGTGTAGAACCATAAATATCTGGAGAAAGAATGAGAAAAGCCAGGAATATTATACAGTGAAAAAAACTCAACAAAGCAAGAAAAACCCCAAAACAAAACCACAAAGAAATCTTAGGAAATCATATTATGTTACTAAGATAGCAAAGACTTAAGAAAGAGGGCTAGAGTAAGAAATTAATAGGCAATACACTATTCAAAGTAGCTAGTTTTGTTGAAATCATCTAAGATCATTTAAGAGTTATGGCTTGGGTGGGTCTCCGTTAGGGATGACAACAGTGGTATCCATAGGTTTGAGCAGTTGTAGAGAATGGAGGAAACTGTTTGGTATGCCATCTTTCATTAAAAAGGATAAAAGAAGGAGATATGGAGATTTACAAACTACTTGCCTCGCTTGAATTACCAATAAATTACAGAAGTATAAGGTCTTAATGACAGAATGTATTCATCAGTAACAAATCATGTCAGAGTCCCTTAATTTATTTCTTGAAATACCAGAGACACTGTGGATGGGGAAGAAACTGTAGCTGTGATATACTCCTAACTTTCACATTATGTGAAATGACTTTTGAAGTAGGTAAGGAGCTATGAACAGAGATGAAATGATATGGGAGTGTTGATGATTCATTGTCAAACCATAAAGATGTATTGTTGGGGTCTAGACGTATGCCAGTGTGTCTGGGAGGATTCAGTGGCATTGTGAGTCATTCAGATGATAGAGTGGAGAGCAGGCTTGATAATTTCTCATTCAGCATCAAGCTGGGAGGATCTGAAAGCATTTTGGAGAACAGGATTAGAATTTAAAAATTTTTTGACAGGCTGGCAAAATGGCCTGAATTAACCAAGAATCCAAGAATGTTTATGTGTAATCACTTTGGTATTCAGTTTGTGTTAGATTTTGGCTAAATGAGAACTGGTCAGCAGAAATGACCAGAGACCTAGAAAGCTTGGTCGGTGAAGAAAGGTTGAAAATTCTGCTTGGTCAGTCAGGGGAAGGAGGTATAGGAGCCTTGAAATATGTAGAAGGTTAGGAATAAACTGCTTTCCATTTCCGATGGAAAAAAGACAGAGTAATGAGCTTAAATGACAAGTAGGAAGATTTAGAATAAATGTTATAAGAAAAACTGCTTGAATATATTGACTGGAAATGCTTCATTATTAAAGTTATGTACAAACAGCGCAGACAAAAATCTGCCAGGGAGAATTTAGATATGGTTGATCTTATTTTGAATTAGGAGAATGGATCAGATGGCCTCGTTGTATTTCTTTTGGCTGAATTTCTGATAGTTAACTTTTTAGTGAAAGAAAGTCTAATGGAAGAATTTTTTCATAGGTCCAAATCCCATTTCCTTCTTGAAAGCCATGCAGAGGACCAAATGAAACTCTATGTGAAAGTCACACTTTGTCTTTTACCACTAAACTTGGTATTTCTATCACCTCAAATGTAGAGGAGAAAAAAGTCATAAAACGTTGCTGTTCGTCATACATCTATTGTAAACTTACTTTATTATGGAACTTTCCACAGTCTTGGAGAAGCCCATAGGCTGAGACTACAGGAATCCAAAAACTTATTCACTGAGTGTTATGTTTGAGCAGTTTGAGCTCAGAAGGTCTAGTGTAGCTCTTCTGGCTATAAAGTTTTACTGCAGATATTAGACACATGAGAAAATTAAACTTTAATGGTCTGTTCAGATTTTTAGAACCCCATGGGTTTTAAAATAATACTTCAGTATGCAAATAATTTCATCCAATTAGCACTATGAGTTGTTATAAAGTCATGTGGTAAAGATAGGTTTTATATGTTAATTTGAAAGTCTGGTGAGGGATCTGGTCAAAAAATCACCACTCAAAAGGTGTGAATTATTGTTACCATGGTATGAATGCCTCAAGTTTGCAAGTACCATTAATAAACTTCCTGAAGTAATGTAGGTATTTCAGGTATCTATGTGTAGATATTGGTTGGACTTGACGATCTCGGAGCTCTTTTCCAACCTAATTAATTCTGTGATTCTGTGATTCAGTGACGGTTCTGTAATGTTAAAATATGCTCTGGTGTGTGAAAAGTCTGCTCTAGTAACTGTTGACCTTCTTTAAGATTCAGCTTTTCATCATAGGCACTGGTCACTACAGTGTGTTTGTGCTGTACAAAAGAATCATAAAATCCTCACTGTAACAGGCATCTAGAGAACATCTAGTCCATCTCCCACTTGAAGCAGAACTACTGCCAAATGGGATCAGTTCAACCATTGCTCTGTTTAGCCAAATCTTGAAAACCTTGATGGACAGGGCTCTCTCTTCCAGGGCTGCTTCACCTTCCTAGTGATAAAGTATTTCCTGTTCATGCGCTGTGAATTTCCAAGGCTGTAGGTCTAGGCCATTTCCCCATGTTTTACTATGCAGCACTATCGAGAAAATTTGTTCCCGTCATATTTTAACTGCTCTTCAAGTAGTTGCAGGTTGCTATTGAATTGTCCCTTAGCTTCTCTTCACAAGAGTAAGCAAGGTCAGTACCCTCAACCCTCATTGCACATCAGTGCCAGAGGCCCCTAGAAAATTTGAAAGTCATTTGCATGATCCTTTCCAGTTTCTGAGTATCGACTTAAACTGATGTACCTCAAAACAGCACACTGTCTTCCAGTATGTGTGGTTTCAGTTTGCTTCAGTTTTGCTTTTTGGTCCAGTACAGGTAATAATTAAAAGCACTAATTTAAAATCCATGCCAAGTTTCTGAGCAAAGCTGTTATGGTACATGCAAACCAAAGGGGAAAACAGAAAACTATGGAGAAGTGAAAGAGCCTTCTGAAAGTGTTTAATAAAAAAGGAGTCTTAATTTTTTGGCCTGAAATCTTGAAAGGTATTGCAACTTCAGTAGGCCACTAAACTATAAAACTGGCAGGAGAGTTGTTTTTGAACTTGAAGATGTGGCTTGATGTCTAGAAGTAATTAGCAATATAACCTTGTTGTTTTAGATACTCAGTAAAGCCAAATATCCTTGTGAATTGTGAGTTGATGTGGCTCTGTTCATTGAAAGATTCTTCTTAGCTTTTCCTTAGAATGTGTCTACTCTAAGAAGAAAATGTGTGTTACAGCTCCAAGAGGGACCAGGTAGAACCTGCTCCCTGCTGTGTTTCTGGAGCACAGGATGGGGCTGGCTAAAATGAGTACCCATTGCTCCACCTCCCTCCTTTCCTCTGAGTGATTTACAGCCCCTGGTGTAATGTGTACTCCTGATCCAGCAGCCCTCTGAAAGCCTCACACTCAGAAGCTCTCACCAGCCTGAATCTTTACTCCTAAGATTTTTAGCTCATGTTCTCTCATTCTCTAGCAATTCTGAGTATGCTCTGGTCTCTTACACAAATGCTAACCATTGTCTCCAGCTTTCTTCATCCAAAAATGAGGCTATTTGGTTCCTTTCATTTTGGCTATTTCTCATTAAATAGATGAAATGAGACAAGTGGCAGCCCTTGCCTATCTAAAAGAAAATCTTTCATAAACAGCATCAAGGGGGGAACATAAATATTTATAAAAGGCATTCTAAAGACATAAATTAAGGTACCCTGGTTTCAAGTGTTTTATATCAAGCTGTGACCACCAAGGAAAAAAGGCCTAGCCATGATCTTACTTTTGCTAAGTAAAATAATTATAAATTTTCATGCAGGTATAAGTGTTTTGTAGGTTGTTACTTTGATTTAGAACTACATATCTCCTTAATTATGATTGTAACATCACTGCAATCTGTAATTCAGAACTGCAGGTTTCATCAAAACAACCTGGTATTTGGTATAACATAGATTTGGATTCATCAAACGGCATGATATTCATGCCTTTTTGCACATTTTTGAGTTGCATATTTTATAGATCATACACTGTTTACAAGTTCATAACTGTACACAGTTATGAAATGGTGAGCATCATTGTTCAGAGAAGATCATAAGGCAGAATGTCATCATAAGAAAAAGGTTTGCGTATGTTTGGTAGGGAAAAGAGTGGAAAATATGGAAATGAAGAGAGAAGATCTTTATGTGTATGCTAAAAGCAGGCACTGAGAAAGAAAACTCTTTTTGCAGCAAACTCGTTAGTATATGCCTACACATTCTGGTTAGTAGATCATGGAATAATATTTGCTTAATATGCCCAGAGAAGGTTCTGAAAAATAATTCATGTCACGGGCAGGATCCAGGGCCATGACCTCAAAGCTCAGTTTATTCTGCCAGCTGTGTTGAAAACATTTCCATATGGTTATGCTGACAACTTTACCATAAAACAGAACTCTTTGATCTCTGCTAGTTTATGCAATCAAGTGGGTAAAGAGTGCTGGTGTTTTGTAAAGATTTTTTAAGAAAGAAATACAGTCAGTACTGAGAATTGGACTTGAATTGGCTGGCATTACCAGGTACTATCATGAGAGACTGGGTTCAGAGGCCAATTTAAGGACACATCACAGTTTTCCTTAACTTCTGTCATTCTTCTTTCCATGAATTAGGATTTAGAATTTGGCCTTTGACCAGTGTATGGGAGAGCACTGCTTGAAAGTCCTTTTCAGGGATTGATGGCTGATCATGAAGGGTTCTGTGCTGGAAAACTGCATTACAAGTAAAGTAATTTAGAAATGCTCTATTTTTTTCCATTTGGCAATCAAGATTTAATAAAATAGCAATTGCTTCAGTGGCTTGAGTCTATCAGGCAATAACTAGACTGAGGAAGTGGATATATGAAAATATCTCCTGGTGGACCATTCTAACCCTCGCACACTTGTTAGGCTGCTGCAGAAGAACAGGCTTGACATCATCACCAGTGATTTGTTCTGTTTGGCAAAGCAGGCAGCTTGGACTTAGAGATACTCTCAAGTCTTGCTAACCAGACCTAGATTGCTCTTTACTGTTAAATTTCAATGGATTTCCAGTGACAGGAATGTAAGAAAATATTCTTTTCTGTTACCTCTTTTATATCTGAAGATCTAGTTTTTTTGCATTTTGGGAAGCCAAGAAACTGTTGAAGCGGTATCAATGTGTACATTACAGTAAATGCCACCAGAAGGTTCTTGCTGTTCCTGATTCCAATTCTGCTTCTTGTCAGAAAATACGTGACAGTCATACGTTGGCTGGCCTGGCTTCTCAGGGTGATTTCATTCTCCTAACTATGGATCTGCCACTCATGGCTTTGCCACAACATTCAGATGTGTATCTTTGGAGTAAACAGGAGAGGTTAGGGCCTCTTCACCTTCATAACTCTAACACAGAAACCTACCAGAAGTTCTATCAATGTCTTTCATTTGTTTCAGAGGACCATCCAAAACAGAAATTGTAATAGAGAATGAGCAAATGCAGGACCAAAAATGGCTGAATCTGCACTCAGACTGGAAGAATAAAAATGCATCCACTTTACACGCACTTCTAGTGAACGGGTAAGTAACAGGTAAATAAGACCTATTTCACGGCTGTGGGTAGTCACTTACCAGTGCAGGATCACAAACTCTTTTTTTTCCGAGGCATCTGTGTATAAATCCCAGCACATACGTTGTTAAGATGCAGTCCACGATGATTTTAGTCTGTAGTCTAAACCACTGTAGTCTCTTTTGAGATCATCTTGTAAATCCTCAGGGGCCTGTTCTAGCAGAACAAGAGCATTTGATACAGAGGTGATGCCTGTGAAGCACCTGGACCAGACAGCTTCATTAAATCTCTGCTGAGCAAGAAAGTCCAGCAAGTACTATCTAGCAAAATCCGCAGCAACATCTTACTGTCCTCTGCCACCCATGTAGTCTGGATTTTATTAATTTTGGAGCAACCACAGCTTCTTCAGTAGAGGCTGTATCCACTTACAGTAGGTTTCCTTAGCTCCGGCTTCAGGTGATTCTATATTCCTTTTAATTAACCCAACTAAACAGGTAGTTACTAATGAGAAGCCAGGACCTCACGGCTGAGACATTCAGAGTGTGACTTTGAAGAGCCAATGAAATCCAGGGCAAAACTGGGAGAGCCACCGAATCCCCATCAGCAACTGCATTCTTGAAAAAGCAGGTTCATGGTTTCCCTGTTCTCTTTAAAATGCCCAGGAGCTTTCAGAACATCCTGCGTCCATAGAAAATCCTTCTGTTTCACATGAAATGATTGTCTTGTGTAACTGCAGAGATAAAATATGTGTGAAGACACAAAATCTGAGGAAGAAATCTACTTTTCTTTTGCTTGGCTCCATTATTTTCTGTACTCAAAATTTTCCCTAATGACAGAATACTAGAAAGATTGTGCCTGCAATGACCTAATTTTGCTTTCTTACATCTCAATTTTGTACCTTTTCTGTTTTACATTAGTATTTGCCCCATTCCTTTACGTTAATTTATATTTCTTCATCTAGAAGGACCATTACTGAGCAGTGCCTGATACTTGAAAGTTGTCTTTTTAACTCTTTGATTTTCCTTTCTCACTGTCTTTTTCCTCTAGCCTAACAGTATCTAAGTGCTTTTCTCCAGAGTAATACAAGAATAAACACCTTGGGTTGTGACCAGATGCAAAGGCAGATCCACAATCATATTCTGTTCAGTCACTAAAGTGCAAAGCAGAAATTTCAAGGTACTTTTTGACATTTTTGAAAGAGGTGTGCTAGGAAAAACATGAATTAATGGATCTGGAGCCTCTGAGTTACAAATTCTAGTAGCAAAAGATTTAGTTTTGCCCAAAGTGCAAGTTAAAGTAGGGAAAACATCAGTAATGAGGATTATTGTCAAATCTATTGCGTAAATGAGAAGTAACATGTAGGAAAGAGATGTTCCAGTCCCTCTGAATTCAGAAAATGGGTAACAAGAAGTGAGAAGCTAAGGGCGAAGGGTGCATGAACGGTGAGGCTGTTTTTGTTTTGGCTGCATCAGGCATCCAGTCCAGATGACCGGGAAGTGCTCCTGAGCCCTGCAGTCTAGGTGTATTCATCTGGATCAGCTGCAGCATGTAAAATGTTTGTGCTGTGGAGTATGTTGTATGTTTAAAGGAGCTGCCAGGCTTCTGAACTAATGGGAAGTTGGCCAAGAACTAACAAATACACTGCTAATTCATAAAGGTTTGATAGGAGGGAATGGCACAGCACATGCAATGCACGCATAAAAGCTTAAAGTTTTCTCTTTAGAGATGGCTGTGTGGTAAGTCAAAGAAACAAGTGTAAAATATGAGCATGGGTGGTCTCAGTTATATTCTGCATATTTTGTTTGCCTCTCAAAATTGTGCTCAAGATTTTATTTCCTGAAATTGGTTGTCTGTCTCTAGAAAAATAATTTTATGGTATGTATTTTCAGGAAGAGAAATAGACTGATTTTCACAGTATATGAATGAGGTATATGCAATGTAAGGGACAAAGGTCTGGTTAAATTCCAGATTCAAGGTAATCTGGTGAGCTGGCTGACACAGTTGTTTTGCCTACATTAGTACCTATGACTTAACATGAAATGCAGCCTCTTTTTGGGTGGTTGCAGTTTTAAAGATACTACCTACCTGCTGGGATTAAAGTCTGCAAAGAATTACCTGGTGAAGAAATGAGCTGTATATCTAGTCCAATGCAGCTCTGCACCTGCCTCAGAAAAGCATGTACACAGTAGGAATGAAAAAGTTGTGGAAATAAAAAGGCAGTCAGCTAGCTGTGCAACAGATTTAATTGTGATTTAACTGATTTAACTGTGATTTCTCCTCCCTTGACAAAAAAAATCAATTCTTCCCTCTCTTATCTGAAGATTTTCAACAGAAATGATAAATGTGTGTTGTTTGAATACCTACTTATGCAGACTTCCTGGATTCTTTCAAACTAGCCAAACTCCTAGGGCATGAAAGATCATCTGTTATCAAAGCCATTTCAAAAAAAATCCTGTCCTTTGACTGTAAGGAAGAGGAGACTGGCAATCTGTGCTTTCAGGTGCCATAAATAAGAACTTGATAGACTGTGCATCCCAGCTGACCTCAGAGCTGGATCCATGCCCACGGAGCGAGGTAGTCTGCAAAATATGGAGCACCCACTCATGAAAGGCATTGTAAAGCTGAACTAATATTTTGAATTATCTTCAGGCAGATGATGGAAACCATGGATGATCTGGCATAAGAAGCTCCTCGAGTTTCTTTTTACAGTTTGGGGGAATTTTTAACAGCTGGATTACAGCAATTAATACAATACGCATGCTGATTTTCAAATTACCAGAGTTAATCAATTAATGAGATCTCCATCACGTTTTGTTTCAATATTTAGACAGACGTGTCAAAGCAGAAGCAAAGTGGCTCTCTTTTGCACTAAAGAAGGTAAGAGAGAAGTGCATGTAAAATAGATGTTTTTCAAAATGTGTTAAATCTCTTTAACAAATCCAGATGTTTAGTGTGCATTCATTCTGAAATTTTTACTAGACCTCTGCAACATCCAATTTTGCACTGGGTTTATTTTTCCCTACTCTACTCAGTTTCATCAGCTTTTCTTATATTTTGACTGGGATGCTGTCTGCTGAGGTGGCCCATTCCTGATACCACAAAAGGAATTTTATCAGCAGTCAGGTTCCAAAAAGTAATTTAAAGTAAATTAAAGATAACACTTCCTGCTGAAAATATCCTCAACCACCAGAGTGGTTAGCAGACCGTCTGCCTGGGAACTGAAGCTGTGATCTGTTTGTTAAGTTCATGGCGACAGAAGAACCTGAAGTAGAAAGTTACAGACCAAGTCTGTTGGCACAGCAGGCTGTGCAACTTCAAGTGGTTTGAAAATGCAGAAATTCTTCATCTGTGATGAAACCATGTTCTACAGACAAGGACAGCTTTGCTGAAGAACATGAACTATGAATTAGCTTGACTCAGGGAAAAGTAATTACAAGACAGGACCTAAATTTGGGAAACTAATCAAAATATTTGCTACTCATCAGAGAAAGGAAAAAGCTCGAAGGAGCTTGCTGAAGGTATTTTGTTATGACATATGCTGCTTACTCTATGAAGTTAAGTGAACACAGTAAGAACTGTAAGTTACAAATAACCATTGCTCCAATTTATTTCTTCACCACTAATTTCCCAGATACCTGCAATGGCATCATATCCTCCCTTGGGACGCAGATTGCAGAAACTGGTGGTGTTCTTTTGTTCTCTGAATCAGACTGAGTATAAACAGGATAAATAACGAGTCTGGCATCTTTAAAATCCAGAATATAAAGTGAAACAAAAGTGAAGGATTATTTTAAAATAGCAACTGGCAGGTGGGAATCTGGTGTAATTTCTAGTGGAAGTGGCTTGTAAAGTGTAATAGACAAAATACTAGAATGTCTTCAGATCTTTAAATATTCTCCCTTAGTAATTTCTACAGGCAAAGTGAGTTTGCTGCTGTGCAGCTGAGTAAACGGCATGACATTAACCTTACACTTGACTTTAGAAAAACTTTATTATTGCTGAGCAGATTGTCCAGAAGCAATTCTTCCAGATAGCACAAAGTAGGCCAGACATGTTGCTAGCTGACAGAAGGACAAAGACATAAACTCAGGAAACCTCCTGAGCGAAAGGAAGTCAGGATCCCAAACTTAGCTTTGTTAATATTTCAGGCTGATCCAGGCAAAATTAGTAACCGGAGAGCAAATACAAAGGAAGGTTACAAACGGCTCAGTTTGATACTGCTGTGTGGTCGCTGATCGCCTCATTTACTGTACTGCTCGGTGTAATTTCATGACTGTTAACGCCATCCTGTGCCCAGTTTTCCTGCAGCAGGTGCTGTTTGCGCTGCCCCCGTGGCGCCCATTAACGCGCTGTGTTGCTCACAGACTGCGGCCGCCGCCCCGCTGCCCGCATGAGCAAGAGGATCCTCGGGGGCAGGACCAGCCGCCCGGGCCGCTGGCCGTGGCAGTGCTCCCTGCAGAGCGAGCCCAGCGGACACATCTGCGGCTGCGTCCTCATCGCCAAGAGATGGGTGCTGACCGTAGCGCACTGCTTTGAGGGGTGAGAGGGCTCAAATATTTTACTGCTCATTTAAGGTTGCACGTGTGAATTGCCAAGTCCTTCCTCCTCTACCAAACACACGGGGCGTAGGTGAAGACCTCTGCAGAACGGGCAAGCTCAGAGACCTGGGTTTAGGAGAGTAAAAAAGAAGTAAAAAGGTACAAACCAGCATCAGCTTATGGTTTATTATTCATTGCTGGCATCTCTACTGATGAAAGCTAAATGAAGATGCCCTGACTTTCAGCAGGAAACAGGAAAAGGAAAAACACCAAAACACTAATTCTGTAGCTGTCATACGACTGTGATGGGTTTAAAAAATCATCCTCTGTACCAGCGTAGAATAGACCCTGAAAAAATGCTGTGGCCACTGGTAAAAAGGAAAACGGAGTATTTGGTCACAGTGCAAATGACACATTGAGGTCACTGCCTTTTCTTTTTATCCAGTCCACTCTTTTATTAGGATATCAATCATTAACAAGTCAGTATTAACAACTACTTAGTGCCTCCTGGTATCGGAGGCCATGGTGGAGGGACAGTCTGGAATGCAGAGGATGTTCACACGTCTTAGCAATTGTTTTGATCATTGTCAGCTTTTTGATGCTAACCAATATTTCTTTTTGATGAACCACAGATTTCAGAGGGAGGTTTATTACCTCATTTCTTTTGTCTTGTACCAAAGTTTTTTAACTGGGTTTCTAAAGAAAATTTAGACAAGTATTTTCTGATGTAGTTAGCAAGTGCTTCTCTGGCATATGGTTGCTTAATCCTGCTTTAAACTGGTGCTTCCTCATTGGAAATTACTTTAGACTGTACTAAACACCTTTATTTGTGTTTAAGCCTGCAGAAATTCTATGTTAAGCAAGATTCTCTTGAACTGATATTTCTTTACAATGTTAGTCATTCCATTTTCAGTAAAAATTTACATTTTGTCTTTTTATTTCTGAAACACTCAGTTCTTTGGTTTGTCCTTCTAAACTGTGTGCTAAACCTGAATAATACAAACAAGAATACTGTATTTTATCAGATTTTAGGTCCAGAAGGAATTTCTCTTCTTTCTCCATCTATTTTTAATACACTTCTGTAATATCTCCTGTCCTTTGGAAGAACACCCTCTGGTGATCTAAAATAAAGAATGGGACAGAGGTTGAGCCTTCAGCAATACTGGACAGCTATTGAATTTCCTGGATAAGAGATTTTTCTCATTACTGAAAGATAAGCAAAGCAGCTGTCACATTATAAAGTAAAAATTCTCCCAGTTTTGTCAAATGCAGAAAAAGTGCCACTACATTTTGGAGCTGTTCATTTACCCCTCATGTAGAGCTACATGATAGCCCTGTGAGCTCAGAGTATAACTTGTTAAAAGTTTCTTTCACATTTATATTCTAAAGACTTTAGTATATTAGTATACTAAATAGTATATTTATATTTATGTATTTAGTAGTATTATTTAGTATATTCTAAAGACTTAAAGTAGTAAGATATTCTGGTCTAATAATTGATTGAGAAGTTGTATGAACTTTTTTCTCTTCTGCCTTTCTGAATAGATTTGGGGGGGATGTACCCAGAAGCCTGAAATCTTGAAATTCCTCACTTGTAAGAAGCCTTTTGTAAGCTTATATTATCATCAGCAAGACCATTCGTGATGTCACAAAGTTTTTTTTCACATGAAGTATTTAAAAAATTTCCCAAACCAACCAGATAAGACAACAATCTAAAGAGATTTTAAAGTGCTCTGGTCCTTTATATAAAATGGTAAATTTTGTGAAACTCATGTGAAGTTTGGAATGCAAAACATGAGGACCATATAACAATAACACAAATAGCCATGAATACTTGTACAGGGCATAAATAGAAACAGCTGCATTAAACATCATGTCACTTGCGAGTTTTCTTATTATAGTCCACAGAGTTTTCTCAAGATCATTTTGAAATGCATTACATTAAAGCATCCAAGACATTAAAGAATTTTTTTCACTTGTAGGACAATGCATTTTGGTTGTGACTGCTTATTTCTCTAGGCAATGCAATTTTACAATGGTCATAAACACAATAGTATATGAATATTCTCCGCACTTAATTTCTGTAACTTTATGGCTTACAAATTGATCATGATCATTATAGTCTGAAATGCCAGAATTTTCATCCAACTCTTAAGATAAAAGCAGCAACCAAATTGATAGCAACCAAATCTCTTTACAGGAATTACAATCCTGTTGATTACTATGAAAAAGGTGAAATTTTGCATGCTTTTATTTACATTGCTTTGAATAAGCTTCAGTCCTGTCAAAGGTGCTTAGTTACACGGAGTTGTCTTTGAGCAGTTGTGAAAAATGGTGACTTTTTGAGAGCTTTTAGAATCACAAAATAATTAGAAGCCCACGAAGAACCTGTAACTTATCCTGTGACCAGTTAGGATCAAGGGATTATACCCTTGAAGCCTTTCATAAAATCTAGATTTTTCTGATGCGTCTCAACAGACAATGGTCCAGTATTCCCCCTTGTATCATATGTATCATTGCTTTGTGGTCTTGTGTGTTTACAAAGAGTCTTAAACAATTGTAAGTCACTGTGGGTTTCTGGTCACCTTTGAGCTTAGGCATAGAAAGTATACTTGGCACAGACTGAATGCTGAATAAATAAAAGGACTTTTCCCCATGGCTATCATAAAATATTTAATTTACACAATAGAATTGCTTCTACTTAGACTTCTTAGGGATTTCAGTGAGACTTACTGCTGTCAGCAGCACACTACTGAACAACATTCACACCCCAGTGAAATTTGTATGTGCCCGCCACTGAGCATGTGAGCAACTAATGTTGGGCAGGTTCCAAGGGATGACTTTGACAGCCTTTAACACAGCAACTTGTACATGGTTACCGATCTTCTGATGGAGTGAGCTTTAATGTGTTTGATTACAAGCAGCAGGGAAATGGAAAGCATGGACTTCTGTTGCCCAGATCTTTGCTGTAAGGAATAACGCGTAAATATTTGTTTTCTTCTTGTAGTATTTGTATGCTTTGCAAAGTGCAGTGTCCAAAAAGGGAGGAAAAAAATCTTGGGTATTTTAGCTTAAAAGAAAGACCCTGACTGAAATTCTGAAATTTCACTTTTTTTTTTTTTTNTTTTTTTTTTTTTTTTTTTTTTCTTTTTTACAAAGGAGAGAAAATGCAGCTGTCTGGAAAGTAGTGTTTGGGATTAGCAATCTTGATCATCCATCAGGTTTCATGCAGACTCGACTAGTGAGGACCATCATCCTCCACCCACGCTACAACAGAGCAGTCGTAGACTATGATATCAGCATCGTGGAACTAGATGAGGATATCAATGAGACAAGCTATGTAAGACCCGTCTGCTTGCCCAGCAAGGACCAGTTGGTTCAACCAGACACCTACTGCTACATCACAGGCTGGGGACACATGGGCAACAAAAGTAAGATGAATATTTCTGGGACTTTTGAAAAACATGTGAAGCTTCTACTGAGTTAATCAAATAAGTGATTACAAACTTTTATCCATTCATACTATTACTGGATGTTAGTAAATACTAAGGAGGTGTAACTACCCTTGAAGGGATCAAGCTGTGATTATAGCCTAGCTTTTTCAAAGCAGCAGCCTCAATTTACGCTCCTTAATACTTACTTAGACACTGTGGCTTGATTTTTAAAAATGTTGAGGATCTGGAAACTTCTATCAAGAAAGTCACCCGAATTAGTTACGATTTTACCCATCTAAGTGGCACTCAGAATGCTATTGCAAAGGTATCACATCATCAGTGTGGAGGAAACTCTTAGCTCAGTGAAGGCTGGAGGCACTGGCAGCATTGGTGTACAGGCTAAAGGAACAGGGTTGTGAATCAGCAGTCTAGCCACACTTTGTACTTGTGACACAATTTATTCCATAATCACAAGTGTTGTTTTTGTATCTCTGAACAGAAGAAGTGTGTTTTCTTGTTTTAGGGCTGCCACAATCCTTGACAAGAACTGTTGTTTTATGTAAATCTTTGTTCAGGCAAAATGATTCTGCATTAATAGTATGCAAATTAGCTTGGCCCCAACACTTCTAGTGCACTAGCCATTGTGTTTCTCCCTTTGCTATTATTGTGGTAATTACTAGGGATGGCTTTTCCATACGCTGGATAAGGAAATCTTTCTTTCTGTATTGCTTCAGTGGAACTTCAATTGTAATGGCCAGGTAAAAATACGGTAAAAATTAAATTGCACACACGAAGGGTGAGCTGTTTGCTAGCATCTCTACCCATCTAAAAATATCTCTATATGATGTCAGGAAAAAAAACACTCTGACAGAATGCTCTTGCAGCATGGGTAAATGGAAAATGGTTCTTTGTTCTCTAATGTGGTCAGTGTTGATTTTAAAGGTTTTGTGCTAGGAAGCATCAAAACCCACTGTGGCTACATAGCATTTAGTACTGCATACCCTAGGCTGAACAACTTTGATCAGAATTTGAGCTCAGTCAGTTGCTTAGACTAGGAAGAAGTCTTCTATTGCCTCTTGAACATATGACAATAATTTCACAAGGTTCAAATTCTGATTTCCTGGTACATTCTGTAAGTCAGATTTACCCAAACATAACCAAAATGGCTGTGATTATTACCAAGTTTCACCATGACAGACACCAAGAAACAGGGAGATCCTGCCCTGGAACAGCAAATCAAACCTGATGTCCACCTCCCTCACATTACTGTTTTTCAGCCCCTACTGCCCCCCATCTTAAAAGTTGCACCCTGCATCACATCAAGGTGCAAATGCTGAATAAACAGCAAATGTCACACCAGTCCCCATTGCTTAGTACTTCTCCAGAATGCAACACATAGGGCTCCTTACATTTAATACATACATACAGAGCAATATTTATCATTCATACCAATGGAAATGTTTGTCATATCTCATGGAGTCATAACAGGTAAGTATTTGTGAATTTGTGTATAGTTAACACTTTATTCTGTTTTTCAGTGCCTTTCAAGCTTCAAGAAGGAGAGGTTCGCATAATTTCCTTAGAACAATGCCAGTCATATTTTGACATGAAAATCATCACCAGCAGGATGCTGTGTGCTGGCTACGAATCTGGCACCGTGGACTCTTGCATGGTAGGCTTCTAAGGAGAAACAGCCAAAGTTGCTTTTAGAAATCAAAGTACTGTGATGTTAATTAGGTGTAGTATACTTTATCTATTCTAGGAATGACAGCTGTCTATTTACATTCTTTAACCCAACTTTTATTATTACTATTATTGTTAATATTGGTGTAAACAACTTATCTTCATGATAATGAAGTGCTGCTTGGAGACTCTAGGGTTTATCTGTATTAGTTAACTTTTAAATTTGTATGAGCCTTTTGCAGGTAATTTTTTGTACAAATGTAATGGGTAATAAATACTGGCAATGCTGTGTGTGGCTACACAGTTGAGCAGAGCAGCTGGTTTTCACAGCTGAGTTATTTGCTAAAGGCAAATGGCTGTAGGAACTGTGATACAGCTTTAACTGTGAGTGCTGGCCACGTGTATAATAGACTGTTTTTAACTTTCCTGTTGCAGGGTGACAGTGGAGGACCGCTTGTGTGCGAGCACACTGCAGGGCGCTGGACTTTGTTTGGTTTAACATCTTGGGGCTCTGTCTGCTTTTCCAAGGTTTTGGGACCTGGAGTTTACAGTAACGTGTCACATTTTATTGAGTGGATTGAAAGACAAATATACATCCACACCTTTCTGTTAAACTAACTCCAGATGGTAAGAATCGTGCTGACAGACAAAAGGAAAAAAGGAATCAGCACTTCAACACCGAAGGTTTTGCAGTCCAGAAACTCTGTGAAAAGGAGTTTCAAGCTCTACCTATTCTTGTTGTGGAGCTATGGAATATGCAGTGTATGTTACCAGTAAACCCTCTGCTCATGAATATACTTTGGGGTAGACCTAATAATCCTTTTGACTTTTCTTTTAACTGTGTTGTGGTGCTATTGCAAACACTGCAAAAAGCTTAAAAGAAAAGAATCAACCACTTTCTGCCTTTCAGCTATTAAAACTAAGCAGTAGCACAGACTAGAAAAACTTTTTAAAATAATCTATTTTAATACTACTCAATTAGTAGCACATGCATTTTCACTCACTTCTTGTGATGAGGAAGGAACTTTGTGCATTCATATGGCACTGCAGGACATACATTCACAAGGACAACTCTTGAAAGGGCCATACCACACGCAGGAGGGTGTGGAAGAGATTGATGGGTTTGTAGACCCCTGTGGCACAGGACACATCAAAGCACATGTGCAGGTCTCCAAAGGTGTGTAGCCATATGCCCCTGGTGTGCCTGAGCTAATGCATTTTGTCCCTCAAGGTGGCTAATTTGCATGGGCATAATCCTGTAGTGTCCTGACTCCACAGCTTCTGTTCCCAGAGCCAGCTTGGGCATCTCTGTGGGGTGATGGAGGAACCAGTAGGCCAACAGACCCATAACTACCACTGGAGGCACCAGAGACCAAAACTTTGTTGTTCAGACTCTTTGGACAGCTTCCAGCACTTGATTTTCTGAAGCTTTCCTAATGTGTCCAGGAAACACCTATGTCTCGGAAGCACTACATTGATCAGTGCATTTATCAAACCTGTGCCCCACTGGCTTTCCTCCCTACTTTGAATAGTGCATTAAGCATACAAAGCATGCACTGACCATCTCCAGCCCTCTAAAAAGATAAGAGGGTTAGCAATACCACTGCAATGGTTTCCCCTCCTAGAGTCAGCTAGTTTGGACATCTTGTGAGAGATGGAAAATGCAGATTTAAAATGCAAAGATGCAGCATGGGCACTGTCCCAAATATTGGGGAACTGGATAATTTTTATAGGTCTCTTCTTGTATCTTGCATTTAAAGTTTAATTTTGACCAGCAAGATAAAACATTTGGGGAAAAGAAAAAAGCAGAAAGAAAATCTGAGTGATAGGAGGCTTGGAATTCCAGCTTCTGTTCAAATGAATATTAGAAATACGAGCAGCAAAGTACAACAGCTTCACCAGCAAAGGCTCAAAGAGCCCAGCTCAGGTGCTTGGTAACCAAATGTGCAGTGCTCTGTGCAGCAGTAAAAGACTAAGCCTTAACTCCAAGAGAGTCTGGTTGAAAAAGATTATGATGGAGCTTGGCACCATTTTATGATGCTAGAGGAAAGTGTGTCTTATCAACTGCTGTAGGTGATGTCCTACACAGGTATCAGCTTTTGGGAGGCCAGAATAAGATCAGCCAGGAAACTGAGGATTACAGGATAAATTCCACTGGGAAACAATGCATTTAAAATTTGTGTTTTCAGTGCTGTGCCTAGTCCCCCGTGAATGCAGCCTAAGGCACACAATTACCTTTTCTGCTACCTCTGGCATGGCCCCATGACAACATGGCAGGGCCTTGTCAATAGCATGACTGCCGAAGGTGGAAACATGCATTAAAAGACCTAAAACATGGACATTTCAGGTACTATTAATCATGTTGCAACCAATCTAATTAGATCTATTGCTTCAGCGAAGGTTTATCTCTTATCTTCTCCTTTAACACTGCTAACATTAGAACATCAGTCACACTAGACTGCACTGTAGACATGAATGTTAATAAATACTCAGTATTTATGTTATGGATTCTGAAACTATTTAAGTGATTATTGAATCACTGTTTCATGCTCAGAAGGAAAACTCTTCAAGGCTTTCCTAGGTCTGATTGTTTGGGGTTTTTTTTATTTTTAATATCTTAAGGACTTTTTGTTTTACTATAATACTTAAATATTCTTCTTCCCCCAGCTATAAATGAGAGAAAGCAGCTGTGACCGTGTTTTTCTAGGGCAAGTAGATTACAGCTGGAGCAGGTTATTGATGCCCTTGCCTCAAGGATATGGAGGCTAGAGCTTTCAGTCCTCACTTCAGCTTTCCTCTGGGGCTGGGATCTCTGTGGTTGTAGGGCAGAACAGCTCTGAGTCCTGGAGCTGATTATCAAGGGTTCCCTGAGGAGAAGGTGGCCCAGTGGCTGTCAGAACCAGCTGGGTGGTGTCAGACAGGTTCTGGCCAGGTCTGTTTGCCAAAGAGGTGCTGTTGCAGAACAAACAACACAGCCTGGCTTCCCTCCATTAGATACGGTGGTTAGCAGCTTTGAATTTTGTAAAGCACTGGAGTACATATAATCATTCATGTAGATACTAGCATTACCAAATGATTACAGGTAATTACACATTTTAATTCACTGGCTTTGGCCTACCACCAGTTTCCAAGCAGTCCCTCCCCGGAAATGAGGGAGAGTCCTGTTTAAATATATGGTCCAGCCCCATCCTATATGGGATCAGTCTGAAGAAATTACATGCTGAACCCAATCCCAAATGGCTTCAGGACGGAGAACTTGGGTCCTATCCTTTCCCACGACTGTGTCTGACACAACATTCCGTGTAAAGAGGAAATTTGTAATTTTATAAATGTATTTTTATACTGCTTTTTTTATGTGTGCACATCAAATAGGCAAACATGCTCCTCCTTCCACTGTATGAAGCCTTGCCCGGTGTGCTGACATAATGGCTATGATCACAATTATGCTGTTTGTCTCACAGGTGCAGCCTCACTGTAAGGTAACATTTGTCGGTTTTGCTTCCACCACAGCTGTATCTCCAAATTGCTTCTGCAATGCCACTCACTCAAGCCAATGTGTTTCTTTCTAGCTGTACTAATAAAAATCTACAATCATTTTCCAAATAACTTCTCTGTTGAAAATGCGTTTTAATCTTTAGAGAGACTAAATGATAATATGGAGGTATTAAGTTGTAACTTTAGGAATAATGCCTAAAAGTAGGCTTCAAAAGGCATTTGTGAGCCCTTAGCTGGCAGCCTTGTCAGCACTGCAATACTTGTGGAGATTCAGGCACTACTACCACTGCACAACTTTTAGTTTCTTCCATGTGTACGCTTCCAGTACAGAATATTACCATGAATACTGCTGCCAACAACTGCTCTGGACTTAGAAATCTGAAAAACTAAAGCTGCAATCAAATCTGCAATCTGAACACATTTTGGTCTATAGCTTGGCTCTAGAATACAATTAGTTTTAAATAACAAATCTCTTTTTAACTTGTACACAGAATTTCCACAACACGTACACATGCTGAATCCAAACTAATAAGCACACAGAGGCTTAGAACAGTTAAAATTTACCTTTCCACTGCAGTAAGGAAGCCAGGACCATGAGGGCAAGAGTGACATAACCAGAATAAAACAGGAACAAGTAATACAAAACTCACACTGAAATTCAGCTATGGGAACGTTGTTAACACAGTCACATTCAGAACTTGCCCATTAGCCTTGGCCAAGAGCCAGGGCTGGTGGGAACAGGAGGTTCTCTGCATTAGCTGGTCCTCAGCAGGTCCTCAGCCTTGTGCTGCAGCCAGTGGGGCTGTAGAAAAAACACAGCTCAGGCTAAACATCAGCTCAAACTGTGTCCCAGGTACAGACCAAAGCTCACTGTGCTGCCAAAACACTCACTCAGTAAAGGCTGTGGCTGACTGCCACCTGTAAATGTTTAGCAGAGGTGTGGCTGCTATGAAAGAAAAATTTTTAAAACATGTATTTTCTTCCGTAAATCAAATACTGCACATCAAAATCAGAGTTAAGCCTGTTCTAGGTGTAGCTACAAAGTTTGGGGCAGTTGAAGGTGATTGTTTTGGTTTGTTTTAAAATTAAAGAAGTGTAAATGCTGTGCTTCCCTTCATGACATGTGGAAGGCACCTGTGAGATGCTCTTAAAAAGCTTATTTTCAAAATGAAAAAGCCAGATCATGCTGTGCCTAAGTGCAGGAGTGTAGAAGCAAGCAGGTGATTGTGACATTTTCAGGCTAAAAAAAATAATAAAGGGAACATTGAACTGTTGAGAAGCACAGGGAGAGCAATTTGTTTCCACCCTCCATTTAGCACTACTTTAGTTATGGCCAATTAACATTTTGAAGCTTTTATTGAAGACTCACTACCCTCATCTCCCCTTCAGTAAAAGATAGCAAGTAATCACAGCAAATGCCTTCGGGTATTTCTGCGGTTTGTCCACCACAAAAAAACCCCCCAAACCCAAAACCACCACACCAAAAAAACTAACAATCAAACAAAAAAATCCAAGCAAGTTTTACCCGGCAGATAATTTAGATTATTTTATCACCCAGACTGCTTGCTGAAGTCCTCTAATAAAACACAGCCTATAAAGGACAATTTTAAGCAATACACACACTCAAACAAAAGTGTTATTTTGCACCATTTCAAGTGGTACAAAAGCACTTACAATCTCAGCAGAGAGGAACAGTGTTCTGAAAGCCTCACCGCACTCAACTGTGAGTGATGGAGTGACCAGACTTGTAAAGAGTCACATAACAGCAATTTAAACATCCCAGAGGCATCATGCAGCTGGTCTCAGGTCTAACAGGTGACTCTCACTCGCATTTCTTCATGTAGTTATTTTGATGCCATGGCTTAATCAGAACATTTTGGAAGATCATACTCTGAATACTTACAGCTTTTGTATGAAAAAATTGCAAACTCCTGACACTAAATGATCATCTACCTGTCAAATCTGCTGGTAGGTTCTGCTTCTGCAGCAGAGGCAATAAGAGGGCAGGTCACAGGCTGGTGTTGTCCCCAAACTCTTTTTCACAGTGACAGGAGGGGACAGAGCTGAGCCCTGCACTTCCTCAGGCCACTGGAAGTGCTGGAGCTCCCCCATGAAAGTTCAACATACCTCAGTGATAGAGTTACAGACTTGTAAAACATGGACCAATCTCCTCTCAGTGGCCACAAGTGCAGAGGGGCCATGGATTTAAAGTGCAGAAGAAACACTCAGGTCAGACAATAAAAACAAAAACAATATTTGACTTTGAGGGCAGGAAAGCACTTCCTGTTTCTCTGGAGCTCTTTACAGCAGGACAACATCCACTAGGAAGGACAAGGGTAAAGCTGAGCCTGCCTTGGGGCTGTGGAGCAGAGTAGATGATTGCACTGCATCCCAGTAACTCTCTTCCTGTATGATTCTGCCCCACTACCAGCTTGTCTCCCTGCACAACCTGTCTTCCATCTTCTTAGACACCTTGCAGCTCCCATTTCTTGTCGAGAAAGCTGAGATGTTTCACTTGGGAAACCTGGAGTCCACTCATGGCAAGGTGCCCCCCACAGCAACAAGGAAGTTACAGACAAGCATCTGAATATGTAACTCAAACCAACATGCTTGACATGATCTCTTAGAATTTGAATGTCTGCCATCATTTCAAATATCCCCACTAACTTTATGTTAGAACTTACGAAAAACACTTCGTCATATGTTGAACTGAATTTAAAAAAAAACAAACCAGAAATTGCTATCATCACTTTCTCCTTCCACTACTTCCCTTCTACAGGCTAAACAAAAAGTGTATTTTCTCTTTTTCTCCTCACTAACACTAGGGAAGGAGTCAGCCCTAATTACATCCTACCTTTTGAACACAGAGCTGTTTTAAACATTTGGTCACATGTGGTGATCGGCATTTGAATGAACTCAGCAAGCCCTCAATATCTGCCCTGTGTAGCAGCAGCTGTCCAGACCTCACAGCGTTTGTTTAAATTCTTTCAGAGATCTTAAAAGATGTGGAATATGTAATGTTGATCACTGATGTGGAAAGCTCATGGTTCAGTTAAAAAGCAGAGCCCTTGCCCCAAACATGGTGCCTAAAAATAAACACACAAATCTTGGCAATTTGAAAGCAGAAACTTTTAGAAACTAACGGAACCAAAAAATGGGCTCAGTACTAATAATTCATTAGCAGCTACAGTCTGAGGAAACTGTTTATTTCAACAGGTGCTAGTGAATACAAACAGATTTCCTAAGTTCCTCTCTAAATTGTCCATGTAACTTTTTGGGAAAGGAAGTAAAAAGGAGGCAATGTTTTAGAGAATTTGGAATGTAGAAGTTGCCACATGCACCTCAGCCCCTTTTTGTGCAGTGTGTGAGCACTGGGAAACTGGCCGAGGGCAGGACTCATCTAGGAGACAGATGAGCAACAGCATTGAAATGTGAGACATGCAATGCACTTTGCCTTCTTTTGAGCAGCCTTTAGAGACACTTAAGCTGATTATTATAAAAGCCTAGAGGAATGTAAAAACACCTGAGAGTGAAGAAGAGTGATGTTATCAGCCAGAAGCTGCTATTTGTAAAGGAAGACCTGAAGACAGACTGGAGCTCCTCACTGCTGCTGGCAGACAATTTTGCAGTACAGGCATGAGGTAGTTTAGAGCAAAGACAGCCAGCCAACATCTGAATTGGGTGAGGTGGGAAAGAAGTCCATTTGGTGGCAGATAACATGAAATGGCACATGGAGTCAAAATGGAGTGATACCACAGGAGGATGAACTGTCATGGAAAACAAAAGGCTGCACTAGGATTTAGTCTTTTTGTGGAGAGGAAGGCGAGGGAGACATGTTACATGTGTCTCATTTGGGCTTCTCTCCTGATGGTTAAAATGGTGTTTGTCCATCAGTGAGACGGCCCATGCAATAGCCTGGTGAACAAACTGGACCACAGTGGTTATACAAATTACTGCCTACACACACTACAACATGTAATAAAAAGTCTTGAAACAAGCCAACCAGTAACACTGCATCCCAGCCCTGTTGCTTACTTCATACTTCAGCAAGTGGTGAGTCCCAGGGCATGCTAGGGTTCTAGGGCAGCAGTGTAAGGGAGCAGGCCGACTTACCTGAACTGGATTCTGCAAATCCACATTCATGCAATGTCCTGTTCATAAGACCACGAGGTGTTATGCAATGCTGCATACAAGAAATAAGCAGTATGCGAAGTCTACTGTGTGAATAAATATAAAAAACAATCCAGACATTTAGACCTTGAATGTCTTAATAAATTATTGGAAAGTTTTATAACCAAAAAAGCTTTTAAGGCAATATGTTCATCGTCTACCTTGGCTGAAGAAAACAAAACCACAGCATGGCACAAATCAGCAATTATTACACTTGTGTTTAACCAGTTAGCATTCCAACTTTGTAAAATACAGTAATGCATCTTCTTCACACCGTACTCTAAACCTCTTGGTGTGCTAGAGATACAGCACTGCTGCCCTTTTCAGAAGCACACATAGAGACTTTGGCACATGAACTATTACCACCAAATGTAACTGTGTTAGTTTTCTTCGATAAAGTCTGTCTTTTCAGAGTTCAAGCCACTTGTATTCCCAGACTCATCCTGAATGTCTGGTAAGAAGGTGTTCTCTACTAACCCCTCTCTTGAACAGGTCTGAAAAGGTGTTTTAGATGCTGGGAAAACACTGTCGGTGCTTTCTTCATCTGATACAGCACCTGCAGCTGAGCTGGAAGGCACAGAAGTAGGTTGGATCTCCCATCTATCATTCACATTGCACTCATCTTTCCATCTCTTAATTGCTTTCCTCTGCTCCTCGGGAGCCAGTCTGACAAGGTACTTGGCTCTCAACACCGGAGATGGAAACAATGTTCCTTGGAGAACTCTTATCAAATATCTACAAAATAAACACAAAAAAGTTACAAATAAGAGGTTTAAAAGAAAACTCAGAACTGTTTCCAGTGACTAAAGGAAACCAAACACCATTCAAGTAACCCTGAAGCTGCAGCCTAGTTCCTGGACTGGAACTAGATGATCTTTAAGGTCTCTTCCAACCCAGGCCATTCTATGATTCTGTGATACTAGAACTGACTTAACTAGCAACTTAGGTTGGATTTAATAATAGATTTTTGCAGTGAATTTTCAGTTAATAGGGCATCCAATGTCTGTCCCTCTGTAAGAGAACTTCTCCTTAAAACCTCCAGTGAAAGCCCCAGTCTCACTCCCTCACATTAGAAGCTGCAGAGGACCCCCTGGCTTCACAATGCCCCTGAGTGGGGGCTTTTCAGCACCACACAAAGGATCATATCAGAAATAAGCACTGAAAAAACATACGCGTGACAGCAGTAGTCCCATAATAGGCACTTTTGCTTCAAATCACTAAAGTAGTAAAGTTGCAATTAGCCACAAAAGCTATAAATCTTCTGAGGTATTGACACAGGAGAGTACATATGACTTAAGGAATTTCTAAATACTTTGCCTTTAATTCACTATGAAAACCACTGTCTTCTTCAAAATTGAACAGCCACACATTGGAAGTAGTCACCAAGCTGAAACCTTTATCCTACCTTGGCTCTCTACAACCCTACCAAAAGGTCCCAGAACAGCCTTTATCTTATTAATTTGTCACGTAAGGGAGATTTACTGTGTGTGAAAAAAAAGGCTCTACTGTCAGCACCTGAACCAAGCGGAGAGTAGGGACAGAAAGGGAAGAGCCCCTGTGTTTCTTGCACTCATGGTTTGTCATTCTGCTGAAGTGTGAACTAAAGCCATCAGTCAGATCAGATCAGTCATGATCACCAGTGAGTGCAGCAAAACTCTTGATGACATGCTTAAGACACAGATCAGACATGTTCAAAGGGGACTTAATTCTTGGTGGCCATTGCAGGCATCTACAACCACAGCTCTGCCAGCTTTCCTGCTGGTGGGACTGATAACTTATGCAGCCTGTACTACAGCACTTGATTCAGAAAGTGTGCTCAGATTGTGTCTAATGATATGAAGTTACATCAGGTGAGCAGGAAACAGCTCTTACTCTCCTCAACTCTTCTCAGTATCTGTCTCTGCAATTCAATTTCAAGTCTCATTCTTTCTGAAATGATATAAGAGGGAAAGAAAGAGACACAACACAGAAGAAGAATAATTAGCACTAGAGGCACTTCATTAGTAGGCTGCAGACTTGAGTTCATGCTCAGCCAGTGAAATGAAGATAGCTGTGTCTACTAAAGCAAGCTAAACAGAGGGTTTGATGAAGTATTTTTCACTGGTTTTCACATGGTTTGTTTTGCTCTGTTGGCTGGCTCAAGTGTCTCCCTGCTCAGCATGCTGGAGTCTGCCACCTCCATCCAACGCTACTGCCCTTCCAGGGTGAATGAATTATGGAACTTGAACTTCTTCAGTGAGACAAAAAAATATCAAGACCCCTTGTGAAACTAGTCAGCATGTTTCCACCCCACAAAGAAGACTGTACATTCTAAATACTCTTGTATATATTCACGACATAAATTTCAAACAGAAAATTGTTTCACAAAGAAACACAGACTAAGCACAGTATTTGTCTATATATAGTACATGTCCAACTTTGGTCACTAATTTAACTGATTTGTATATAAATTATGAACTCTGTGGTTACAAAAATGGCTGTTTCTTTACCTTTCAAAGACAATATTTAATATTACATAAATCACAAAAGAAATATTTTATTACTGAAATTTACTTGGAGAACTAAATGGCACTAAAAAGTTGTCCTCACACAGCTTGGTCTGGTAGAGCCATGAAATTTTCGTTTTTGTTGGAATAGGGGGGATAGACCTCTAGCCAGAGATTCGTAACATCACTGACTCACAGAAAACGAATTTTGGTAACAGCAGCAATCTACAATTATAAACCAGAAACACACCTGGGTAGCAGAGCAACACAGGTAGTCAGGAGGCAAACTAAGTAAAACACTGGGTCTGTCATGTGCTTTTCCATGATCCAGTAAAAATCTGATCGTAGGCTGTGGGTTTTGCGGGTTGCTCCAAAAACCAGAGTGAACATGAAGTAAAACAGGATGCTGCCAACTATAACTACTGTATGTATCCATGTCTGCAATTCAGAAAAGGAAAGAAGTAAGACTTAAGCTGTGAAACAGAAAGACCTGTTACATCTGTATGTGCATGAACATGCACACTTTTCCTCCAAGGGCAGGAGTTGAATGTAACAGAGGATACATCTGTTCAGATAATATTCCTGATTTCATACAAAGCAGTCCAGAAAGAAGGGAGCCTTCTTTCTACAGTACATAGGTATTGAAGACATTTAAGTTTTAAAATTCTCATAAGTTCATAGCTTTTCATTCTTTTGTGAAAGACATTTGCCTCAGATTACCACCCCATCCACTGGCAGCAGAGAAAGCTTTGTCAAGCAAATGGAGGTGAGATCTTCACATGGCACCACCCTTATATACCTTGCTTGAACCATTGGTTATCTTTCTACACTGGAGTAATTTTACACTAAATGGCTATAACAGCTACTAAGAAAACAACATTGTCACTGGTCTGATAGTTTGCCAACATTAAAAAATGCCAAACAAAATCAATTTAAGTAAAGTTCTCTATTCAGAGTGTGAATACACTCATGCTATACGTATATTCTCAATAAAGACATTTTAATTATGGCTGTCATACTCCCAAAAGAACAACGAGAAGACTGAAACACAACTCGACATTTCATCCATTATAAAACAATGCTAAAAAATATTTTTTAAAAGTGAAAGAAAAAACAAAACCCATTAATAAGTATCCTTCTACTGCAAACATTATTGCATTTTCTTTAAAATTAAGTCAAAAACCCAAGTATTACCCTTGTAAGGGTTCTAAATTTATCCAAGCTAATGCAGATGCTTTAGCTTGTGCAGACTTAAAAACTGAAATAATGTTTCTGTAGCATATTGGTTTTCTGGTTCTGGCATCAAAATGCACCTCTGAATTGTTTAACCTGGCCACAGAGCAGATCATCAATTCTAAGCATTCAAAATCAAGTTTACACTGCTGTCCTTGAGATGCAAACTTTGCGAACTAAGGAAGTTTCAGCAGATCACTGGTGGATTTTACCATTTGCAAAACTGAACCAACATCCCCCAAACCACCCTACCTTAATAAAGCAGGATTGTTTCACTATTTACAAATAATTCTGAGGCCAAATTTTGTTAATTTTAGTCATATTTCTATTGGTTCCAATGATGACAGGTGCGTTAGGAGAGCTCACGTGGTCACATAAATATAATATTTAGGGTTTGACCCTTTTATACTTACTCTGTTTTGTACATGAAGACTTTTCTTCCATTTAATTTTACTGAAAGCTGTATGCGCATACTCTCTTAGAAATAGACTATTTGGGAAACAAAGTACTCACCACAGACTTGCACTCAATGAGCAGGTGAAACAGCATTATGAAGAGTGCTGCTGTGTTTATGGGGTTTCCAAAAGAAAAGATGTCTATGTCTGAGCCACAGTAGGTCTGCAAAGGAAGCAGTGGTCAGCATCAAATATTCTTTACGTATAGTCCTAATACAAAGTGGCGTGAATAATTTCAATACCATACATATTTGCACACACACAGTTCAGCTCTGTTCCAATGATGATCTTTTTAGCATACATTCATATACAAGGAAGTAAAAATCAAATACTTCATTCTATTCTCTAATTTGCTTAGCTTTTAAGTATGTCAAAATGTATAAATGTATTTTGTAGCCAGCACTTACAAAGTAAGGGACAAAAAAGCAAATGAGACTTTGGTAAAAAGCATCCAGCAAGGTTATCCAGAAAGCTGAAGGCAAGTAAGCCTGTAAGAAAAGAACATAATGGCATTGAAACAAATTGAACAAATTGCTGCATCCTTAATTAGCATTAATTTGGATCTGGGGAAAGATTATCTGTGGAAGTAATTCCAGGTAGTTTGCAAGTGAAAAAGGCATCTTTTGTGTTATACTTACTAGAACAAAGATCTCCCTCCACACACACAGCTAACTCTTAGTATTTAAATCAGCAGCCAGCTCTGGGAACTCTGATCTTGCAGCTCTTCCTGTCAGAATGGGTGTACCAAAGCCTTAGCTAACTGAGCCCTAAGGAAGGGAGGGGACTGGTGGACAGGGAAGTACCCTGCAGCTTACCATTGCTGAATGCCAAGTCCCACTTTCCTCTATCTCCATCCCTTTTTGTTATGTGTGCTGTTTGACTCCTATGTGCAGACGGGACTCCTCTGTGAGCTAAATTAACTCATCAGATGTGAGAAATCAACTCACTTTTCTGCTGGAATAACACATTGCTGTTTTAGTGAGTTAAATCAGCTCCTGGGAGGACCTGATGGGATAACTGTGCTGGCAAAAGGAAGATTGTTTAACTACATGGATGAAGAGGGAACAAGAAGAAAAGAAGGGAGAAGAGAATAAGCCTTCCTCCCTCAGCAGCAGCCAATTGCTATGACAGATCAACCATCTGTGAAACCATAGTTGCCTATGCTCTGGCTCAGTATATCCCATTTCTTCAGGCACTAAACTGAGACACATAGGTGAGAAGTCTAATCATCCAGGATGTCCTCTGCGATTAGTGGAGAGATGGGTTTTTCCAAAGACCCATTCAGCCCTTTCAAGAACTCAGCTGCTGTCTGGAGGTGATGTGGGAAACTTATTTGCCTTTCAGGAAAGTGCTTTAAACTACTGAAGATGAATCCCATTTATTGTTCCATTAATTTTACAGTTTATACAAAGCTGTACATTTGTGATGTCATGGTGCAATATTGTGATATTGCATCTTATTGCACCTTTTAAAGCACTTCTCTTTCTTCTATACTGTATTTAATTCCAAGCAATTATTTCCCTGTGCTTCGATGCAAGAAAGGAAATGATAACAACTCCAAGAACAGAGCAAGGAATGATGGGATGGACAAAAGAGAGAAACACTAACAGAAGATGAGGGAATAAAAAGAGAAAGAAAAAATATATTATATAATGCAGTAATTCTGATTATGTTGCTTCGAAATCTTCATCTCAGCTCAGATCACTGTACTGTACATATCCTGAAGATCAAAACAAACCATGAGGCCTTGCAAAATTCACTTAATCAAAATCCTCTAAGACTGACAAAGCACAGACCTGCTCAAGCCAGTCTACGGAGGTTCGGAATGGCACCAAATGAGTACTTTGTTTTTCAAAAATACTTTAAACCAAGCAACATAAAATACTTAAGGGTATATAAAAAGAAATGTAGAAGTCCTCAAACAAGCAAAACAAATTGTCCATTCACTGTATACCCTTCTTTCCCTTCTAGACCAGAGCTAAACTTCTGCCAGGTTATAATAAATGAGACAACACAACATGTTGTAGCTCTTTTCTTTTAGCAGTATTTGTCAGAATAAAGTAGAATAGAACAGAATAAAATATTTCAGTTGGAAGGGATTATCTGGTCCAACTGCCTGACCACTTCAGGTCTGACCAAAAGTTCAAGCATTTAATTACGGGCATTGTCCAAATGCCTCCTTAACACTGACAGACTTGGGGCATTGACAACACCTCTAAGAAATCTGTTCCAGTGTATGACCATCCTCTTAGTAAAGAAATGCCTTCTAATGTCCTGTCTGATATTGTAAGAATCTGATCATAAAGAAAATGTTGAGTTTCAGGTGACTCATATAGTCAATGTTTCCTCTCTCTGGACTATTAGTATCTATTCTGTCTCAGGCTCAGCATGTCACTGCCTTCAGTTGTTATAATAAAGATACCATTTTAAATATCAAATTTTTAAAAATTATGCTAGAATTCATGCTAAGCAAAGTAGGAACCAGGAAAACCCCCACTGGTTTATATAATTTTGATTTAGAACCTACTCCCCCACTCCCTGAGGTTTTCTGTGCTAAACGTTTGGACAGAATTTACTGATAGACCAGGTATGATGCATAGTGTTTTCAGGTGGGAATGCAAATTTCAGAACATACCTATAAGGTGAAAAGTACCCTGGCTGACAGAACTTCTTTGAGGATTATTTGAAATTAATCTGCTCTGGTTCTTTTGCAGTTGAGACCCTTATATGACAAAGAAAAAGCACAGAGTATATATAGAGTGCCCTTACCTTGCTCAAACAAACCCCAGTTTGAGGAAGCAGGTTGACAGCTAACACAATGAATGAAATAAACATGCTGGTGACAATTTTTGTCTAGTACATTGCTTTACCTGAAGTCCTTTATTTTATCATCCAAATGTCTGATAAGATTGGGTCTATGGCTGAAAAGAGCCTACAAAATCTTCTGCAAAGCAGGCTGTTATTTGTGGACATATTGCACAGGCCTAGACATTTTTCTAATAAAGCAATTTAAAACAATGTTTGCCTCAGGTGAAACACAAAAGAAAGACAGAAATGGCTCAAATGCTGACCGTTTCAATTTGCTTCAGGCAAAGCACTTTGTAACCTACCACAGATTTCTGGCTCATTTTGTACAGCTGTGGCAGTTCCATGAGTACCTCTGCAGATACATCTTTGTCCAAGACACCATAAATGATGGGTGGCACTGATGTAAAAAGGAGATTGAAAAGAATCAAGATCCAGTAGTCAGTCATTGATGTGCCTGAAAACCCGCAGAAAAACTGGTACCAAAACAGGAGGTTCACGTAGGCCTGAAAAGCCAAAGATAACATGATGAAATTTTAGCCATTGACAAATGCTTTAAAAGCAGGAGAATAGCTGGTAGGTCTTAGGTCTGCTCAAAGTATTCTGTAGAAACATTTCAAAATCAGACACTACTTGCTTAAATACTCATGCTGCCACCATATTAGTAATGCCTGTCACCCACTGTTTCATCATACCAAACAATGGCTTTGAGTGAGAAATTTACTCCAAGAAATAAGAGCCTCTGGTCTCTGCAGGCTAATAGGAAACTGAATTGATTGACACATGCTTTTTGAAACCGCTCACAACAGGAAGAGAAAAAAGAAAATAAAGCCCTACTAAACCCTTCAGTGCTCAAAAATACATAAACTGTGATTTCCCTGGAATGGGACAGCTACATACCACATTCTTGTAGAAGTAGTAAAGCACCATGTTAGTAAGTCTGGTGTAACACCAGTGACCATGGACAAGCAGCAGCTTCTTGAGGTGTCTAAACTGGGAGATTGCAAAGTCACTTGCCATCACAGCCTGCAACACACATGAAGAAAAGGATATGCTATAATTAAACTGTTAAAGACAAGCTTCAGATACTGCCAACCAAGGAACTTACCCACTGCTGGAAATTCTTATTTTTAGATTTTTTTATACATAGTGCTTGCCAGGTTCTCCTCACTCAGATATCCCCTTCCATACAAGACTTTACAACTAATACCCAGAGCTCAGTCCAACACAGCACAAGCAGGAATATGGCTGTCATCTTTATTACCACACAAATGCAGAGAAATCACTGACACTGATACTTAGGCTGCTCATTTCCCTGTAGAACATGAGTAATATGGAGCTCACTGACAGGCAGAAAACTGTTGTTTGGAGCTTGAGCTGCAGCATTCAGCTTCTGATTGCTCCTGGAGGAATGCTGAGGCCTGAGTGTGAACTGAGGCTGCAAAGTCTTGCCTGTGTGAGGGAATGGACTGTGGAGCTACTGGGTCTTCAGAGTACACTCTGAACTGATTTAAAATGGAACCTGACGTCATTTGCAGCTGTCTTTGGATACACTACCTGCATGCCTTCTTGGCCTGATATTCCCACACCAATGTCAGCCACCTGGATCATACTGACATCATTGGCACCATCACCTACAGAGAAAAGAGGAAAAATCAAAACTAGTTTTTCTGGCTATCACATTGCTATGGAGGTGGCAGGAAAAGACAAATATAAAACAGCAGAGAACTCAGAGCAATACATTTTTATGGCCAACACTGCAGCCTATGGAAAATCTTAAGGAAAACAGGATTAGTAAGTGGAAGGCCCAACTGAACTGAGCTATGTTCTCCAAATAGATGATGGCCGTTCCTTCTGTCAGAATTTAGCTGGCAGGCTGCACCAGAAAATATGGGCGCTTTAAATCATAGCCACTCATCTCCCCTCTGCCTCCTTATTTTGAGGGGCTGTGATGGAAAGAAAAATGCTCTTACTTGCTGCTTTGCACGTTACATAACACAGCATGACTGATGCTGTTCTTACTGCTTTATATTGATGCAAGTTTATGGGCTAAATTTGCTACTTCAGAAGCCAAACATCATATTATGTCAGAGACGACTACAATTCACAGGGTTATCTTGCTCATACAATAAATTTTGTGACAGACATTAACAAAATATACAAGAGAAGAAATTGGCTTCCACTTCTTTTCAGAGAAAGGAGGATAACCATAGGACTCACCTACAGCTAATGTCATTGCCTTTAGCTTACTTCGCACCAGTTTGACCAGGACACTCTTCTGCATTGGTGTGGCTTGGCAGCAGACTACAGCCCGACATTTTTCTGTGAGCTCCAAGAAAATATTCTGTAGGCTGTCATGAAGGACATTTTCTAAAGTCCTTCCATCAATAACCAGGCCTGCATTGAACCCTCGAGCTTGGGCGGAGGGACTTGCAGAGACATTTCCAAGTTTCTCAGTGTTTTTTTTTTTTACAGAAGCATTCTTCTGGATGTCCTCTAAAATTTTGCTCATTACCAAGGCACAGGCATCCTAATTAATTAAAGACAAGAGAAAGGCATCTTATGAAATACTGTTTGTATTCTGGCTCCCTTTTCAATTCATTAAACACATATGGGGAATACATCAAATGCTGTCCTTTTATTTTGAAAGGCTCAGACATGAGGCTGAATACCCCTTTAAAATCACAAAGGATGCAGTCTGTTGTTAATAAAAGTGTGTGTGATAAACTTTGCTTAAGCAGATTTGCTTGGGTATTGCATCTGGAGAAGGGAGAAAAACCTATGCAAGTCAGAAAACCTTCACAGACTAGTGGGAAAAGCAACCATTAAGCATTCTGTAATATAAATACAGCTTTGATAGAAAACTTTATCTCTCTATGGTTCTTTTGTCTGGCATGCAAAGCCAAAAGTGCACTTCATATCACACTACAGGTGAGCTGTAATGAATTACTGAAGAACTGGCCTTGTGGAATGTTTTACCGTATCAGAATCAATATAAGATGCTGAGGAAGTTCATGGTATCAGTATATATAAAGCACATGCAACACAGAAGAAAATACATCTTCTTAAATCTTCTCATCATTTTGCTTTGAAATACAACAGTATCAAATCCTCGTTTTTATTTCTAAGCCCAGTTAGAGGGAGGAAGAGCACTTCTGCAAAAGGCGCTTAGCGCTCACTGTCAAGTAAGACACTAATTTCCCAGCAGAATAAAAGGAAAAGTGTTGGCACAAATCAAACTCCAAGCTTTCCTCAAACACAACCGGACTAAAAATCCTTTCTTTCTTCACTTTATTTTCCCCACAGTTACTTCTTCCTACACTATCTTTTATGGCATATACAAAATGTATTCCTTAAGATACGTATAAGCAGAGAAAAAAAGAAAAATGAAAGGTCTTAGAACAATTGTCTAATCCTTTAGAGAGTCTCAGACTTCATGTCTGCTCTGAGGAGAGACATCATACATTGGCTTTACCGGTAACGTCTCTCTTAAGCAATCCAAAATTGATAAAAATCAATTGAAAAACAGCTGGTTTTAAGCATTCACAAGAGGACACAGAGATCAAGTAGGATTAAACTTGCCATCCAAACCAGCATTTTTACCTTCTTTTTCTCACATGACTCAACTGGGTTGTGGGGAGAATAAAATTATTGACAGGTTAGTTTTTTTAATTGTGTGCAATCTACTTCAAGGAGACAATTCCTTGTATATTTATACAAGACAATTAGGGTTGAAGGAATGTATTGCAAAAAGCAACATAAAGCTTAATTCAATAGAATTTGCATGACAATAATTTGTATGTTGATTATATGCTGTAGCTCACAGTTGTTGGAAATCTCAGAATCATACAATTATTTGGGTTGAAAAAGACTTTTAAGATCATCCAGTCCAACCATAAACCTAACACTGCCAAGTCTGCCACTAAACCATGTTCCTCAGCACCACATCTACAAACACATCCAGGGATGGTGACTCAACCACCTCCCTGGGAAGCCTGTTCCAATAACTGACAACATTTTTGGTGAAGAAACTTTTCCTAATATCCAATCTAAACCTCCTCTGGCCCAACTTGAGGCCATGTCAACTCCTTAACTTACCACAGAGACAAATTAAGAAGTCTGTTCAATTAAAATAATTAATCATAAAGTGAATATAAAGAAACAGACTTTACGTACACATAAAGGATTTCATATTTTACCCATAAGGAAGGACAATACAGAAAAGCAAATGTTCTTTGCTTTCCCAACCAAACAACATTTGCTTTTCTGCATTGTCCTGCAGAATAGCCTTACTGAATTTTTCAGCAGAGAAGAAAATCTACTTTTCTACTCACCCTACTCTGTGATTTAAGAGTGAAGATTCTGTCCTCCGGTTCCAGCAGTTTACAAGCATAGGCAATGTTGACAGCTGTCTCTCTCTTGTCACCTGTCAACATCCATATTTTTATTCCAGCTTTCCGTAATGCCTGTATTGTGTCTGGGACACCCTCCTGCAGGCGATCTTCAATGCCAGTGGCACCTTAATTTACACAAGCAGAAGGATTAGTGCTGCTGTATTTCCGAAAACAAAATGCTCTAAGAGTGACAGGATGAGTTGGTTCTCTGTCTGTACCCATGTCCCAAAACAGACATGTTACCATGCTTGGAAAGCAGGCACCTTGGTAGTATGAAGTCACTTAACCTCCTGATTTTCACTTCCATTTAATGTTAGGGCCAACCCATATTGCTTATTGCCACACCAGCCTGCAGGACAGCAAGTCTCCCAAGCAGCTTGACTTGTCTCTGTTGGCTTCAGTGGCAAAGGGTACCTGTATACCCTTAAAACAGCATCAGTTTGCACCACTGCTCTGGCTTCTCTCCAGAAACTGAAGCCAGGAATCCCAGAATTCCTTTAGTACCAAGGTTTATGGCATTTGCACTAAGCAGATATGACACAAAATGAGGGAAGTAGCACCCTTCTGCACAATAGGATCTGTCTCTCTTCAGGTTCTAGCATGAGCTGCCTTTACCACGATAGCCAGATCTTTGCACTTTGTTTTCCAAATGTTATTTGCTGGGCAGTTCTCTAAAGTGATTATCCCAGACTGCCTGCAGTTTACCTTTCACACACCTACACCAAACATTTTTTGTTTCATTTCTGCACAGCTGAATGACCTGCAGAGGAATGGCTCCTTCAGAAGCATACCTGACTACTTATGTCCATGTTACTACAGGAGAACACAGCACAAGTACAACTGCTGTGCCACAAATGCAACAGTGATGGAAAACATGCCCAGAAGTGGGGGATCTCTGACTATTTGCACACGCAGGCCTGAGACTTCTTACTATCATTTCATGTGCTTGTTATAATGACATTTCAAAACTCTAATGAAGACAGAAAAATACCCAATAATAACAATAAAAACCCCCCCAAATCAGCAGATTTTTACAAACAACAGAAGAGCACCATCTGTCTTCTGTTTGCTTTACAACTAGTACAAACTTACCAGTGAGATTTATGAAAATTCAGGAGTGACAATAAATTCAAAGTCTGTACACAGATTTATATGTTGTATGTGTTACACAGATTGAGATTAGCACAGCTCTCTGCAAGCAAATTCCAATTATGAACATCACAGGCAGTTTCCTGGGAGTTACAGTATTTTCTACCTACCAAGCAAAGTTAGTTCGGTCTCAAGCCTCATGGCAGATTCAAGCAGCAGGTCCTCCCTATTGTCAATGCTGGTTTCTGCTAAAAAACGATGATTTAACCACTCTGCATATTCTGCATCACTCATCACCTATACCGGGAGAGAAAACATACAGTATGTATCCGTACGGGGTTTTCAAGAGTGCATCAAAAGTGTTCTTGCAGTTACTTTTGCTGTCCACATCCTGAACCTAGAAGAGCAGCCCCTGGCAGCACACCTGCTCCAGGATGTCCATGGATTTAGTGTGATGGTCAGAGTGTTAGATTACTTTGCCAGGCTGCTCATTGGCATCCTGCAGGTTGCTGGGGCTGCCTGACAGATTTAGACAGAAGGCAGGCAGGGCAAAGGGCACAGTGCACTCTCCCTACTGCTCCTCACCTGCAGCACTGACACTGCTGCACAACCACTGTACAGCTGGGTAGAGCTCGATGGCTGTCCAGCTACACAGCCTGCACTTTCACTTTGCATAAGGCTTTGTAAAGAGGCTTCTTGCCCTTTTCAATGCCTATGGAATTTTACTTCTGAGCAGCTTTGAATTTAAAATGGAATCTCAAAACATCACTTCACTTGTGCATCCACAGCTTGTAACACTGCAAACTGTTTGTGAAACCAAATAAAACAGATGTGACTTAATTTGTTTTCTGTTTCTGGAATTCCATCCAGGGTAAGATTCACATAAGGAGACATGCTTATGATTCTTACAGAAAAATCTGGCTATTTGGCAATCCCTATTTTAAAATTAGAACGTAAAGATGCTTAGCATCCTAAACTGACAACAATGACAATCTAACAGATGTCAGGAATTGATGTGGGTTTTCCTACAAATTCCTCCTAAAAGAACATCAGGATAAACAAAACGTGGCAATAGAAGAATCTGTTTAGAAGACATAATGTTTGGTCCATTGGTGATACCACTGAGGCTGGTCATGGACCACAAACATGCTTCGAAATATATATTAAAATGAATACCTTCTTAGCAATACACAGAGTGCGCAGTCCTCTTCTGGCATAGTCATCCAAATGCTGCTGAGTTCTCTCTTTAATGTTCTCTTCTATTCCAGAATTATTAGTATGTACTATCATGCAAAAAGAAGAGAAAGCAAATCAAACATGCAGGTTTAGGCTAAATTTAGTGGAGAATTCTGAAGGTCTAAATACATTCTTAAAATAGCAAAATCTTAAAACTTTTTATCGTTAAAGAATGATAAGGGCAAGCAAATAATTACAAGTTCAATAGATACCTTCAGACGCAGTTCTCAACAAATCCATCATGACTGAGTCTGCACCTTTTGTGTACACCACCACTTTGTTCGAGACTGGATGCCGAACCACCACTGACATCCTTTTCCGCAGTGAATCAAAAGGCAGGATATGCAAAAGCTGAAATGTTAAAGACCCCAGACTTGCAAAGTCCACAGTTACTTGATCTGGAGTCCTAGACTGTAAAACACATTTATAAGCCCTAGCAGCATGAACCAAGGCAGCTTCATCTGGACTCTCAGCTTCATAACATAGTTTTGGTAAGGGACATAATTCAATAGATGACACAGCACTGTTGGGTTCACCGCCAGCAGCTACATTCACTAGATGTAGTTCTTGAGGCACTTGAGAATTTTCTGGGCTGTCAGTATTGTGAGGTTCAGAAACCCTCTGAGCAGCTCCATCCACAGTAGGTGAAGCCAGTTTCATTCTGAAAATAGACAGTTTTCTCACAAAACTATTGGGGCTTTCAGATGATGACTCCTTTATGCTTGGAAGTGGGGAAGAACTTAGTCTCCAGACTGAAAACCTCTGGAACATTTGCCTGATTTCCTCAAGTGATTTAATAGGCATCCTACCCAGTGAAGAGAGTCTCATCTGGAACAGAATAGTTAGAGAAAGTATTCATGTTAAATTCTACCTATTTTATTATATTAAGGAAGAACACCTTACAAAGTAGGTATGTTTTGTAATGAAAGTAGTATTTTAAAATTTACCATGGGTGTGACTGCTTGTATTAAAGATGGCCAGCTCAAGTAAACATGTAACCATATAAGCACAGTAAACAGACTCTATAAGCTGTAAAAGTACTTCAGGTCTGAAAATGGGATGTGTTCCAAGTTTGATACATGACTCCATGTAACACTTCTCTTCAGAACTTTCAGTAATGAACAGAGTTAGTATGACATTGTAACTTTTAGAAGTTGTGGCAAATTGAACTGAACACTTTAATCCTTGTTCTGAATTAGCAAAATACTTGTGAAGAATAAACCAACCCCCTCACACTAACTAGCTACAAGAACTGCTAAACATACAGTACCCGATCAATAGTTTTCAGTGTTTTAAATTAAAAGACAGTTCCTCTGTGATCAATGTTATAAAATAATTGGCTTCCTGTTACTCAGAACAGCTAGGGAGGTAACAGCTTACAAAAATAAGGCATACAAGGCTGACATTCCTTTCTCATTGCTGGTGAGGAGCTAAGAATTAGCTACTAGGAAGCATATTCTCTTTTGCCACTGAAAAGCAAAAAGTAGGGACAAACTCTCAGTTCCTCCACAGTTACAGCAAGTTGCAGTGTGTCTCCATTCAACACCATGGAAACAGACACTAGGAACATCCTTTCATTGCCTCTTCCTATGGCAATGCTGAAATCTCCCGTTGCCTTGAGTTCTTTCCTGTCATTCCCTAATCATGAACTCAGAAACCTCATTCCACATTGCTCCTCCCAATCTACCTGCTAGTGACCTGGAGGGTAGAAATATCCTGCTGGCAAGTTATTCACAAATATTATTCTCAAAAACCCAAGATCCTCACCTGTATATTTTTCTCCATCACATTTAAGGAACAGGTTACTACTGACTATAAACTCATCTGCCTCATCCACACATGGGCCTCTAGCCTACTACACTTCCTGGGAATGCTTGGAAGCACACTAAAATACCAGGCTTATTTATACATAGGAGGTACTTCATACCCCACAGGATATATTTTGTGAATGTCTCCAGCTATGTTTGTAGGTTTACTACCTAGACAGACACCAAAATCTAGCTCTGCACATGTCACCAATTTTTTTTTTCCAAAAAAAAGTCAACAAATGGAAATCACCAGATACTGAGGGAAAGAATCAAGGCTGAACTTGGGAATTATCCTGCAACACAGTCAGAACTGGGGTTATGAAAATCCGACACTGAAAAAACCAAAATATTTGAAGAAAAAGGTAGTATTTTTTAAAAAAGTTAGGTTGTACACTGAAAACAAGTGGTCAACTCCAGACTGCTAAACCAGGGCAGCCTAGCAAATGCACTGTTAATTCATGGTGACACAACTTTATGTCATTCTGCAAAGCAATTTTTCTTCAGAGTAATACACATGTAAAACTTCATCTTCCATACTTTTGCTGAATCTCTATTTGAATAGTCAGGGGACAGGTAAGAGCATTCTCAGTTTCAATATTCTGGGAATCTTCAGTGATTATTCTTATTTTTCAGCCAACGATAACCTATTTGTAAAGGTAACCTGAGTGTTAATGTATTCTTAAAGGAAGTTATACCCATATCAAAAAAACTCCATAACTAGAATGTGGAAAAACATTACAACTGCAACTTAATCTCAGAATTTGTCTTGTAAAAGTTACAAATAGTCACAGAAACAAAAAGATTTAAGCCAATTTATCAGCATTATTTTATTCATTAACTCATTGCACTCCATGGTCTTACAGTAATTCCCTTCTTTCTAATAGGACACACCAGCTGAGGCGAAAAGGATAATTTTTTAAATGTCAGTTAATTGTAGTTTTCTTTTTCTAATTGAACCACAAGGAGATTGGTCATTTGTAAATATGGCCAAATAGCCAAAAGCAAGACCTTCTTACCTTCTGACGTGGCTGATTGGGGCCTGAAACTACAACAGTATTACAGATTGCCAGAGCAAGAAAGAAGTCAGTGATATACATTGTCTCCAAAGATAACTTGCTGCTAGCTTCTTCTGATCGTTGATAGGAATGAAAAGAAATTTGTCTGAACTTCTCCAGCAGCTGTGTGTCTGGTACAACATCTGTTTCCTATTATGAAATGAACAAAACTGCCCATCAGGTTATAAACTCAGTCTCTGGGGGTTAGATCAGTTACAGATGACCGAAGTGTAGAAGCTCACACAACTTCCCTCCTGTGCTGAGTTGGTTATACCAGGAAACTGAGGAACACTCTTCACTGCCTTGTGCTAGTCCATTGAAAATGGCAAGCTTCCTGCCCAAAGAGGTAAACACTAAAGGCTTAATTCATAGACACTTCAACAGAGATGAAGTATGATGAATAGTATTTAGATACCTTCAGGTACAGAAGCAGAGTTTTTTTCTCTCATAACCTCAAATAAATATTGGCCATCTAGATACTTCCTATTAAAACCAAAAGAAAATTCTAGAAACATCGTAAAACAAAGAACAAACTGTTAGTAAGATGAAGTTGGTAATTTCATTTGAAGTGATCACGGATGCAGAGCAGCAAGAGCCAAAGTGTACACCTTCATGAAACAACAGGCATCTGCAACGTCAGTTGCAAATAGGATGCAACCAAGCCATCATGAGACCTCTGATTTTGGTGGAAGAGAGAAAGCATTTTTTAAATGACAAGCAATCTGATCAAATAAGGGTGGAAAGAGATACCCTCATGAGTTACTTCAGAAATCTAGCATCAAACCCAACAGCTTCTACTTACAATGGGACTGCTGAAAGCCATGTGTCCTGAGTGGGGAATACCACTCGCTTCATCTTGCCTTTTGAATGCAGAGTAACTACCAGACACCTGATTCAAAGACTTTCTGTTCAAAGGTTCACACACAGCTCTGCCGTTGTGCCCCTGACATTTTGATGTACAGGTTGAAGAGTCACACTGACAATCAGCTGAATGCTCATCCTCTGAATCCATCTTTTGATAGGATTCCAACCTCTTTGCTAAGGAAAGAGAAACAAAATTATTGCTCCATGAGCACAAAGAACCATATCCAGAACATTGCCTAAAGTAAGGAATTTATTATATAGTTAAGGATAATCCACCATTTATGAAAAATTAAACCTGTAACAAGCCACCACACTGTCTTCCTGTTTGAGCAGCATTCTACTAGATTGAATCCAGAAGAGGGAACAAGAATGATCAGAGTTCTAGATGACATGAGTCACATGGATACAGTAAGATAAGCTGGAGTTATACAGCCTACAGAAGGGCACATTGATGGGAGTCAAATGCATGTTCAGGTGAAGGGGAATTGCAGAGACAGGAATTAGCCTGTTTTCTGTGCACACTGTGGCTATCAGAAGACACAGTGGCCCCATATTGTGGTGAGATGGACTCAGGCTAGGTATCAACAAAACCTTGCCAGAGACTATGTGACATATTAGAATGGAATGCCTGAGAAAGCAGTGAATTGGACTTTACTGGACGTCCCGAAGAAATAAAACAAAAAATTTCATAAAGAATAGTAGCAACAATTCTGCTTTAGCTGAGAAAAATCGGACCAGACTTTCCCATGTGTCTTCTAGCCTACTTATGTTATGATGGATCAGGATTGTTATTCAGGGGTTTGACAAATACAGCTGCTAGCAGGAACTCATTGAAACTGTGTTTATTGTTTCGGTATTGGACGCCCTCTCACAAACAGATACATATTTTCTGAGTTTTTAACTGAAAAGCAGGTTTCAATAACAAAACTTTGTCTGGACATGTGTAACACCTTTTTGCCACAGCTATAAATGCAGTTCTGTTCCTACCCAAAAATCAGTGGTGTAAAATACCTCTGTAGCAAATGGAAACACTCCTATGCTACCATGAGCTTGATTAAGAACATATTCAAGAGTTTACACTGGAGTTCTGAGAGTGTTTGACCATATGCCAGAAGTTCTCAATCTGTAAAGAACTGTAACTATGTACACTATTCAGCTTTCAACTTTTACTTCTCACTGTGAAAACAGCATTCCATGAGCATACATTAGCATTTCAGTGCCTAAAACCCACAGACAGCCCAGAAACACTGTTCTGAGAGCTGTGCATTGCCTATTTATTTCATTAAAGTGTGAATACAAACAATGGCATCCTAGTAAAAAACCAATGTTAATATGCAGACATGTCCAGCAACACCATCAACTCCCTATTTCTTTCTTATTTCAGGTGGTACCTACTGTACAGGAAAGAAGTGAAAAGAGGGATATCATTCTGTTTTATGCAAACAGAAAACCTATCCACAGGTCAGTCCCCAGCTCTGTCACTCTAAATGAGAGGAAATATGTTTACTATGTCACTTGTGAGTCCTGTACTTTCTGCTGTCTTCTCTTTCTGGAATGCAAATGAAAGGATCCTGTCCCACATCCTGCCATTCTGACGAGTCCAAGGAAACAGAGAGACCAGAGCTTACATCTTCCTTGGCAGGGTCTTCCTGATACCAACATGAACTTAGTAACATAGCTCTTTTAAAAACCAGGTAAGTGGGAACATAACAGACTGTGGTTCTCCACAACTACCAAATACAAAATCCCACAAGGCATTGATATCTTTTACCGTAAAGCAGCACCAGTGACTTAGTATGTGTTTGTAGAGGCAGATTTGGACAACACATGCCCATTCTGCTCTGCTTCCACGCTGTTGAGAAGCTGCATGCTCTCTCTGAAGTAACACGTGGCAACTCTAACAACACCACACCGCTCTACTGCTGTGGTCCAAGAGGCACATGTTACTTCAGACAGAACACTGCATGGAGGCATCTATATAGAGGATTATTCTGAATCCTCTGTATAGGTAAAGGCATCCCTTTACCCAGGGCAATACAAACACAGAAATAAATGTTCAGATTAGGCAGCTTCTACGCAAAAGACTGCACTGTGTTGCACTGCAACTCTTACCATATGTAGCACCTCTATGCATCTGAACAAATATAAACCAGGGCTATAAAACAGGACCTCCAGTGTTTTTCAAACTGATTTTCAGGGCTCGTATAACTTTTCATTTCGTAGGAAGAAACGCATGTTTACTCTCCAGGGAAAAGACAGGGCACAGGAGGAAGTAATTATGCACATAATTAACACACTAATAATTCTGAAAGAGAACTTTATGTGAACTACTAGCAGAAGCATGTGTAGACATACTTTCCCTGGCACACTGAGACCTGAATCAGCCACAGCTGCATCACTCACACTACTCTTTGGTTTCTTTCCTGAAAGTTTTCCTTGCTTTAGGAAATGCTCTGAAAATATAATCTGCTTTTTATTTAAGTTGTTCACTCACCAAGTCCAAAACTTTTAAATGTTTTTGCTCACTTTGCTGTTGTCATACTTCCCAGTAATTTATGCAAAACCAAAGAAGCATTGGGAAAACCCGCATCATAGCACTTCCAAAACATGTGCAGAAATTGCTGTAAAATTCGTAAAATCTGGCCCTGTGACACAACAAAAGAAGGGCTGAACTGATTTACTGCTGTGGCCAGCAGCGTATGCCTTTTGCTCGCAGTTGTGAGCAGTTCTATCTGGCAGCAAACCCATCAAAACCACAGAGGGCTTACTACACAGCTGTGCCTCACATGTCCACCCATCAGCACCTCACCTTTGATCTCATATGGAATATTTGCATTGCCCACCAGCAAAAGAGCAAATGTCTGCAGGCACTAGTACATACACATGGTAACTGTAATAAATACTTTGTGGTGTTATATAATTAATAAAATAGCTAATTAAATCATTCACGTCACTCTGCCCAATTTTCTCTTGTGTCTGAAGCTGTATCTTCTCCTGGCTCCAACGAGACTTCAAGCTGGCTCTCATGAATTATATACTGAAAGACCCTACACTTTTAGACAATAAGACAGCAACTATTCATTAACACTGCCTGTTGACTTTTTGGCTAATAATAAACAGCTGTGTAAGATACAAGTAAGAATACAACAGTCATTTTCGATGAAAGTACTTACCCTTGCAGCATTAACACACACATGGACACACATCTGATTACTTGTACTTTAAAATTACTGTTAAGTAATGTATTAATACTGTTAAGCATGTATATAATTTGGGTTACTGTATTCTCAAGAGCAAAAGTATGTTGAAGTGGAGTCTTAACACATACTGCATAAAGGTGGTACACTGCTAGGACAGTCAACAAGATGTTTAAACCTTAAAATGCTAAGTAAGCATTGGCACTCTAGTTGGGAGGGGAAAAAAAAAAGAGAGTAAAGAGTAGATGGGCAATTTTCCAATGTTCTGGGTTCTGAATATTCCACAGAGAGAAACAAAACAGAGTAGGCATGACTTCTCCCATAATGAGTAAAGAATATTTAGTACATGGTATCAAATATGTTGGAAAAATGATCCAGATGAACAAAGGTTCAGTGTCTTACCATTTTCCTCGTGGCAATACTCTTGTCCTGCAATGCTGCATCTCCGAAAAACCATCTTATTTTCAGTGAGGGTTCCAGTCTTGTCAGAGAAAATGTACTGAATCTGGCCAAGGTCTTCAGCAATATTTAGTGCTCGACACTGAATAGTTGAGTCTGTTTTCTCATGGTAAAAATCAATGTCATTCTGTATCAAATAAATTTGTCCCAATTTGACAATTTCAATTGAAACATAGAGAGAAATTGGGATCAAGACCTACCAAAATAAAACATAGGGATTAAATAAAACCAAAGTCTTTGGCCAGTTACAAACACAAAGTAGCTCTACTGAAGCCAAAGAGTTACTTCAAGGGTACAAACGAGATCATACTGACCCATGTTCAAAGCAGACCAGTTACCTGTAATAAAATTATCATTGTCCAGAACATATAGAAGCCTGCTAATGTTGGATGACTCGATTTCCCATCTGGATTGGGGATGTTAAAAAATGGTATTTCTGAATACCTACTTAACCAAATTCCATGACCTTGAAAACAAGAACAAGATAAAGTCAGTCAATTTTATTTAAAATGTATTACAGTTCAGGTTTATTGTTTTCGCTGTTACACTCTGCAGTTCTTTCTAAGCTTTTAAACTACAATTTTATCTCTTGGGTTTTTTTCCCAACAGGAGTCCCAAGTATCAATACATGAATAAACATCTTACTTGCATTCTATCAACAGCATCTATACAGCTTATCTCAGAAATAAAGAAATACTAACGACACTTCACTAACAGTTTTTTCCCTCCAAAAAAACCCCTCTGGCAATTAACTGTGTTATCCTTGCTTGTCCAGGTCTTAGTCTACCTGTGAACACAGCAACACGTCATCATTTTTATGTGTAGTCTGTAGAAGTTTTATTAAAAATAAACACCTTTATGATCTGTCGGAGAAGTTAGTCTGCTTAGATTTACTCTAGCTAATATTTAATCAACCCCTAAAATATCAAGTCAGTACAACTCTAGTCACACTAGGTCTATCACCTCAATGTGTACATGCATCTCATGTTACCTGAAAAATCCTAAGAGAAAGTAGGAGTTTTGCAGAACAGTTAGTGAGAAAAAAGAGAAATCAAATGCAGAAACAGGCTCCAGACCCGAAAACTTGCATCAGGAACACACTGTTTAACCACACTCCAGATCAAACATGACAACTAAAACCTCACAGCACTCCCAACTTTCAGGGAATTACACGTGGATAAAGACTGACAAAATGAATTAGCCCCAAAATAAAATACTTACCATTGCAGGCTGAGAGAGGAAAATAGCAGGAATCTGAGCAATTCTCACTTACCTATTGCACCAGTTAAACACATCAAAAGTAGAAGCAGAACACACCAAAGAATATCAGTGTTCACTTTTCTTTCCAATTTACTGCGCTTGTAATGAGGGCCGCTGTTATTCAGCATGGCTTTGGTTTCATGACCTGCAACCGAAGAAGAGGTTGAAATTCTCTAATAACAGGTATCAGTACTGCAAGTGCTTTATATTTCTGAAGCTTTGGGAAACAGAATATTTCTATTAACAAATATTTGAACAGCCATTTTAAGTATCAGGAATTAGGTTCTCCTACAATACATGTATTCTGTCCTAACGAAAACTGAACAAGTTAAATTAAAATCTGCCACGTATACATTAAGTTTTATTAACCTACATTAACTGTCACTAATATTCTTTCCTATAGAAACAACGTAATTCTTGACCCTTCTATATTATTTCTAATATTTTCTACAAAATTCTACACCTGTGTTACAACTATCTGGCTGGATACATCATATTGATTAGTGTAAAAACCTCTGCCCCTTCTACAAACTGTAGAACGGAACTAGAAGAAGAGCACTAGCTTCAGTTTTGGATAAGAAAAAAGTCCTAAACAAGTCATGCATTTCCATGTCTATTTCAAAACCTCGGTTTACCATTGCAACTAACAGGTTGAGGACAAGGACCTGTTCACACACAACAGATCTGTCCTTCCAGGAACAATCAGGGGTATCAGTATTTTACTGTTAAAACAGGAACAAACTTGACCCAGGTGTGCATTCTTAACACTTCTAGCTACAGCTGCCTTCTGCTGGACTCAAGCTTTCACTCTCCCAATTCCCCTTTGTACAACACTGTTTCTTAGGGCACATAACTATCTTGTTTGCAAGGCAATCTGCGACAACCAGGGCAGTTCACTAACCTGCATATACTACTATGCCTACCACAGCTTCTGTGTTTCTCACTGTGCATCCTCGGAGCAGTAAATTCTCCTTGCTGAGACCCACGCGATCCATGTTTGAATGCTCACTGCAAAAAAAAAGCACATCAGCTGTAGGACTCCAGCAATTACCAATCAGGCTTTGCAAAACCATTAGGAACAGATTTCCCAAAGAAGCTGCAAGTCACTGACTGCCATCCTGACATCTCTGATCAGACTTTTCAAATGAATGGAGTAACATAAAAGCATACCACCCTTGAAAATCTGAGCATGTACGCACTGCATTAGATTTTTTTTTTTGCATTTACCAGCCTAGAATTTGCCATCTGGCATACGAGAAGTAGGCAACACTACTGAAAAGAGATCCAAGACAAATACTGGAAATCTGAAACCCTATCCTAGTCATATTACCAGCATCAGAAAATATTTGAAAAAAGTCTAAAATCTCATCTTAAATATACTGTGAGCACTGTCATTCCTGCGGTATACTTTCGGTACAGGTAGGCCCACTCTTTGTCAAGGTGCTTCCTCAGAGACTAAGATTTATATATATTTATTTTTATTCTCAAATATCTGTCAGTGTGCAAAGGGAAGAATAATGACATCCTAACTCTCAAAACCTGAAAGTAAGCCACCCCATTAAACAGTATTTTGTTTTCCTATTACCTATAGAAAATCATAAACCTGTAAGAATCACAGAATCATAGAATGGCTGGGGTTGGAAGGGACCTTAAAAATCATCTAGTCTCTTAAGGTCCCTTCCAACCCTAACCATGAAGGAAACCCCTAACATAAACCCAGCCTGAAGAAAAGACACAGATAGGCACACTGGTCAAAAGGAGTTTGATCAACTGACTGAAGGTTACACAAAACAAATCAGAGTAGGAAAGGAAGCCAGTCCTTTCGATTTCCAATTTTAAGCAATGCAGCTTGCCCAGTCAGGCCTTGGTCCAGACCAAATACTGTAGATACCATATGTTATGAACGTATTTCAAGTACAAAACACACAATTGCAAAACAGCCTGACCTAAGATGTTGAAAATATTTAATACAAAATAAAAAGCATCAGCGCCCAATCTGCCACTCAGAAAATCCTTCTGGAGCTCTGTCTGTTGAGCTGCACTCAGAAACATAATGGTGCAAACTGACCTCTATCCATATTGTTATTTCTTAAAGCAAACATTACAAGATTTCTGAAAATTATGCCAAAGCAAATGACAATAGTTTAAAGAGCCACCAAACCTACTTACACAAAGCCTCGGAAATGACTGAGGTTGTTGTTAGGACTTTCACACTCTATTCTACTGGAAAATTCTTCTGGATCAATTTCAGAGACCTAAAGCCATGGGAAGAAAAAAAAAAACCCAGAGAACTCAGACAAAATGTGATAGAAATTAAAAACATCATAAATTCAGAGGTTCAGATATTACTATCTAACAATTTAGCTTCTAAACTGTAGGTTGCTGGTGGTGTTGATGGTCTCCTACCTAGCATAAATCGGACTTACACATCACAGGTTTTCCTAGTAAATATTAAACACTGGCAAGTATCAGTTGAATTGCTGATGTTTTGAGAACATTGGAGAGGACAAAAACGGGTGGAAGGATAAGGAGGAAGAAAAAGACCCAAAAGCAGTAAGAACATCTGAAAGGCAGAGATTTCCCATAGATTTTTTCATTATATGAAACAAAACAAGAAGAGGCACTATCTTCTCTTCAAGCAGAATTTCTTGCAAACAGACTTTTTTTGCCAATACCATGACCAGGATGGTTTCCACTAACACAAAGAAAGCAGGCAGAACTTTGCAATGATGTTTGAGACTCACAAGTACCAAAGAAAGTGCTGCTATGAAAGACCAGAAGTACATGTTGCAAATGAAGAGAAGGTGAGCTCTTCATTGGAAAGTCAAGAGAAACAAGTATCCTGTATTAGTAAGAATGAAACATAATGAGAAGTAAGAGAAAAGCCAAAAGGCCTTATGTTTGGAATTACCTGCTATTGTGATTTAATTTCAATTAATGGCATATGAGTATGCTTTCAGTCTCCAGAATAACACAGACTTGCCTCTGGTATAACAGAGTCATTTCCATGCTGAGTACCTGCCACTAACTCTTTGGAAAGTCATTTGTTCTACTCTTTAAAAAAAACCCCAACATCCAATTTAAGATTTCAAACTCCCAAACATAATTCTCTAATTCACAGGTGTTACTGAATATATCTTTTCTACATAATTACAAGTCTCTGAGAAGGCTGTACTTCCTCAACTGGATGACTTCACATGGGCAGAATAGCAACTGTGAGCTTAAAGCACAATCCTCTGAGTAGAATTTGAAACTCAGAAGACATCACACTGTTAACAAGTACTTTGTTAGCTTGATTAAAAGACTTTTTTTGCTATGTTTTGCTGTATTGATGTGTTGCACTGTATTAACCTGAAGTCAAGATGAACACAGCCTTCGACATACAGATACATTCCGTCTCTCAGCAAATTGAGTTAACTGTGAAAGACGTGTCTCTCCACTGACCTTTCTCATGTTGATTGGCACAGGAGGTACAACATTTCTGTAAAATGTTACACAGAATACTTGATGCTTTTTAAGAATTTTGCACTGTACAATGATTACCCAAATAAGAACTATCCTCAAAGTGAAATAGACAAAGAAGTCAGTTCTTTTCTTCTACTGTCTGGAAACATCTAGATATATATTGCTAGTAAAGCTTCTTGTAATATACCTTGAAACGGAAAGCACTGAAACTCTGGGTGTAATCTATAATGGATGCAGCTGTCTACATTCTGCCAGCATAAAACAGAGGTCACAAAAACTACATCCAAAAGTAGGTATCTTGATAGGGGCATTCAGATCTTCCTGGACTGTAAGTTTATTTTCTTTATTTTTTCATTATAATCGTGATTTTGGCAAAGCAAATATTGAGAGTAGAAGCTTTTGTACCTTATTTCTTGAGAAGTTTTCCTATGTTTCCTGGCACAAAAGAGAAGATTTAAATTTTAGCAGAATTAGAATTACCTTGATTTTGTGTAAAGGTCCCTAAAGGAGGGAGACAATAGAGATGGAAATAATTGGAATTTTGCCTTGTGTAATAATACATATATACAGAAGGATCAAACAGTCCTTCCTGCCTTGCTGTTTTAAGATAAAAATCAAGAAATAAAAATAAAAGCGGAAGTAAAAATAAAAGTAAGCGTGTGACTGTAAAGAGATAAGAAACAGCTCTGTTCATGGATAGCACATCATGCCTTTGGTATTATCATACCCATTAAGTAACAGCACTTAGAGACATCTTCTCCTCACTTCCTTACCACTGCTGTAAATTCAGAGCCAGTTCAGGTAATTTTATCCCAGAGAACTAAACAGTCTGTTGTTATGGACAACACTGAAGCTCCTTGCTGTTGTTTTCACCATGGTGTTTCAGCAGCACAACTGAAGACTACAGAAATGTAAGGATTCTTTCATCTTTTAATATTGTCTTTTTTGTGCCAGCCTCCAGCATTTTGGCTACTAGGTATAATATTATTGTATGGGAGTAACAATGAGCTTGCAATATGAAGAAACAGTGAAAAAAATAGTATCTGCTCTTCTCTCCAGGTCTTTATACAGAACAGGAGTCCCTTCTAAAAAACTCTGATTTCTCACCCATGACATGTTATGCACTGTAAGTAACTACTTGAGGTTTACCTGAATTGTTAATATCGTTGGTTTTGATTACTTGAAATGGATCTGTCTTTCTCTGGGTTATGCGAACATGCAAAGATTTGCTTGAACACAACTCAAGCAACAAATTAGAATTGTGTTACCTAGTACCTTGATTTTCAGATGGGGACTGCTGAGCTACCATGAATTAGGCAGTCTAGAGGGCTGAGTTGTTCGGGGCTTTTTAGTTCACCATCTGTCACGTTAGCTTTCCTACACCCCTAGAAAAGCACAATTCTCACCTGCTCTGAATATCCTCTCACCACCTGTCTCTGCTTTAGATTGGTTTCTCCATCAAGGCCTGCAGTTTCAATGTAACAGATTCCATCCAGGTCACTAGAATATAACAGCACCATGTCAGCAGGAATGATTTCATTACGTGAAAGCCGGACGAAGTCCCCAACATTGACATTTTTCCAGCACTCATCTATGTATTTCTTCTCCTTCCTGAAATACATAGAAGAAAAGTGATTTTTTACAAATGCATAAACTGAAACTGAGAAAAACCTATAGGTGCTATTTGTGATGGCACATCAAAAGCGACATTTTCCAAATTACTTGTTTTCCCACATGGAAACAGAGCATGCAAGAAAGAAAAAGCATTCACTATACTTCCTTTATCTTTGTATTTTACATGCTTGGAATATCCTTTTATGACAGGTATTAAAAAAAAAATAATCATGTGTGCAGCACTGAAATCAGAAGTTTTCTGATGGTTAATTTAGAATATGATCAGTTTGCATTCCTATCTTTTTATTATCCATGATAATAACTGCCTAGCAGACTTGCCACTAGCAGACTCCATGCCTGACTTTCACTCACAGTCGTGTAATATTGCAGCCCTGCACTGTGGAACACAGATGCCAACACTTGTACGAAACTGTGTGATGCATTCAAACAGAAAACTATCTTGTTCTGTTTGGGGAAATAGTACCACATTATGAGTACAACATGATGCCATTAATGAGCGATAAACTAGCAGCCTTTCAATTTCTGTGAAGCCATTTTAGAGGAATTAAAAATACAGCTCTCAAAACAAATGCTATGTACAACAATGCTTAACTAGTCAAAGTACCTTGGTTAATACAGTACAAACACATGCATGAACTCACTTGCCTCAAAGCAAAGTTTTTTTTGGCAAATTTTACACTAATTTGACAAATTTACAATTTAACAAAACTGGTGATTGAGTCTCAACTAGTCCCTGAGTGCACAGATATAAATAGCCCTGCTTTGAGGAGGGGGCCAAGACTAGATGACTTTCAGAGGCCTGTTCCAAATCACATTATTTTATGATAAGTATCCAGAAAGTAACCAAAAGAATTATCACCAACTTCTTCACATAACAGTCATAATCAAATAATAACAATAAACCACAAAGCCTGTTGTCTCTTACCTGCTATATACTTTGGTTACTAAGTTGTTTATCTGTTTATCCATTTTGTACCTTGAGTAATCTTCCAGACCATCCTTCACTGCGATAATTGTCAGAACCCCTATCAGAGGGAGCATTGTAATTTCTTTTTGGAAAGCTTCCACCAGAGGAACCCAATTTAAGACAACTAGAAATAGGAAATACAAATTGGCAACTCTGAAACAAAGAGAAAACACATGATTTAGCTTTGCTAGCAAACAATGATCCTTATCTCCCCACTTCATGCTCTACAGACATTTAAGTTATCAGTGATTTATCTTTTCTTCACCTGCAATTTAAGAATTATCCAGAACTCTGTTTTCACCCTCCAGTCAATAGATTACTTAGCAACACAGCTGCTTAACATACATGATCAGGTAATGCAGAAACCAAGAATTTTCCTGTATTTTCAAAACTGTCCTCCAGGCACATGTCTTCCAGAGTGAGGCACTGCTGAATTTGCACTCTCAAATTTCCAGGTCCTTCAAACTTAATTTCATCATCTCTTAGGGAAGATGACATGTTTTAAAAAGGAAGCCATCCTGTAACCTCCCTACATAGCTTGACAAATCAGCAGTTCTCCAAGCAGAAGGAAGATGAAAAAAATCAGCAATAGAGAAAGACATGAGGGAAGGAGAAAAAGACCTTTGCAGGAAATAAACTGAAAATCCTATTGCAGATTGGTGTGTGGCAGTGCTCCAAGAGCAAAGAATAGTTCAATAGTCCAAAGAACAGAATAAGTAGAAAGTACATAAGCTAAGGAGAAAAGGATTAGCCCAACAATGATGATACTCAAGAAACTTTGACCAAATAACATGTATCTTTTCAGAAGTGATAGGTCAGGAGAAGGAGTAATTTTTTAATACATATTAACACACACAAACATTTAAATGGAAGGATTCAGCTTCAGAAGAATTACCACAATCAAAAAGGAGTTTCTTACCTGTGAAATTGTTCAAATAAATTCCGTGGTAAAAAATTCAGTAAAGTATATCTAGTAGTACGTATTTTGTTGTTCATGTACAGTTTTGATACTTTTTCATACTCTTCTTTAAAATGCCCCAAACAGGGAATCACTATCCTATGTTTGCCAGTAGTTTTTGATGATTGATAGCACTTGCTACTTGAATTGTTGCTGCTGCATTCTCTGCCTTCTGTTGATACCAGTCGCTGCCAGCGGTATCGGGCCCAGCGGATGGGATCTGCCATTGCACCTGAAACACCTTATAATCCAAGGAGTGTCATCTCTCTAGAAACATTTGAAAATACAGCAAGTTACACAACAATTCTGTAAAGGCTTTTCAACAAAAAGTTACAATTACAGTTTTGAATAAGCCTAGGAAAAAAAGTAATTTTCATAATGAACCCAACCCAGACTGTTAATAAGTTATGTAAAGTCAGGAACTTCTGCATCAAAGACTGAATTTATCTGAATTTCATCAACCCTTTCAGGGGTTAATTTGATATAATTTGATTTCAGGGGTTATGTTTGATGTAACCCTTTCAGGGGTTAATTTCAGGGTATAATTTGATTACTCTATTTAAAATGCACAGTATTTTTGTAATAGCAGTCCACCCACCAGTTTCTCATGCTGTAGTATGGTGAAAAAAGCAGACAAGCTGCTAATTCTGCAGAGAACAGCATTTTGAAAGGAATCCTCATCTCAGACAATGCAGTCCATGCTGATGGTTAACAAAACTTATTAAACTCAGAAGTCAAAAATCCAGCAATATGCATCTGAATACAGCCTTAGACACGAAGTAAGGAATTGCCAGTGAAAGGCACTAAGTAGCTATCATGAACAAAAAACTTCTTCCAGTGAATTAGAAAGAGGTTTGAGAAATTTTAACAACTGACAGAGGATGAATAAATTTCACGCCAATGCTTCTCCTCTATCCACCTAGCGAGCATTCTAGAATGCTAGAATGCTCTAGCATTCTACTCAGGAATTTGTTTTCTTAAAGAAAGCCAAAATTCATAGCTATAGGTGATACTCACTTATACCTATATGTGATGCTCACTTCATCAAATCACCCAATGCAGTCAGAAAAGGCCTCTTGCACAAAACCTGCTTTAGTAGAAGCTCAAAGGTGCTGGTTTTTATAACAAAGTTTTTCACAATTTGCAAGTTTTAACTAATGGTTGCTACATTTCTTGCAGTACTTCTTCCATAAAACAGCACATTGTATATTTGTTTAAAACTATAAATTGCACAGCACATTGTATATTTGTTTAAAACTATAAATTGCATGAGCCCAAAATCATCTGTACTTCTCGCTGCAGATTACTTTCCTTCCATCAGGTATCTTACTACCTGCATAGATTCTAGCAAAATTTTGGACTAAATCCTCTTCCTAAATTCCCACACAAAAGCTGCTTCTAAAACTTGCTGGATCTTCCTAAATGAAGTCTCTTTAAAACAGACTGTCCTGTGCAGTTATCAAACTAATCCTGATTTTGGCTTCAATCAATTCAAGCTTCTCTTCATGTGGTATCTTTCTCTGCTACTGACAAATGCCACTCTATCCTGCTCAGATTCCTCCAAGGTGTTGCTCTAAATAGTGATTTTCCAAACTATCAACTTGATTGTTTTATCCAAACTATGTGCTCTTCCATATCTTCCTTGATTCTTCTATTACAGTGAGCACAATGTCCTCACCAGGTCCTCTAAAAATTGGGTAGTATTCATATCTCTACATCAACCCATTCTGTTCTGAAAAAGAAGATTCTCCAAACTTCCTAAAAAGCCTTGAAATCTGTGTAACTACCCTTCAGCTAGAAAGCTTTTCTCTAATGTTTATCTGGCCTCTTCATCCCTTCAAATTAAGATGGGACATTTTTGTCCTATCACCACTAGATGTGGATAGCTATTGACTGTTACAGTGTCTTGGAAGACTGTTACCCTGTACATGAAAATCATGTTCTTCTTTAGAAACCATGACCTGCATATGAAAGAGAGAAAAAAATAAAACCTTCTATATAAGTATTTCCTCTCAGCATCCCCTGGCAGTAACCCTACTGTTCTTCCAAGGCCCTTCTGCAGTGCTCCCCCAGACAACATAAGGGACCAGTCCCAGGAAAAGGTTTTCCTTTTTTTCCTCAGTCCTAAACGTTGTGGTCCTAGAAATCATCAGACTAACAAAGGTTGCACAGATGTGCAGCTGTGTCTGGGACTTCTTAGAGAAACAACAAAGAGGTTGTGAAGATTTTCTAAAATATGTGGCATCCTCTTATTTTCACAGAATGTGGCATCTTCTGTCTTTGCTTCCTCTAATCCTACTGCTTGGGAGATGGCTCCCAGAGAGAGACTGCCCTCCGCATAGAGGCTACCATCCCATTTCAGTCTGGGTCAGCCTTTCCTCCAGAAATGGGAACTGACATTTAGAAGCAGCTACTTCACACCAATGAACTACTTTTAATGTATGGCTACCACACAGTCATGCATATGAACACTGATCCATATGCATGTGAAAAAAATGCTTTGAGTAATTTACAGTGAGCCTGAGAACAAGTCTAAACCTTCAAAGGTCTTCAAAACTATTTAGGGACTGCAGAACGTGCTGCTAGTGGAGTCCATATGTGACTATGCAGATTTGAATGCATCTAGAGCTCCCAAACCCCCAAATTAACATGGACCCACCTACAAAAGTCAGGACTGAATTAAAGAACAAAGTACTGAAAATCAAAGAATTTTAAAATATGACTGGCTGAAAAGAGGTAGGGGTTTTTTTTTCCTGCAATCACAAATTTCAGCAGTTCAACTATTTTAAAAACCCCAAACTTCTGGATTTTGGATGGCATCCTTAAGGCTTGGCCATTTTGAGGAAACAACAATTCTCCTTAACTGTCTCTGCTGTGATGAATCAGTGATTGTACAAATAGATTTTATTCAGTGAGGGGCCTTTTCAAATAAATGTTTGCTTTAATTAAAAATGTGCTGGATTATCAGGCAGAGTTTTAACAAGATTTCTTCTGTTAATTTATCAGACTCTTTCAAGCTTTCATCTTTAGCATGAATCACACAGGGTGTGCCAATTAACCACACTTTTGCCCAATAACTGTTACAGTGTACAATGCCCTAACAGCAAACTTAAGTAAGTAAATGTCAGGAAATTTCCCAAGATGCCACCAGCCAGATATTTGAGAGCAGGTTACATTTGTAGTGAAAATCATGTTTGTTTTCATAAGACCAAGCAAACAAACATCTAATACTGACAAAGAAGTAGTGAAAGTAAAGGAAGGAACTCTTTCTCAATCTCCTAGGGCTAATGGGAATGCAAAAGCTTTAAATAGCAGATCCTGTTCATTCAGTGAAAATTATACAGGCAAAATAACCTATACAGCTAAAATACACCTCAAAAGTTTCAAAACCTCCTGAATTCTAAGTCTTTTTTGTTTACATAATCTATTATCTTTTGTAGCATTTGATACCCAATGACCACTATTTATAAAAAATAAAGCGGCTGGGGGAAGCAGGGAGGAAGAGTACCAGACATTTTAACATGACAGCATGTGAAGGTGGAATTCCTCACCACTGGATGAGGAGCTAATAGTTAACACTGCAAATGCAATGTTGCTGAAGAGCAGTCACCCCTCACCACATACATATCCTCCCTGACTCTTGACACAGCTCCAAAACCTCTGCCCCACCCTTCCTCATCCTTCCTCAGAGAAACAGAGCTTAAAAAGGAACAGGAAACATCAGATTCAGCTCCGTGCACTGCATATTTTTGTCAGTATCTTCAGTATTCTAATGTAACTACCTTTAAGAAAACTGAAGATTGCAGGGATGAGAAATAACTAACATGAACCACCACACTGGAAACGCTGTATGAGAAATAACAAGTAATATCCTATGATCAGAGAGGTGAATCAGACAATTAACAGACGTCTTGGGAAAAAAGTATCTGGATCTCAAACTCTGCCATAATGCCCTCTGACTCACCTGGGATTTGACTGAGCTACTATTTTGCAAATGATTTTTTAAAAAATTATTTGCATCACCATTTTAAAATAGCACTTTTGAGGTTTCAAACTTCAGAAACCTCTTTTGCATTTCTTAACTCTTTTGAGTAACTTTATTCTTTTTCCACATTAAATTTGGTTCACAAATTATTGAACACATTTTCTGTGGTCAGGAGTTTCATCAACTTCATGTTAGATATTTTAAAAGATTAAGTCACCAAAGATCAAGTAAAAGCTGTGTTAAACAATTTTTCTAAGAAATCTCTTCCCTTAAAACATTATTTGACCCTCTTTTCACATTATTTTTCATAGTCAAGTCCTGAGTTCCCCAGCTAATGTGAATTTTAAGTAGTAACACAAACCAGCAGATATTTCCTTAAACACTGGCAAATGATCCACAGGATGAGTTACTTTAAAGCACTGTTTTTAGAAGTTTATTTCTTAAAAAAAAAAGGTTATGTTTAAAAACCCCAAGAATAATGTTCATGTATTTGAAAACAGGAAGCCTAAATGATCACACGCTAAGTTTTCAGGACAGCCTCACACAAGCTGCTAGCCTGCCCTCATTCTCACCATATCTGCTATTCAAGTGAACACCGCTTCATCTTGCTAAATGGCAATAGCCAATATAGACGCAATTCAGGCATGTCTTACACTCAAAAAGGGAAATTCTTGTAGTAAGCTTACTAATGTCACATGATGATGAAATGTGGAAGGGAATTATATGACACTGCATTTATTTGCTTTCTTGCTTTTTTTCTACACCAGTTCCTTCATGTACTCTGATTCTTTCCTCCTCTTATAAAGCACTTGGAGAGATGAAAAACTGGAAGGACTAGATATGGTTAACATGAAGTAGCTGGCTATCATATCTTAGTTAAAGCAAGGCACAGCAGCATCATTTTTACCACAGGACAGATCAACACCATATACTCTCCGTGTTTGACCCTCCTATACCACAATAAAAACAGGCTTTAAGAACCCTCTACTAGTGGTCATGCTGAGAAAACTCCTACTTTTAAATGGTCTGTACCCTGGAAGAAGTGCCTTTCATCATAAAGCCCCATGTAGGCATTCTCTTGTACATGTATTTCATGTCCATAAGTTGTTTTCTTTTCCCATCACTTCCCTTCCATTGTCTCTTGTAAATTCTGTCAGCTTCCAATTCTGTGAAGTATCACCTGCGTATCTGCCTGCAATCCTTTGCTCCTAGCTTTCCTGCTGGGGGATGGAGCTGACACTAAAAATTCCTTAGTTCCAGTTATATTATTATTGGTAGCCTTTGGCCAACCACTTAGCAATCACTGATCTCTCCCATACTAGATTTCTTAAGATCATTAGCAAAACAGATGTGTAGATAATTTAGCCTATGTTTATGCTGCTCTGGAACTGCACCTTACTATTATGTTGTGGTCATTTGCTCACATGTCATGTGAAGTGCCCTACCATTTACCCTGGCTTCTCCTAACCACTTCCTCCCTTCTGACAACATCCTTCTCTTTTGCTGTGTTCTCCAAATAATTAGTCCTCATTCTTCTTTCAGAAAATTCTTTGTTAAATGCACTTGGTAAATGATGTATTTGACAAGAATGTTCCCCAGACCTTTGGCCACATGCATGCTTATGGTGTGTGTCTCTGTCCTGCTCCTTCCCAGGCAGTCTGCAGTAGGCCCTCATCTGGGCTAGTTTCCAGTAGGAAGTAATAAACAGATTCTTGGCAAACAGAAATGCAATCAATAAAACTGCATTATCTTACCTGAAAAATTTCTACAGCACCTAAAAAGGGAAACAACTCAGACAATGAATCTCCCCAACAATATCCCTTTTTCTTTCCTCCCCCCATGAATATACCAGGATGTTCTGCAGGTCTGAGGTTCTGGGTGACCAGGGAATAAAAAAATACTAACCTAGATGGTGGTCACACTACACAATGCTATGGAAGAGTGGATCATCCCCAGTCCACACAAGAGTCCCATTTAAATCTCTTAGCAAGTGTTACTGCACAGGTTCACTAGCACTTCTGTCACTACACTGACAGAACTATACAGGCTAAATGTTAAAAACTCCTCCTAATCATCTTTTAAAACTCAGAAGCTAGCAGAAAATGAAGAAGCTTCAGGGAACCATGGCCTGAAGATTAAGTCACACTCTGAAGAACAAATCCTTCTTTTCTCCTAAGGTTTGCTACTTTCTCTGAAACATGCAATTTCACAAATTTGTCACATGTTATTGCAAGCCAGTATGACATCTGCTGAGACATTCTAATATGCCAGATAGGTCTGGATAAGAAACTTGTGCTGTCAGTTCATGGGACTAAAAGCCAAAAACCTGCAGGAATCAAAACTTCAGTTTGAGAAAATGATGTGGTTATTTGCAACCACATATTCTGAGATATATTTATAAAAGAGATGTAAGAACTCTTGAATTAAGAGTGGAAAGCAGATGTTAGTATGAAAAGTCAATTGCTGTGGCACTATTTCGCCATGAAAAGCCTTGGATCTTAGAAAGGAAATGGCTTGGTTGTGAGTAGGTTAAGCCAGCCATCAACAGCTCTTCACAACTGAAAAACGATCAGCAGGACGCATTAAAACCCAGCAAGTCCCAAGGCCCTGACACGAGGATGGATGCAAGATAATTTAATAGTAAACCATGCAGTAATACTGGTTAACATACTATAGAGTGGGAGCAGTATTTAAAAGCAGAAAATCTGCTTCACCTCGGGTAAAGTTATTTAGGATGCCAATCAGATCTTGTACCTACAGATACAACCAAACCATAAATTAGCAAATTTTAGATTTAAATTTCAGAAGAAAGAGTTTCAAAATAGAACTGAGGACTGCTGGAGAGTGATCATCTGTGAAAATATTTTACATACTTTTTTCCATTCATCAGAAAAGTTCTGCTTTATGCCCTGTTCTCATGTGCCACATTGGTCTCAAAACCATAGACCAAAACCTTACAGGTTAATTCTTACTCTTTTATGACTGTCTTTTCACACAGGTATATCTTTAGGTTATGGTCAGACAGCATTTAGTCACTACAGATGCTTTGTTATGTGTGAAATTCACATTAATTTCACAGTAAGACTAAGGTGTGGACCACATTAAAAATTTATACTGGTGTTCACGGGATGCAGAAGGATGTGATTTTTTTTTTCCTTTGGTAGCTGTGTGCACTCCCTATGCTACCGTAAATACTTCTAAAAGAAATGGATCCATATTGGCAGTATTGCTGTTTTTTAAAGGGCAAAAACTCTATTGTGTAGATAAGGTCTAGTGTACTCACTGAAATTTATACTGGAAGTACCTGTTACAGCAAGAAACTGTACTTGAGTTCCTAAAATCCTATATTAGGCCTCTGACTAGTTTTTTTTAATTCTTCTGGTTTTTTAAGACACCTACATTATCAGCTATTCAAGAGTTCCATAAACTCCCAAGGCATCCACTGAGGTTTTCAGGTCTAATGCTCTAGGGTTAGTGAATTTCTGACAAAAGCAACTCTTGTACAACCTCAGGAAGACAACCAGGTATGCCACAGAGCAATAAAACCTGCCTACTGCTTGGGGATATATTGACAGGAATAACCTGTGAATCCACTTTAACCACTAGAGAGTTCCTGTAAGACTATAAAACATGACTCTTGAGATGGTATTTCAGACCTGAAAGTGAGAAGTATCCTACAGCAATTGAGGGCTCAACTACAAATGTTTATCTTTAAAAGTTTTATTAATAAAAATGGAGCCAAAATACATAGAAGCCTAAAAAAAATACACAAGGAGCTAAGAATGCTGCAATTCTGACCCTAGTAACCCCAAAACTATTTAAGACTCTAGAGAACCAGTGTTGAGAGTAGCTGAATCGAGTTAAAAGTTAACACTGATTTCTACCTTCCACTCCTGGCTTTGTCAACTCTTTCATAATCAGTCTGGTACTTACTGAACCTGGTTCCCACTGCTCTGCAAGACCTTTTACTAACTCAAACAGTAACATTACTGGATTTCCCCATCCGTCATTACAGCTGTGAAATTACTCATGTTGGCACAAGCAAGGTGGGACAGGAATGTCTGATTAGAGACTATCTTTGAGTACTTATGTAGAGCACTTGGTCCCAATTTCAGTCTAGTTTTCATTAAAAACATATATCAGCTCTGGTTATCGCCTTTGAAATTCAGATCATCCAGGGTAGTGGCAATTAACAGAAGAATGTGATCCTTGCCTGTCAGTCCTACCTCTTCCTCCTGTAAATAGTAAATGCCCACACACTAACTCTAAAAATTCAGTCAGAAACAATGGCTTCAGACCAGCTTTGGAGTCACACAGAAGAGCTAAGTGAATTTAATTCCACTCCGATCTTAGCTAAAGCACTTAGTGCCCTCTCTGCTGGAAACCACCACTAATGAAAACAGCAACAACGACAGTTCGGTTATCTCTTGGTGATGACATGAAGACAAATATGGTTTTAAATAAGTTTTTCTCAAAAACTATGGTCATTGACGAGACGTGAATACCCTAAAAGTATTGCTTTATTAGTATTAAAGTAATAGTAATTTTGATACTAGAAGTACATTTTTCTTCATTAGCTGTATTTCTGACAACAACTTGGACTTTTCTTTCCCATCTTTGTTAATACTTTTAATAATTAAGTCCAGTAACTATTGCTGTTATCCAATCCTGTGAGTGACCGTGCGCACTCTGCAGCCCTCCGTGCTTTCCTGAAGTTTCAGGAATTTCCCTGTGACTTCCTTGCCATGAATCTGTAAAGTAGTAAAAAGCTGCCACCTCAGTCACCACCGTGAACTATTAAAGTAGAGGCTTTTGTTTCTGGAATCGAGGAGATTNCCGCCACGTCTCGGTCCCGGAGCCCGGCACCGCTGTCCTCCCCCTCCATCCACGCACTCAACCCCGCGGGCGATCTGCCCCGCTGAAACTCCTCTGGACTTACCGATGGAGCCGCGCACATCCCCGGGGAATGGCCGCGCTCCCGCCCCGCCCCGCCCCGCCGGTGCTGCCCGGCTCCACGGCCGCCTCCGCCCCACCGCCCCTCACCTGCCCTCACAGGCCTTTGGCCGCTCGTTCTTTTCGCCTTTTTCCCTCTCTGATCCTTCTCCCCCGAGGAGTGACTGAGGCGGGACCTGCCGGGCCGAGCTGCGGCCGGGGACCCTCCGAAAAGCGGCTTCTCCGTACGCCCCACGGCTCTGGGTGAGGGAGCTTTGCTTGCTGCTTGCTGCTTCAAACCTATTGTTTGAAGGTTTGTTTTTTCTTTACCTTAAGGCCTCAGCAGATGGAGGTTGTGGTAGGAGTATGACTGTCACAGAACCTGACGCCTTTGAGAGCTCGTCAGGGAAACCGATGTTCTTACTCTTTTACAGTCATTTACAGCACTGAAGGCAGCTTGGCCCATCTAAACATCAAGTTTTCTAGCCACTGGTCTAATCAAGATTAGCAAACACTTCCTCTTGTTTTCTAGGAAGTAAGCCTCTGGCTATTGAGAAACTGCCCAAATTGTCTTAAATAAATCACTGCCGTCAGGATCTCTTGGTCTCTATTGAAATAGACTGGGGTTACCAGTACTTGTCCAGTGTCAACAATGAATTCCTTACAGAGAGCTTGAGAGGGCTGCGCTGAGCAGCTGTACTTGGTTGTGCTCTCCATGTATGTGCACGGTGGTGTTTTCCTCTGTTGTCCTGCACTCTAGCATGCCCCGCACCCCTGACCACAGACTGAAAACATTTTGGTTATGTTCAGTGAACAGTTGCAGATGGTCTGTTCTTTGGAGTGCCTGAGTGGCTACTAGAAATCTCAAAACATATTGGCATGTCAGATGGAATAAAAAATCTGCATGAAGGAAGTCCGTAACTACTGCCTTGAAATTATGTAGGTTCCTCTTCTTGGCAGGAAAAGATGTAAAGTTCTGTTTCCTTGCAGGATCTACCACCTTTGCTGGCTCAGGTGCTGTAGGAAAGAAGAATCAACTCTGGGGAGGGCAGAGCAAGCTGCTGCAAGACACAAGGTGGTAGCAGGCTTTGCCAAAACCCAGTTACTTTAAAGTGATTTAATTGGTTAACACTGATTTATTGGAACATTCAAGTTGGCAGAGATGTTTGACAAAGAAGAGGACATCACACAGCGTATAACCAACCACAGCTATTGTAATCACATTGCAGCTGCAAATAATTCAGATCCAGATGCTTACATTTTCCATTCATATTTTTTTGTGCATGACAGTCCATTCTGTAAGCCTGGAACTATGAAAGGCATTATTTTTTTTCCCTTGTTTGCGCAGCAATAACAATTGCCTCAATTAGGCCTGTACATCAGTGCGTGCAAAAATACCTGACCAAACCATAAATGAGCCACCCTGGCTGCCAGAAAGAGCACAGCTGCCTTAGTGCAGCACTCTGTGCAGTTTAATTAGATGTGTTGAAGCAGAGCATATGAGCTGTTTGGAGAGGTCAGGCTGATCAGGTGAGTGGGAGGCACTGCTGACTCGTGACTTGGCCATTACATACACATTTTCACTTTTATCCTTCTGTACAACTGTCCAGTAGTGGGAATGGTCTTGATCCCAAGCACGCAAAGCAACCATCCAGCAAGTCTGAAGTGTAATTAAACCCATCTTCTCCCAGGTATCCTATGGAAGAGTAACTACAAAGAGCAGAGTCACCAGAGATGATGCTTGATTGAGAAATCTCACCGATAGCTTTTCTGTGTGGAGGTAATAACACTGAAGGTCTTCCACACAGATATATCCCTTTTTTGTTTCTCAGAGACATCTACAAGTGTCTTCTATACATCTTCTAAACCACCACATGAAAAAGGAAAACTTTGAAATTCAGATCATCCAGGGTAGTGGCAATTAACAGAAGAATGGGATCCTTGCCTGTCAGTCCTACCTCTTCCTCCTGTAAATAGTAAATGCCCACACACTAACTCTAAAAATTCAGTCAGAAACAATGGCTTTGGAGTCACACAGACGAGCTAAGTGAATTAAATTCCACTTCAGTCTTAGGTAAAGCACTTAGTGCCCTCTCTGCTGGAAACCACCACTAATGAAAACAGCAATAATGACAGTTCGGTTATCTCTTGGTGATGACATGAAGACAAATATGGTTTTAAATAAGAGGTTTCTCAAAACTATGGCCATTGATGATGTATGAATACCCTAAAAGTATTGCTTTGTAAGTATTAAAATAATAGTAATTTTGATATTAAAAGTACTTTTTTCAGTAGCTATATTTCTGACAAGAACTTGGACTTTTCTTTCCCATCTTTGTGAGTAATTTTTCATAACCAAGTCCATTAACTATGGCTGTGATCCAACCCTGTGAGTGACCATGTGTCCTCTGCACTCCTCCATATTTTCCTGAAGTTTTAGGAACTTCCCTGTGACTCATATGGACTTAAGTCCAAAGACACAAGAACTGTTGATGACTCCAAAAGAGTCACAGAGCTCTTTGTGTAGTTCAAACCCTCTATCTGTTCATGGCTGCAATAACTCTGCAAGTACAGGCATGAACAACTCAGCCAGCTGTGCTCATACTGGCATTGTTTGGGACACATGAAAGAGAGGAACTCATGTGAACTGCCAACTAAACGTTGGCAGACTCAAAATGTTCCCATGAAGACCTGAAAGGAAGAGGGAAATTTGCCACAGCATGCTAATCAAACATTTCCCACAGCACCTCAAGCCAATGGAATGCAAAAACCTAGGTCTGATCCTTCTCTGGGAGAATCTCTTCCCCAGAGGAGAATCATACCCAGTGATGATTCCAGTGCCAAATCCACATAAATAGCAGTGCCAGTGGGGATTTGGGGTTGTAGACATAGATGGTTGTCATTTCTGCAGTGTGGGTGCTCCCAGAACAGCTTAGTGCATTCATATGACGTCAGTGGATGTACTTGAGAACTCCAGTGTGTATTTACAGTCTAAATAGTGACATATTATGGTATCCACTCTAGTTCAAATAGATTTGAAGATGTGGTGGCATATTAATAGTAACTTATAGCTAGAAAGGGAATTGATTGTTACCCAGTAATTTCATCATGCTTTACTTTCTTTGCACTGCAGTAAATGTGAATAATTTAACTGGAGCAGAGATTTCACAAAAAAACCCTTGAATTTTAAATGACATTGAATTATTGTTTACCACATCATTGGCTGGTAAATGTGTGCTTGGAGTCCTAAGCAATGTTGCCAGTGCAAATTAAAGCAGTCTGTTGTGCTTATCACTAAGGTAATTTCTTACAGCAAGATCCTCAGATATAATTCCTGGCAGGACCCCTGGAGGACAGATATACAGTGAACAAAACAGCTGTTTATCTGCTCTAGTCTGTGTGTGGCCATAGACTTTATTTACCATACACTGTCTAGATCTGTACTGGTTTATTGATTTCCTCGTGAGGAGATTGTTTTTTATCACTGGAGTGAGCATTTTATAAATAGTCATGAATTTTCCTTCACTACTCCCTGTGAGACAAGATGGTATTACTGCTTTCAGGTTACAAATAAAATATGGAAACAAGGGAGAATAAACACCACAGCATGAAAGTGTTTGTTAGTGAATCTGAGCCTCCATGCTCAGTTTGAAAGATTGAGCATTTGTTTTAGTATTTTTATAGTGCAAGATATATTCTATGTAAATTATGTACATTTTGCAAATCTTGAGAGAGGTAGAGTTGTATGTAAATATTATCATGGGAACTTTCCTGAAAGGCACTTTCAGCATCATTTAATCCTTGCTATTGCAAGCATGCCGTACAATCTGGTTCATAAACTGACTGAACTTTATCTAAAACTAGTTAGGTATTTTGCTTATATTACTGTACTAAAAAACTGCCCCAGAGTATGGTTGCTGTGAGGGTTAAGATTTATCTTCCAGCTTCTAAACTCAATTTCATACCCATTTGCTCTTACACTAGCAGTGACCACTGCTTCCATTAAATAATTCTTTTTGTTCTTGGTGTTTATCAATCCACCTTTGTTTTGGTAAAGTAAACCAGATAAGAATGAATCATATCAAACTGACTGAAGGCTAACTGTAATGCAGTTTATCAGTACTTTCAGACCTTAGTTAATGTTGGATAAACTGCTGTGACATAACTTCTGTAGACAAGTTTTAAGGGAATAACTGACTAATACTCACTCATGCAATCCTCATGCTTTGCCTGTGATTTATACCATCATGTTTAGGCAGATGGAAGGAATCAGGATTTATACCATCATGTTTGCAGAATGGAAGGAATCAGGAAGCTGGCATTAGATGCCACTTCTGGAGAGCAGTCATTAGCAGTCAGTAGCAGTTAGTATTATTGGCATAGGACTTACTGATTATCACTCACTGTGGTTTGGCATTGTGTGTATTAAGAACTTCCATCCTGAAAGCCACTAAGATGATTTTGCTCTAGAGATTTTCATTCTGCAGAAAGTAATTATCAGTGGAATTTAACAAGGAATCTGAATTTCACTTTTAAGAGGCTCTGAATTAACAAGACAAGCACAAAATAATTTTAAATGAGATACTGTCAACATAATGCAGCAGGAATTTACCTCTTATCCTGGAATTTTTACTTTATCCAATAGAGAAGGTAAGTTGGTAATCTATGGGGAGACTCCAGCTTCTAACAATCCATGTTCACTTCCCATGAACTTACACAGGTCCATTTAATAAGAAGACACAAATCTAACCCTAAAAAGGGGGAACATCATCTAATGCTGCTACTTGTGGACTGATGGAAAGGTGTGTATGATTGGAAAGTAGTTCCAGCTAAGTGGAATTGCACATAGGCAGACTGAAGCACTTGGAAAATTGCTTTATTCCTTCTTTTTCTGTTTACTCTGATGTGGCAATTTCCCATGGCTAATCTTCGACCTTATCTACAGCTGTAAACTTGTCATTAGCTGGTTTACACTGTTACAGTTTCATTGTGTGTCAAAACACTTTTGATATGCACTTATGATATGTACTTATGTGCCTTCCTTTTCATTGCATATAGAAGCAAGTGGACTTGTTGAATTTATGTGGTCCACAAATAACCTTAATTCTATGCTTTCTTTTTATCAAACCACTTTATCAGCTAACAAAAGGACCCAAGTCAGTGATATAAAATGAAATATTTAGTAACTGTTCCTTTTTTCTCTATCTTTGCTTGTATAAAGTTATTGTCTGGGTTATAATATTTTTCAAGGGGTTTTTTCCTATTAAATTTTTCTACAGTTTTTCTAACACAATTTCTGCTGGACAGTGACTCCAACCTGCCAAGCAAATTTTGTCAATATTCTAACTTAGAGCTACTTATGCCACAATTACTATATCCATTTCTTGAACAAAGAAAAATAATCCAGCAGATGGATATGAAGATACCACTTAGACTTTTTGATTCTCTCAGGTATTTTCCACAAGGGAAAATCCAGTGTTGGTTTCCCATAAAAAAGTTAATTTAAGGTTAGGAAACCTAGCATCAAATTAAAAGTGTCCACAAGACACCACAATGAAAAAAATCTAATTTTTATGGTTTATGTATATTTAAACATTTTTGAAGGTGAAACTTTGTCCTAGCAGACATTATATCTGATCATTTCACCTTCTAGAGCCAGTGTAAACCAAGATAAAGTATAAACAAAGATAGACCAAGACTGAGACAAAGCACAAGTACAGCTTTAGCTAACTTAGAAGAAATGTTACCACGTGGGTGTTTCTGATTCACTCAGCCCAGTGCATCACAGATCCAAGATGAATTAATGAAAAGCCATATCCATGGTTAAGACAAGAGAGATTTATACTTTCACAGGTATTGTAAATCAAGTTCGAATTTAGAAGAAAGCCTAGGGTTTACTTGTAACCTACACTATGCGACAATATTAAACCAACTGCTCTTTGCTAGAACTTTATGTCATATATTCCATTGTAAGTAACATAAGGAAAAAAAATGTCCCATTTTCAAGTGAACAATTTATATGTCCTCCTTATTTTGCTCCTACAAGTAGAAGAACCATTTAAGGAAAACTAGGAAAATTAACATAATTGTAAATTCTCTATTTTAAGTCACTCAGTATTTCTCTGGAAATATTCTCCAAACTGTGAAATGAAAATTTCCTACTACATTCTTTATTGTGTCACCTGGAAGAACAAGTAGGTCATGTCTTCACAATGCAAACAAATTTTCTAGAGAGCTCTTCTCTAGAATTTGCTCCAGAGCAACTCTAAAAAAAAAAGCAAATGTCAGCTACTTCGTTGAAAATTAAAAATACCTCTTCTGATGTAATAACATCAAACCACTGAAAACTTGGTGTGAGCAAAATACTAATCAAAATACCATTGTCACCCACATAATGAGATTCATTATTTTATTCGTTATTCCTATAGCAATTTCTACCATTCATTATTACAACAGCAAGCCCTATTTGTATGTAGCATTTTCCTGTGTACAAAACTCTTGGAACTGTGCATGAACTAGAGGGCTTCCAGGCTTCCTCAGTTGGCTAGTAATGTTTTTAGGAAAATTAGAACTTTTTTTTTTGTAATGAGAGATTACACATAGACAAGCTGAGATGTTTGTATTAGCACAGTGTCTTATTCATCAGCAACTAAGCCATGAGAAAAGTTCCAATGCAAAGAAATGCCTCTCTTCTTTTTGTGTCTTTGCTAATTTGAGACACTCTCAAACTGGGGGAAAAAAAAAAAGGAAAGAAAAAAGGGGAATTACAGTAATATGATTCAAAGCACAATTTGTCCTAGGAGTCATGGAGGTCATGGGGTATGGTGCTTATACAACCACAGCGAGAGTTAGCAAGGTTTGAAAATCTGGTAAATATGCAGAAGCTGTCCAGGACTCTGACAACTGCTACTAAAAATCTAGTTTTCAAATTAGTATTTGAATAGTCAGTTAGGTTTCTGAGAAGTTGTCACTTTCATATTATTTGTTTTGATTTGTTTTGAAGAAGTCTATTTAATTGTTATTTCCCATGGAAAAGATGAGCAGAAGTAGGAAATAGAGATGTGAAAAGCTGCTCCATAGTGTATTATTTAAGGACCACAAAAAAGACCAGAGAATCAGGCTAATACAATGTGCTGCCAAGCTGGACATTGACAAGACTGAGAAAGACATATAAATCACAAGGCCTGGGAGGAAGTTGGCTGTATTTACCCTGGAAGGGATTTAGTAAAAAAGCACTGCTGTGCCTTACTCAGGATGTATCTATATAAACAAACTACTTTTTCTTAGTCGGTCAAAATTACCTGCTCTTTATATGCCCTTGGTTGAAACCACCTCTGTCAGCAGAAACAGAGTATTGCCAGTGTAACTTTCACCAACTGCTGTTTTCATTTCATTTCAAAATATGATGGGATAAAAATAAAATTGATAGTAGCTGTAATAGTAGCTCTCAACTCAGAGTTACATAATAAATACAGTCCATGAAGTCCTTGAGTAGATGAGACATATGTAGTGGGGTGTTTATTATTTTAGAAATACTTTCTCCCCACTGCTATTATGATGCGTTGGTACAACTTGCTATGCAGCATATTCCAGCATCTACTAATTGTTATTTACTACTAGGGTTAAGAGTCACCATAATCTACCTACTGGGCATTTTCTTTTCTGTTTTATGGTGTCCAAAGATTTTTGAAAAGCACCAACACACTCTTACCATTCATTATTAACACTGAAATCTTGAGGTTAGGCTTGGAGAAGCAAGGGAATATTTGGCTTATAGTTTTACTACATCTGCCCTAAAAGGGATTACTAATTTTCTGTTGTTGTCATTTTGAATTCCAGACATTACAATCATTAGACCTGAACATTGCGAGTAAAATTCCAGTCCTGATGTGTACCTGGCGTTCAGTTCACCTAGAATTTTTAAGCATGAAGAAAGGGACATAGAAGGATAGAAATGGTGAGAATAGATTGTTCCTTATAAGATGATATCAATATAGCAGATAAAAATAAACTTTCTGCATGTTCCCTGAGCATGGGATAAGAAAAAAGGGTCTGAATTGTAGAAAGGAGAGTTAGGAGGATACTCATAGATGTTCTGTAGGATGGAAGATGAAGACTCCTGCCTCTCCAATCAAAGAAGCTTATGCAAAGTGGGACAGGAGAGGAAAGGCTGGCTAAGTCTGTGAGTGCCCAGCTGTTTACAAAAGATGGTGACCACTGGTACTCATGAGCAGAGTCCCAGCTACTGACTCCAGTTTGTCTTTTGAGCTGTTGTTTTAGTGGGTATATGGCTCACGCTACTTGGAGTATGTAATATGTCACTGTTCTGGTCTAAGCTATTCCTCTACCCCTGTCCTGCAGAATACTGGGTGTGACACCAGCTCCTGGCCCTTCTACTACTTCAGCCTGGCAGGTGTTGAGATGTACATAGTACAGATATTTTACAAACCTATGATATTAACTGATTTCAAGTAATATGTACAATATTTTTTCCATCTGGTACTTCCAAGTATGCTTGGAGTGTTTCCAACAATAGCAGTTCCTCTCTGTAGATCTTACAGTGTAGCAGAGCTCTTTTGAATGATCTCTTCGGTATGTTTTTGTCCCAAAGGCAATATAGAGTTCTGTTTATAAACTGTGTCACTCTAAGGTGGTGTTGAACCACAGGAATTTCGCTCAGAGCTATTGCTAGTTCTTCAGTGCAGTCTGTGGGAAGGACAGAACTGCTACAGAAACCAACAAGATGATTTTGAAGTATCAGTGAGAAGCGAATCCAAGCACATTTAAGAGAGTTCCTCTTGTTACACCTCTTACTGGAAAAAGGAGACACCATAGAGACAAGTGTAAAGCTGTGGACATAGATTGTATCCGCTGTGCAGGACACACTGTACTCCTCATGTCTCAAAGAGTGAATACATGGGTATTATATTTACAGAATAGGGACGGGGGAAAGAACCAAAACTTCTCATGTTTTTTTATATTTAAAATTTACAAGTGAAATTATTTGAGAAATTTTGAGATTTGTCATTTGGGAGGAATTATGATTATAGATTATGAAGAGCAAATAGGTAATAAAGTATGTTATGCAAATCAGTGTCATGTTCATGCAGCCTCACTTCTGAACTTCACTGGCTCATCAGAGTGTAAAAATTAAATAAAGATACGTTAATTTCAATCTCCTTCAGCTGCAGCATATCACTATGACCATGATTATATGTAAGCTTCTACAAAAACTTTCAAGATTCGTGATTCAATAATTAAAGTGCTTCACTGACTGATATTCATGCGTCAACCAATTTCAGCTGCCATTTTGTCTTCCCCCTCAGTCCCAGCCGCAAAGGTCACTTCTGTCAGAAGCGGTGCTCTGTTTGTGATGGAAATCTAACCTATGAAAAAAAAAAGAGTGCACAAATAAAATTACTTTTCATCCACATCAGCTGCAGTTTCATCCTGTAGCCCCAGGCACCCTAGTGCTGGCATGAGGGTCAGGGAGAGGAAGCAGAGCTGGCAACAGGGACTAGGGGACCAGTGGGACCTCCCTTTTCCACAGCAACCCACATTTAGCTCAGCATAATCCCAACTGCAGTCTCAGTGTTTCCACTGCATTTAAAAAAGGCATTTACTGTCCCCTTTGTGCTGGTAAAATACACAGTTGCCTATTTATTTCTACTGACATACCTGTTTAATAGTTCCTTGTGGGACACTTATACTGGTGCTTGGATATTCTCCCCAACTGGTCATACTTAGGAGCAATGTAAAACACTATACTACTATATTATATACACATTATATATAACAACAATTATATATTATTTATAAGCATGAGTAATTATTACTATATTGTTATGATAAAATGTATGCTAATATAATATTAATAACCTCTGGTTATTAAGTTATTTCCCAATGTTTTAATTATTGCCATTCTTCCAAAACCAAGGGCAACAAATGGATTGATCTTAAAATGGATTTAATTACTGTAGTTTAGCTTGTGGGTTATCTTTACAAGCTAATAAACCCCTCTACAAGTTATTAGCAATGTGGATAAAATAATGTAAAGTTCACTCTACACTTTTCTCTCATAAAATTGCTTCTTTCGTTGCTGCTCTGGAATCTCTTGCCTATGTACTTACTGTTCTACAAGTTTCCCTCCCTGATTTTCTGGTTATTTGAGAGCTTAACTTCAAGGGGTGGGGTGGGTTGTTACTGCTGTGGTACAGAAGCATGAAAAGCAGGTATTTTTAAAGGTTAAGACTTGATGGCAGATCCAAATAATGCAGGTCCAAACAAAGTCCAAACTGCCAAAGGCCAGCTTTATATCCCCTACTTCACTGCAGTTGAACATGGGCTCCAAAACATGGATTTAGTTAACCCAGCTGTGGTTTCCTTGAGCAGCCTGACTTTGCTCCTCATAGACCGATAGGCTGAATCAAAAATATTACTTTTAAAATACATATATGCGAAAAATCAAAAGTGAAATTCTTTACTCTTTGGACCCACAAAAAATCAGCTGCTTTGAAAATGTTCACTGGGATAGTGTCACATGGGATGGCAGTTTCCTATCCTCTTCTATCCGTTCTTGTCTTCAGGCGTTACATCTTCGCTCTCTTTCACTTTTCACTTGTTTGATCCCTTTCAACTGAGTGGGACACTCAATACCTTTCTCTTTACTTCGTAAATTATTTCATTCCAACTCTGGATCACCTTCGTATTTCTCCTGTTGTCCCTGGGTCTATTTTGTTTGGAGCACACGCTCCCCCTGGTGCTCTGTTTTGTAGGGTGCAACATAGTACAGTCAAAGTGGATAGGTTTCCAGTTACCTAACAAAGAAAATTCTAGGGGAATAAAGGAAATTGTTACTGAAATTATTTTTAATTTGAAATTTCCTCTACTCCTCATTTTAACAGCATCTTTGAGTAACTTCTCCATAATAAAATTGAATAAATTTTCAAGAAACCTTTCTTAAAAGCCTAATCCACTAGCAGTAGCAAACCCTGAGGAAAACAGGTGGAATTTGAAAGTTTTCAGTCAGCAAAACATGAAGTCGGTTCTTCCCCATGTGTTTCTTCTCCAAAACTCTCATGCACCGCATCATTCCTACAAGGCCACATGCCTGTCTGTGAAGAAGTTGTGCCGCAGACTGACTTAACCAGCCTGAGTTTTTAACAAAGACCTTCTATCCACCAGTACGGGCTTGTAGCTGCTGTGGTATTCTTACCGCCCAGTGTTATACCTACATATGCGTAACTAACTGTAAATCAGCCCAGTGATTTCAGTGAAATAGTCTGCCTACAGGTACAACAGTCTCTGTGCAGTTTTGTGTCTTGCCGTGACTTGAATTCTTGCAGGTTTTCTTGTAAAAGCGATCAGGGCAATTTTGCTTCTTTGCATTCACATTCAATCAATTCAACGCATGGAAAGGTCACTGCTAATGTGAAAACTTGTTCCATAAACCTCCTGCAGTGTCTGGCTAGGATTGAATTCACGGTAAACGCTGTAGAAGCAGCACGGACATCTGCAGTCAGTGTTTCTCCGAACTTCCTCAATTTGATTTAATATCACAGCAGATGTGGTGCCTGTTTTAAGCCTTGAACTTCCTCTCCTGCCACCAGTTGCAAATTTAACCTGTTAAGAGTCAAAAAGCAAAGCTGCAAGACAAGCAGAATGCAAAACTAGCTCCAGTGTTATTGCATATAAAAGCTTGTGAAATCTGGGGAGTTCCGGCTTCACTGGCCATCTCACCGAAGGCCGCACAGAACACCCACTAGCCCCCAGACGCACCGAGCGATCGCGGCGCCGGGGCCGGGACTCGAACCCGCGACATCCTGCAGAAGAGGGCGGGTGTTTGCCGATGCGCATGCGCACCGCCGGCGGGGCGGTCACGTGGCGGGCGGGCCGGGCAGGAGATGCCGCGGCTGCTGGAGAAGCTCCCGCCGGGACGGGCGCTCGAGGTGGGCTCCCCGCGGCCTCGGGCGGGCTGGGCGGGCGGGGTTCGCCGAGGGCGGGCCGGGGTGCCGTCCTCCGGCACCTGTGAGGGAGGCAGGCCCCGCCGGCGGCGCGGAGTTGCGGAGTGGGGCCGCCCTCCCGCCAGGCCGCAGTGCCAGGGGACGGTGCTTTGGGAGACTGGAGGGGCCCACGGGCTTGGAAATGAGCAGCCTGGATTGGGCTGCGCAGCCTGGGTTGGGCTGTGCACCCTGGCAGTCGCGGTGCACAGGCGGCCGAGGCGCCCTTTGCCGCGGCATCTCAGCCGGACTGTGTGGTTGTACACACAACTGTTCAGTCCCCGTGTAAGTCCCGGGTGAATCTGAATCACGTTGTGATTTCTGTGGCCAGACCTCGTGAACTGTCTTGAAGGGGAGAAGGGAGGACGGTTCATATTCAGAGAGTACCTGTTCGGGGCTTTTTTGAACGGTGCCTGGGCTGCAGTCTGGAGGCATTGAGGCAGTTCCCAATGGAGGGAGGGATGATAACTGAATTACTTGATCAGTCTCATATCAGGTGTAGATTAACCGTGAAAGAATTGTACTCATAAGTTATGTATCACATCGTTTCAGTTCCTTCATAAGATAATTGATGGCGTTTGTGGCCGTGCGTATCCTCGATACCAGGATTATAGCAATGTTTGGAGCTTGTCAGAGTGGATGGAGGTTTTAGAAGAAACAATGACGTATTTCAAAACTGCGGTTGGCAAAAATATATCCGATGAAGAGGTAAGGGCTCATCACTGGTTAGCCTTGACTTCGAGAGATCATGGCTGAAGTGATTAGTCTTGTAATTTGTTTAATCCTAGAATAGTTTTATATCATAGCATTTGAGTAGTAGTGGATTAAGCCTAAATAGGTAGAAGGTAAGCAGCATTTAGAGATATGCTGCCAAGACTTCTACAACAAAAAATGAAATTGATGCTGATTTTTGAATATTTTTTAGTATCACAGCATACTTATTAAAATACTCGTTTAATCACTCAAGTTGGTATTGTGAGTACCACCAGATTAAATTTGTTTACATAATCTGTAAATAATACTGCTCATTAACAGTAAAACCAATTCACCTTCTTGTTTGGTTTTCTTTATTCATTAGTACTGTATTGAAATGGTAAAATATTGAGTGTATGTAAATAAATTTTGTAAAAATTGTGAATGGAGAACTGTGTGGTACAGGGACTGTAATTCAGGACATTCCAGTAGGTATGAATTATGCAAAGTCTTGTTCTGTTACTAGAAATGTTAATTCTCATGCCTTGCTTATTGCTTGTATTTTGACCACCTGCTAGCAGCTGGGTCAAAGAAAGATATCTGTGTAGCCTTGAGGACCTTCCTACGTCAGTATTTCTGTTTCAGTTGAGCTGATGTATTTAGCCTCTGCCCTGATGTTGAGAAACTTGCAGACCTTAACCTGAGTTGTTTGGGGGTGTGATATTCTTTTGATTTTAGGGTGGCATGTAAGAAGGCTGATAAAGCCTCCATTCTCTGGTGTCTTTTAATTTAAAGGATTTTTTTTTTCTCTGTATGTTGCTGTGGTAAACACTGACTTAACTATCACAGACGGAGAGCAGCTACAAAGGGCAGTGTGACAGCTATCAGATATATACAGAGCACAGTTATTAAGTGGTACATGTTACTTCTGTGATTCATAGTTCAAGTAATCACAGTTTTTATCTTCATTTTTTTAGGCTGCTCAGCAGATAATTGACTTAAATTCAGACTATCAAGAAGCAATCACAAAATGTCTGAAAGGTAGAAAGGAAGAAATCAGGAATGCCCTAGTAGAAAGAGTAAATGCGATCTCTTCTGCCCAGCTGCAGGATTTTGACTGGCAGTTAAAGGTGAGAGTGTTGCCTTAATATTGTTTGAAAGAAATGTTCTACAACAGAGAATTAACTATTGATACAGTCCCGTTAGGCCTGCAGAACGGTTCCATTTTTATAGGTATTGGAAAAGCACATTAATAATAGCACATCAAAGACTTGCCAGAAATTTGTATAAACTGCCAAAGTGAATTTTTAAAATTTGTTTTATTTTGTTTTTCCTTTCTTTTCTTTTAAAGCTGCTCAGGGAGACTTAGTGCTAGTCAGGAACACCTGAAAAGTTTTGTATACTTGTAAGTTTTGTTATGATTTTGAGGCCTGAATAAACAGTATTTTTTTCTCAAAGGAAGAAGAAGTATATATAATTTTAAGATTAGTTGACTGATTCAGAATAAGTTTTGTTGACATCTTCAAATGTTTATATTTTTGCAATAAACGTTTAATAATTAGTTGGAAGTAATTTGTCATTAGACTTCCTGTTTTGGTAATAAGCCAATGATAACGGTGTTGCCTAAAGTACGATGGTTGAGGTTATGAGGACATCTGGTTTAAATTAAACTCTGTCGAAGACTTAAAAACATTACTTACACTGTTTATATTTTTGGTTAGGCCATGAGAGCTGTTAAACAGATTTGTAGATCTGTTGAGTAGTTTTCCTCATTAGCAAGAGTGCTGAATAATTTCTGCAGCAAACAGCTTTGGAAATCAAAGAGCAATGCCCAAAACAGTCAAGTTTTTGCAAGAGCAGATATGGCATCATAATGTGCTTTAAATGAGCTGTTACTGGGCTTGATCTCTTGCTAACTGCATTTACTGCTGACAAAAATATGGACTTTATGTGAACTCTGGTTTTTTGTTTGTGGCTTCTTTTAATTTTTTCTTCTAGAGAATTTTTTGAGTTTCTTTCTGTTTTGTGATACAAATTTCTGGTACATGTCTGTTTGAACTATTCGTTTTCTTAAAACTACTTTTTTTCCCCCTTGAGCTGATTATTTTTTTTGCTTGCCATGGTTGAACCCTACCACATTCTATTCTCTAAATAAATAAGATAGGTCTGTACAATACTAACATATGGTATTATCAACTGATCTTTGATTTTAATACATTTTAAAAGCATTATCTATGCTGGAGTGAGTATAGCAGTCAACAAAAAAGAGGGCACAGTTGGCATGTAATCTTCATCAGTGTTTGTCAGTTAGGATGTCTGACAAAAGTTTGATCAGCTGCAGAGTGTTGAAAAATGCATAAAGGTCTCTTTCTCCGAACAACTCCATTCTGTAAGACCCTTCTTGTTGCTTAGAAGACCTATTTGAGTAAGGTGATTTCAGAATTCTTATACTTCATTGAAGAGCCATCATCAAATGTATTCTTTCTTTTCATCTAGAATACCCAAATGTGGCTAATTGTTTATATAATAATTGGTAGAATATCAACGTAGCCCAGTAATTTTAACAAATTGGTTTTGACAAGTGTATTGCTGTGAAGAGGGGGTCTTTATTCAATATATTATTGGTATTAACAAACAAACAAAAATCCCAGTAACAGAGGAAAAAGCCCTGGAAACAGCAGAGATGGCTTGTGTGAAGTTAGTTTTGTCACGCTGATGTTTGTGCTGGTATTGCAAGTTCAGTAGAAAGTACAGATGTGATATTATGAAAGACTAAAAATTTAATGGCTCCACCTTATAGTTTATTGGTGTTTTGTCAATCTGCATAGCTTGCTCTCTCCAGTGATAAGATCTCCATGCTGCAAATGCCACTCCTCAATCTTGATTTGGATGTGAGAGAAAATGGTGAAATTAAGCCGATTTCTATAGAGATGAATAAGGAAGAGTTGCAGAACCTAATAAATGCTCTGGAAGCTGCTAATAAGGTAACTTTTATTGATTTAATCTTTTGTTCCTGACTTTTCATGTACTGATTTATTTTGAGCAAAATTTGCAGAATCATAGAATAGTATGGGTTGAAAAGGGCCTGTAAAGGTTGTCTAGTCTAAGCTCCATGCAATGAGCAGGGACATTGTTGGCTAGGTTGGGTTGCTCAGAGCCCTGTCCAACCTGACCTTGAATGTTTCCAGGGGTGGGGCATCTGTGTCCAGTGTTTCACTACACTTACTGTAAAAAATATTTCTTCCTAATAATCTAGACTAAATCTACTTCCTTTAATTTAATAAAATTACCCCTTTCTTATGCTGAAAGTATGGTGAGAACTCCCACGTTCCCTCAGCTTCACAAAATGTCAGTGTCTGGGAGAGTTGTTTGGTTCATATTAAGTCCTTTAATTTCCATGGCACAGTAAATCAGGAAGAAAGTTACAAGGATTACTGTATAGTAACCCAAGAAGAGAAGTTCAAGTGAAAGAGTAAGGTTTCTGAGACACTGAAGAGTCTCAGATTTCTTAATAGAAAAGGCTAAGGAAAATGAGGATTTGAAGAAAATGGTGTTCTCGTGAAATTGCAGCCTTAAGAGCTTTCACAGATTGCTTTCTTAGGGATTTTCTTCCCTGCAAAACTAAGTAAAAATAGTATGTGAGCAAGGATTCTTCCAGGACAGACTTCAGTGTTCACATGGCCTTTATTCTGCTTGAGGGTCTGTATGGAAGCTCTGGGATGTAGTCATGTCCTTACTTAGTTCTGTGGGCACACAAGGAGGAATTCACTTGAGGGGAGTTGGTGCCTTGGCTCTGCCTTGTGCAGAAGGAATCTCACTGCACCTGGACTTGCTATTCTACTTTTTGATTACAGGCAGCTGAAGAATGGTGAACTGTCTTGAAGGGGAGAAGGGAGGACCAGGCCAACAGCCGTATTTTATTGACTTTGCTGAAATTGATGGTTGTGCGAGGCTGTAAAAGAGCTGAGAGAGGAATGATGTGCTTTCCAGAGGAAAGAAGTGTTTATTCAGTTGCATATTATACCGAAACAGAAAGCAAAAGGCTTCTTTTCATAGGCTGCTTAAGTTTTGGTCTTAACCAACTTTAATCTTGTTCCTTTTCTCCTTTTTGAAGGTTGTCTTACAACTGAAGTGATGGAATTCAGATCATCAACAGTATCTGCTGGTGATGGCTCCCCAAATGGTTTGGGAAAAAAATGTGTTTACTGCAAAGCGAAAAGTTCTTGGTGCTGTAATATACTGAAGTGAGAAGACCTTTATGAGTTGTGACCAAATGCACTACTAATCCTTCAATAAAAATAATAAAATCTTGTATCTATTTCACCAAAAATACGAAAATCTAATGTACAGTTGCTTTTAGTACTAAAGATTTATAGATGTTTGGAAGAGGATCACTTACAACATGTGCCATATTTGTTTAGGTAAAACTTTGGCAGTGACTACATAGGTGCTTGCTAAAACTAAGGCATCTCACTTGCATTGTATGTTACCTTATCTAAAGTGCCACGCTAATGAACGTGAGAGTATTTGTAGCATTAATGTATTTATACTTGTAAATATGGTAAATAAACACCTGATTTTGTGTGTAAATAATTGTACTAAGTTATTTTTTGATTTATGAATTCACTAAATTCAGTCTTTTTAGATGCTGGGGAAAATCAGCTTTACAAACGAAACCAGTGTAGAACCAAAGAATAGCTGAGGTTGGAAGTGACCTCTGGGGGTTATCTTGTCCAACTTTGCTGCTCAAACAGGGTAACCTAGAGCCAGCTGCACAGGGCTGTCTCCAGATGTCTTGAATATTTGCCAATGACTGAGGCACCACAACCTCTCTAGGCACCCTGTTCAGTGCTCAGAAGTTGTAGAAAAAGCACTGGAGCTTTATTCAGAGTAAGGTTGGAGTTTTTAGCTTAGTTTTTGTATCTTAGTTGATAGCTTTTCAATTAAAAATATTAATGTTTTCAGAAGGATATGCAGTGCTGGAGAGGAGCTGACCTATGTAGACTGTGAGAAAGGTACTCCCAGCTCACTTAATACAGGAGAAAATTGGTAGATTCTACTCTAAACTTTTCTGAAACCAGATGGAGTTTTGATTGTAGTATGTAACAAAAGTTAACAGCCATAGCACTAGAGAAGGGTACACCAAAAATCTTATGGTTTCTACTTTTTGTTAGACCATTTTTCCTCATGTAAAGAGCAAATTATCTGTAGTGCTTACATAAATACTAATGCATGATTCTCATTGTGTGTGTGTATATTAGGCAAGTTTTGTATAAATAAAGAGACAAATTATTGATGACTGAACTTTATTCATAGTTTCAAAATCAGGGTCTTGAGTTTCTTCACTATATTTTGTTGTGCCGTAAGTTTTTGTATATGCAAAGTTTAATACATTAATATAAAACAATGGGTTTCAGAGTAGTGGTCACAGAAGAGGACAAAAAGCTCTTGTAGAAAGGCTTCTATGAAAAGGATTTTAATGGGTTCATGGATAGGAAACCTAAATATATATTGCAACTAGCACAGAGGTTTTGTAGGTCAGAAAATGTTTTTAAAATATCTATGCATGTAAAAGAAGATGTTGTTTCTCTTTTATTTGGTACTGGTACATTTAATCAGATATACATGTTCGGTGTCAGCAATTGGAGGAAAAAGTGTGGCCAAGTGGGTAAAGATGAAACCATCAAAATTGTGTTTCTAATGGGGGGCATAACAAGACTGTGTGAATGGCTAGAGGGGGACAGGAGCACCAGCTGATGAGCAGTTGAGAACTAGCAACTAAAACATGGCACTGCATTTGGAACGTGCAGCCTGACCTTGCATCTCTGCAGAGAAATGTAAGGTGCTGAGTGGCCTCCAGCAGATGGCAAGGAAAAGGACCAAAAAGAATGGAGAAAGCTCTTTGTACCATCTGTCAGAAAATGGTTTCTTTCTGTCTTTGCTCAGACAGCTAGGTACCTCTGGAACAAGCAAGGTCTGCTGTTGTGACAGGTAAGGCATTTGTGGAGACTGTACCAGGCCAAATTAATGCAAAAAGCTAGAGCTGTCACAGGACCCGTTACACTGGTGTCACCTTCGGCTACGCCGTGCTGAATGCAGGTGGACATGAGCAGGTAGCAAACAGGACAAACCTACACAGGACAGAAGCATGTGAAACAAGCTCGTGGCCAGGAGCATGTCTAAGTGTGCCCAGCCACGCTCCCTCCTGGCTGAGGAACAGGAGGATGGGTAAAGATGTCATTGCATTTCCACACAGAGGTTTTCATAAAGTGTGAAGCTCTGCCATGCATGTCGCAGCCCCTGAGGACCTGTATGCTGGGACCAAAGTTAAATAAAACTGCACCAGTAACAAAAGCTGAGGAGAGTTTGTGGTGTGAGGAGCCCCACTCACCAAGAAACTTGTGCCTGTGACTAAGAATTAGGCCAAAGATGTGGGAGTTTAAAGAGACCCCATTAGCATCCTTGTTTATCTGCTCTATTTGCCTATATCTGTATTTTCCTACGTTGTTCTATGTGTGAGCTCATTCTAATTAATTAACTGGCTACAGCATGTAGAATAGCTTTGGAGTTTGCACATCCCACCACGCTACCTGGTAAATACTGTTCCCAGGAGATGCTGCCCCTTTCGCCTAATTCAAAAACATGGGTTCACATTCTCCCAGTCCTCGCCCTGCAGAGCAGCTCACTTCTGCGTCCTGCACTGGCATGGGCAAAAACCCCCCAGTCAACCATCATAAGTATGTTTAAGAATTCTCTCTGGTTTTGCAGGTACTAAGGAAAGACCTCTTGAGTGTGTAATTTACACCAGAAACAAAACTTTGCAGGCTTTTTGAACCAAAAGCTAAATAAAATAGTACCTACAATATAATGGACATACTATGTGAAGTTTTAATTTCACCATGCTAAAAGCACCTGCAGAAATTCACATTGCATAAACAGACCTGCAATTTGAATCAGAAAATGCAGCATATCTTGATACAAAATATAAAAGTTAATTATAAAAATAATGTTACTTGCCCTCCACTGGCATTCATTGCACTTTTCTCTGTTTCACAGAAATCTTCCCTTGATTTCAGAAAAAAACATGTTTTTCATATCAACCATGTCAGCTTTGATCTTAGTATGCTAAAGGGAACCAGAGCTGCATCTGCACAGCAAACTGCCAGTATGGGATTGACTATTGTTATAAAGCTGCTTTTGCAACAAAGCAATTATATATGCCAAGAAGCTGTGTTTTTAAAATATCTAAATAAGCCTGTAGAACATTTCTGAGTTCTGAAGCAAGCCTTTCTGATGGGAAACATGTTGAGACATAATTATACTTTCTTCTGAAAAGTCGTTTTAAGAACCAGTAACACCCTACCCTGAAGTATGCACATTTTGCTATCATTTTGAGTAGTGAATTAATATTTATAATGCAGTATCAGCAGTAAAGGGATTTTTACTCTACTAATTACTAAAGAATGCTTTCATAAGTGCATCAGGATAGTCCATAAATTTTTTTTACTTCTTTAAATCAACCTTAATTACATTTGGTGGTATATGCTCTTTCCTCTGTAAAATTATAGTTCATTCCTGCTTCAAGACCTCTCCAGAAAGACCAAAAGACCCCTACCAAAACCTAGAAAAGGAGGCAAATATCACAAAGATTCATTCTCTGGACGTTTGCAGGCCTGTGTGGACAGTCCTACATAGAGAAGGCTCTGTCTATTTTTAAGCATTGTTTTAGTCAGCTGATTTAGCTAATAGACTAATGGAAGGCACTGGAAGATATGGGAATTCTTATAACTAGGAACTGCTACAATTCCGCAGGGACTGCTTTGGTGATGGCCTATCTGTCGGGAAGGATTCCTAGCTTCATATAGACTAAATAATTTTTTTAATGGCTACAGTAAAAGAGTATGTGGGTTTTTTGGGGGGAATGCAGAGGTTTCAGATCTGCTGTGTTTCTGTTGATACTGTTTTAAATGGGAGCCAGAGCAATGCTGAATGATCTAATGAGAGAACTGCTATTAACTTCCTTTGTAAAACCCAATCTTGAATTCTTTACCTATGCCAAAGTCTCATGTAGCTCTATCTTGAAGTGCTGATTTGCCAGCTTTGTTTCAGAAATGTTAGCTACAGTACACAACATTCAAAGTTTCCTCTGAAAATCTAAAAAACCCCAGGTAATATGTTGTCAGGTAGATCAAAACAGCAAATGACATTTCAGAGATGGGAACAAGGAAACTGGTGTGTTCACAGATGTGAATGAGATGGCTGATGTTCTCACCACAATACATGATCTGCTAAAGGAAACCATCTTTATGAACATTTCTGGCAGTGTGATTGATTTTATACTTTTGCATGAGACTGTCCAGGTACAGAGAGCCAATAATGAGTTAAAAGAAACTGATCAGAGATGACCTCTAGGAATATGATGTGCTTCTGCTGCCATGTAATTATTTTAGGTCCTCATTGGTATTGATACTCAAATGCAATTGGATTTTGCAAAAAAAAAAGTGTAAAGGAGTGAGTACCAGGCCATTTCTTAGACTGGCACCAGAACGAGACAAGAAGTGATGTTTTTATAATTCTGGTCAAAATTGTTTGCATCCTGACCAACGTTTCTTTCCGTACCAGCTTCCATTGATAATATCACCTCAGTACCTACACAGACTGTTGGCTTGTTCATCTTGACTCTCCTAAAAGTATTAAACACTTGCAATATGAAAAAAACAATAAAATGCTACGTTAAGCAGCATTGTGTCAGTGCTGTTAGGAAACAATTGGCAGTAGAGAAGGGAAATGGATTTAATATAGATAGAAAGTGACTGACCTATTGCTTCTCAGTTGTATGGATGTTGCCAGCCCTTTGCCTGTGGCTCCTTGGCTGGAGCTGTGTCAGGCAATAGGCAGCCAGGTAAGAAGAGGCAACTCCTCAGGAGGAGTGCACCCAGCGTTGCTGGTGTGCCGTAAGACTCAGCTGCATCTCCTGGTCCTCAGTGGAATAAAGAAATCGGAAGGAAACTGTGTGCAGAAATTTCCTCAGATCTGTTCCCAGACATCTACCAACTTTTGGGAGAAAGTTGCAATTACCAGCCATAGGAAACCTGGGTGTTAAGAAAAATCTTGGCCAGGGGTATCCCTCAGAGTTGCTTCAAGGACTCAACATATGTTTGTTTTCTACTTTTTAATACAAAATTACATATGGCACAATTGTTCTCATAAACTTTGCTACTTTATGGAAATCACAAGTTCCATTGATATCAAATCAGCTGATTCCTTGCTTGGAAACTCAGTGGGACTTCTATCTGCTACCCTTTCTTTTGAAGATCTCTGCCTCTGAAAATGTGATTTGACTTCTCTTTGAGTGATACTTCTCAAACACACTATGGAAATATTTCCCAGTATAACTATTAAGTTTGAAGTGAAGCATGGTGCCACAGTTATAATCCTTCAAACTAATTTCTTCAAACTTCTCTACACTCTCAATGGTGAAAGAGAGTGATAGATACTACTAGTAGTTTGACTGTGTTGTTTGGAAGCATGCTGCTGTGAGCTGCCAATATGTGATAAGAAATACAATGGGACAAATTTTTATTCCACTCAAAAAAAAATTGTATTTCGTACAGAAAGGTCATGGGTGATGCATAAAATTTGTAAAAAACAAGGTAGAGCAATTTTTCTCAAGATGCTCCTTAACAGTTGGTCTATACTATTCTGATTTAAATGTTGTGAGCCTGGATTTGTGTTGGGTTGTTGTTTTTTTAAAAAGCTTAAATCTAGAAGTGTTCCATGGCTGAGTATCTTACATTGAACATGGAACATTATAGCTACTGCAGTTCTTCAGAGTCAGTGAAATTGAGAAGGAAAATAAACAAGTCTGTGTTAGTCTGTGGTAATATTATTGCATGAATTAGTGGACATAATACAGCCAGTAAACAACATTGAAAAGAATAAACATGATGGGAAAGACCATTCTGGACCACTTGTCTATCAGGTTAACGTCAGTCAAATCAGGGATTTTGACTTTGATCTGGGATGCCCTCCTTCGTAAGTGTCCTTTTTTATGGAGCCTGTGCCTGTCCAGAGCACTCCTGTTGTAGAGGTCTCTGCTGGAAGTGGCTCTTCTGTACTGCAGGTTGGCACTGTCGTACGTGTATGCGGTGGCTCGGGTGTCACGGAGGCTCATGAACACATCTGAGCTGCCAACGTCATTTCGTATTTCAAGTGGTCTGAGAAGCATGTTTCCGTGGGCATCAACCTGTATCAAGGAAGGAATGTGGATTAGACAAGTTCCTCAGCCAGGCCAAGGTGTTTCCCAGGTGGACCTTGTAACTCTAGTGTCGAGGTGCTCCTGGGGCTGCAATGACAGTCATGGCTGGTACAGCATCCACAAAAGTGAAAAGATACTGAATACACTTTCCTGACTAGTGTGAAATCAGCTATTAAACACCTTCCATCTAAGCACCTTCCATCCTCATAGCTTCTTGGTCTTGTAATTCAGTTAATTGTCTCATCCTCTGTAAAGTAAGACTTTTGTAATTTTCTCTTTTACTTGGATCATGGCCTTTATGAAATACTGATTTTTAAAGTCTGTAGACTGGGCACCTGAAGCTTTCACACACTGAAGGTGAAAAGAAAATGTTGCTGTCTCGGCCCATTTTAAACAGTTTTTGACTGTTTTAGTGCTGCAGATTAGTTTCTAAAAGTTTTGTAACAGTGGGTTCATCATATGAAGAGCACATAGATACACATGTGTTTTATCAGTTATTGTAAAATACTCATGATAAGAACTGATTCTGGGCAATTACTATATTACAGGGATGGAAATCATAGCATACTTAACTTGTTCATGTGCATACAGAATAACTCATTTTATTCAATGAAATATATATTCATTTATATATATATTTATATATTGAAATATATATTCATTCTTATATTCAGTTGCATTTTTATGTGTTGGTACCAGAAGCAGTTGTTTCAAATATGTTTGTCACTTTATTTGTGCTATTAGTCAGAGCGCTATTTGAAGTACCTAAGCAAGGAACTGAAAACTGCAACCGGTATGTACATGTCTGGCACAAACAATTATATGTATGTATATATAAAATATTTTCCTATCATTGTCTTTCTTATGTAGGAATGTAATTAACCATGAACTGATGCGTTGCTACGAAGTGTTCGCCTTTTCACAAATCTTTAGTTTTCTACATGTTCATAGTAAAACCTCTTTTGAAAAGTTTTTGTGGTGTTTCCAGGTTGATTTATGACTTCTCCATAAAGACTTACTAGATGTTTCAAATTCACAGATCCTTAAACATCCACTGTAGCTTATGTGAGGGAAATATACATCAGAACACAGGACTCTTAAATGAAACTTCAAGGTCTTCACCTTGAGGCTTGAATGTTAATGTTGTTTTTGGTAAACTGTGGTATTTGACCTATCCCAAATTTATAACAAACTAGACCATGTCTGTGGATGCCTTTATATCAGGGAATAAGATATAAATTATAGACAATATCTAGTCTTGTGAAGCACCATTGATATGGAATGCTTTGTTTACACTCTGAGCTCTACATTTTTAGTATGACATAGCAAAGCTAGGAAATTATATTATAACCTATAGCAGGTTTGAAGTATGTGCAAGAAAAAATTCCAAGCAAAACACTCAGGGAAACCCAGTCTCTGTGGGTTGCTGCAAAGGAAAGCTGGGACCAAAGAAAGTTTCAGTTCCACCTGGCAATAAGGAAGATGTTCCTTCCCATCACCAGGAGAAATCTTTACGCCAGAACTGCTGGCATATATGCACTGTGCCAGACTAAGCACTTACTAACTGAACGCAAAGCAGTGAAGGGACTATTTGTACAAAACCCACACAAGAGAACTGTGGGGTAAAATAGTCTTCTAAGCAAAGTAATAAGTCATCACAGACAGAAAATGCCCTAGTCAGGTTAAGAAATTGCTTCTGTATGTGCTGAAATGAGCACTCAGCGGGGACACCCCAGTTCCCACCATTGTTTTGGTGGGAAAAGCTCACATATTCTGGGTTAGAAAGGCCAGCTTGTCACAAATCAGCATGGCGTTTCAAATGTTTGCTTGAGATACGGGCTACTCAGTTCATACTTTTTAGGTCAATTCTTCAAATTTAAGAAGAAGGAAGATTTAAGCTAGGGTTTCCTGCTCTCCAGAGGACTGCCATAACTATAGGACTATTCATTTACTCTGAAGATCTGACATTATTTCTGTGGAAAAAAACAGTGATCTCGGAGTTGTCTCTGTGAAAAGAGTTTGGTTTTAATTCTCAGAAGCCAGGTCAATATTTTCTTCTCAGTTTTATGAAATAGCTCTTTGAGTTGTCTTTGATTACATAATCTAATGTGTAAGCTAATTGACTTTAGTGTTATAATAATAGTAACAATAATGCAAGCATCATTAAGCAGTTATTAGGACTTTTCTTTTGGGAAGAAAACTTGTAACTGCCTACACTCTGAAGTGATTCACAGGGATCTTTCTTAAACTAATATGCCCTGACAATTTATGATGAGCCAAGTAGTGTCTGAATTCCTGCTCTAAGTGTTCTGAACGAACCTGTTATTTTTAAAACGAATTTAACTGAAACCATTTTAGGCAAGATGATTTGTATGTCATGAAGCAAGTCGGTCTTTGAATTGCAGTCTTTGCAATTCAGAGCAAAGAGCCTTTCGCTGATCTTGACTAAATTAGCTCATGGAAGTATAAAAGATGTTCTAATGTACCTGGTCAAATGCTCTGTGCAATTTCCCACATCATTAAAAACTCCTTCAGTATATTTTGAAGTTCACTCCGAAGTATTAAAACTTGTGCAGCTGATCTCATGCTGCTGAGCCAACAACTGTGGTGAAATTGTTCTCCTCAGATGCACTTGGTTCATTATAATCAAATTGTAATACTAACCCACACCTCCATCCAAGGTATGACCACCCCTCCCTGGGCATGTGCTCCGTATTTTATTGACTCGATCTTTAAGAGTGAAGCAAGACAATTTTACACCAATCAGTAACAAAGGTGTGTATGACTAGAGTCACTCAACTTCCACCTAAACATAAAGAAATAGGATACAAATCAGTGGAGAATGGGGAAAAGTTAGGGAAGACTTGGTTGTAACTACTGGCATTGGTCGATAGGGCTGAACCCGTCTTCTACCCTATAGGGATGCCTGTTGGGTAAGAATCACTCTGTGTGTGCTGAATCCTTTCACTGGGGATTAGAGTTTGTCTGTGTATTGCTTTAAATATGTTTTTGCAGTCAGATACTATCACTGGCAATCCTTGAACCGTAACCTGTCACCATTTTTTATTTATACATAGTGATATTCCATAAGCTGTTAGTGTGAGTCCCTCACAGGTGCTGGTAGTTGCTGGCAGCGGGTGACATACTCAAATAAAGAGGAAGACCCACTAAGGGGTCATAAACTGGGAAGACCTGCTGAAGGGTCTCCCTTAGGCTGTCTCTGACTAAGTCAGTCAAACCACCCTGTGATCCAGCAGGGCAGTTCAGGGAAGGGTCCCCCCTGACAGACTGGTTTTGGCTTTCCTGGGGCGTTGACAGACAAATCAAACACTAAGGGTTGAGTAAATGTCCCCACACTAAGGGTCAATGAAACCTCCTTTTTCATGTGACACTGAGAAAATGAGTTGCCTGCTCAGGATCATCAAATGATATTGTAAGTGTAAAATAGTTAAAGTAATAAAAAGAAAACAACCCACAACAATAGTCCTGTATTGACCACATAAAAAGTAGTCAGACAGCTCTAGGGGAAGTGCATGTTAGCATTCCTTGACAGAGAATGGGTCTCATTATGATTGCATTCTAACTTTTTCTCATACTTAAGAGATATCTTCTGTGCAATTACTATTCACACTATAATTGTCTGGAGAAACAAGCAGTTGCAGGCATGGACAATCTAAATATTTTCTTGCTGGGTGGTTTGTCCTATTTATCCATAATTATGGTGGTGTCAGTGACATTTAGCTTTGACAAATGAACAACGAGATATAAACAGCCTTTATGCTTTATTCAGAGAAACAGTAAGATTGTTTACTACAAATTAATATTTTTGTATATTAAAAATAAAAATGGCATAAATTGTGAAACTGGAGAGACTTTATTTCCACCTTCTTCAGTCTGTAGAGCAAGGAACAGCCACCTAAGAAAGAGCAGTTCAGTTTAATTTTTCATCTGGTCTTCTTTACACTGTTAATATCGTGGTCGGTTGCTGAGTGTTGCTCACACATCTAAAGCTTGTGTAATCTGGTGAAGGAATTTGAACTCTTCTGGTCTTTGGAGTTGTATGTTAGATGGGAATGATCGATATCTTCACCTGGCACAAAGAGATGAAGCACTGTTACATATCTTCTTCATAGTTACAGGTCCCTGTATGGATAAGTGATGTGGGTCAAGAGTAAAAGGGAAAAAATATCCTACAGCTATACATACTTACAGCTGTACTTCTTTTATGCTCAAAAAACCCTTTCCTCTGCTCTGGTGCAGGCATCATAATACCAGTGAAAACTCTCAAAACATGATGGAGAGGGGCTGGGAGTGGTTTCACTGGAGGTCACATTACCTCACTGTGTCCCCCTGCTCTGGTCATGTGCACTCTTCCTGCCAAAGACAGAAATACAACTGTTGGACATCAGCATTTCTGTGCTGAGTAAAATTAATGTTCACAATGTCCCACATCAATGTGTGGGATAAAAAATTCACTGATATCCATTCACATGTGTGTGTTTATGAATATGTGTGTATATATATGTATTTAAGATCACAAACCTGCACTGTACAGACAGAAAGCAGTCTGTTCACTTAAAGCACTCTCAGTCTCAGAATGGGATTGCTGTCTGAAGTGTGAGTACTTACAAATCCTGGTACAAAGCATGTATGACTTCCTTTTTCTGTCAGAAAAATACTGGTGTATGCATGTGGTGCTTTAAAAACTTTCCATCCCATTCTGAGTACCAATCTCAGTGTAATCTTTGCTGCACAACATTTAGACAAAAGCTTTTAGATATGAGTTATGGCATTTTGTTAGTTAAACAAACTCCCCAAATATGTAGAAAAAGAACTTACCTGCACTCTTATCCTTTATCAGTTCAGTGCACTGGGGCACTTGTAGCCAAGGCTGACCTCTGAAGAAGTCTTGATTTCCTCTTTGTCATGAATCCTGCTGTGCTGCTTCTCACCTAGGCTGGGTTATCTCAGGAGCTGTTGAGGTAGCTGGTCAGAGTTTGTGGGTTATGTGGTTTTTTTCCCTTCCTTATTTTCCATAGAAATGGATAGACAGTGTCTGTGCACAACAATCCATACTGTGGTGGCTTATCTCCTCTGCTCTGTGGAAGACAGTGCTTTGTGGGGTCTTGGAGACTGCTGATTGCCTGAACTGAATTTGTGCCCTCACTGCAATAAAGCATCGCCTACACAATGGGACAGAAGGCAAATGTAAGTAAGAACTTTTAATGGACTCATGAGTTCACTGAGACTGAGAATATGATAGCTTTGTTAATGATGCATAGCTGTAGTGGTGGGACACCAGACACTCAGCTCTAGAATTAATAAGATATCACAGAGTTTCTGAAATGCACTTCCCGATGTGTATGTGACACCGTAACCATCTATCAAGATAAAGTCTCACTTGTTAGAGTTTTATGTGTCGGTCTCATTCTTCAAACTGAACAGAGGGCTCGAATAAAATTTTGTCCAAATGTTATCACCTCAGGCCAAAACAGTACAGAAGTTTATAGGACAGCCTGGGCAAGATTTCATTAATACTTGGATGTAATATATTATAAGTAAAGCAGAGGAAGGAAGAAAATTTTTGGCTCATTATGATATGTATTTTCCTCTGAGTCAGACTGGGCCAAATACACCTGACGCTTCAAAGGGTTTATTTCTGAAGAACTGGGAAAAAATGAAATAGGTTTATAGACGTTTGCAAGCGCTTGGTGATGTATTGCAAAATTAAACTTGTCCTGGTTAAAAATATGTCCACAGTATTACTTCCTGAAGTTTTTCTGGCTTGTTTTTTTTAAGAGGGGATAGTTGTGGTGTGCCTGAATTTAGCTGAGGGAAAAATCCTGACATTCATGAAAGCTGTTATAACTCAGCAGCAGCATCCTTGTGTTCCTCAAAGCTCAGTGCTACAGGCGTCATTCAGGGCTCACTGAAGGAATAGAGCCTATCTTTGCTTTTCATTTTTGGTGAAGGTTCTGTGTGTAAAGAGGAACTTTATTGTAAACATTTCTTCCACACCACCTTCTAAAGTAAAATTTAAAAAATATACAGTTGAAGTGAGAATATTTCTCTTCCTTGTACCCCTTGTATTTCTTCTCTTCTGCAAAGAAATGTGTGTCCTCAATATTAATTTGCATTTTCTGTGTTTTCTTACTCTGTTTTCAGTTGAAGATGGAACAGACCATATGTTGCTGTAATCTCCTTAAAACACAATTTTTCTCTAGGCAATCTTAAATGCTTTTGCACATGTGTTCCACCTGTATTTATCTCTATCATCATATGCATGAACACTGTCACAGTAAAAATAATGTTTGAAAAGATAGCTTGAACATTTTACCTGGACTCTATTTGTTTCCAGTCTGCTCTTCTCTCCTGTAGCATGTCCTGCTCTGCCTGCTGTCTTTTTTTGACGTTGAGGTCCTTTCCCAAAGAATATGTAGTTTACAAAGGCATATTCCAGCAAGGCCAGGAACACAAACACAAAGCACCCCATCAGGTAAATATCTATTGCCTTGACATAGGGAATCTTGGGCAAGGTCTCCCTGAGGTGGGTGCTGATGGTGGTCATGGTCAGCACAGTCGTGATTCCTGTGAAAGGAAGAAACAGGCATTGACTAGTAAGACAAGGAAGGAGATTTGAGCACAAAAGGCATAATGGCAGCATTGCACTTCTCATGCAGATGGATTAATTATGTGATCAGATTCTTAGCAGCCAAGGGAATGTGTTTTGCAGAACTGGAAAGGATAATATTCTTGCAAGTCTGCTGATAGCACGCACATTCCTTGGCTTTTCATGCAGTGGAGGGTGAATGAAATAACCTTCAATAACCCAGGCTATGTTGGAACATCTTGCCTTAATTTTTGCAATAACTGTGCTAGGGAATGTGGTGTTAGCTCACCTGGATAGCAAAGAGTTGATTGCTGTTCTTTCTATGTGAGAAAATGCTTCTCACTTTATGCACAGCAGTAGCTCTTCTTGACCCCCTAGGGTGACTTGCATTGCTGTGGGGATCTGGAATAAGTATCTAGCTTTTGATTGAAAATGGACAGTTGAAAGGAGAAAGGGAAGCCTTTTGAGAAAGTGATGGTCTTTGATGAAGAGAAAGTGATATATATGCTTTTACCAAAAAACCTTTTCCTATTAACTAGGTGCTTGCAAGTAAAGCATTTCCATCTCATTGTGTTATCCACCACTGAATGTTTTTTTTCCTCATATGTGGTTTTCTTTTAGCTGGATGAAATTACTTTTTAGTCTGGTTTAATCACAGGTCATTAATGCAGATAGTATCTCTATCTTTATTAATCTGCATTAATGTAGATAGTATCTGTAGGCACAGGTGTAACAAGTTTAATTTGCAGGGAGATGAGACAAAATAGAGATGGGATAAACCTGCTTTCTGGAAATAGAGTTGAAAAACATACATGCCTTAAAGCACAGATAGTGTTAGAAGATCTTCATTCCTATGACAAGTTGTAGGAAGGAACATGATATGGGAAAGAACCAACTCTATAGGTAAAACAGACTTATTTGGTGTAAGCTGGTATATTTCCAATGATGTCAGTAGGATCTTGTGTATTCATTCCAGTCACAGATCTGGCCTGAGAGGACACTTTTTAACATCAATAGGGATTGTTCATGCATCACATTATAGATACCCTTAGATACCCGAATTAGACTTTTATGCTCCAGTTTGGAAGCAAGATACATTTGGTCTGATCCAAAGACCATCATGACAACTGGAAGTCAGTCAGGGTCCCAACCTAAGTGCAGAGCAAGAGCTTCAGATGTAGGCAAGGTCCCACTTGCCCCCCTTCCTGACAACCAAGGCCCTGTGCTGCCTGTGTAAGATCCCAATTAATGATGCTTCAACCATCAGTATGGATTTGGTGCCACTGTTTTCAAAGGCAGCAAGTGTCTACGTAGTTCAGTCATTTTGAGAAGAAGTTACCTAGAGCAACTCTGGCTGCAGAGGCATCGTAATTGATCCAAAAAGATACCCACGACAGAATTGTGATCAGTGTGGAAGGCATATAGGTTTGCAAAATGAAGTATCCAATATTTCTTTTAAGCCGGAAGCTAAGTGATAATCGAGGATATGCTCCTGAAAGAAAGAAGTCATATAATGACTAATGCCTAACAAAAGGTAGGCATTGATATTTTTGGGTTGGAGGAAGAGGGGACAATTTTTTTTTAACTAGCCAGTGCTTACCTGTTGTAAATTCCACTCTCTTTGATACCATCTTGTAATCCACAATAGAAAATTGTGGGAGCGCAATGTTATTAACTCCTGTTACTGCTGACTGTCCTCCATTCCAGTAAAATTCAATATCATCAGTAGTGTACCCATCTGAAACAGAAGCACAATTTGATTATTGACTTTTCTTTTTATTTTATTACTTTGCTTAAATAGTTGCAGTTCAAGTGGAAGGAGCTGCTGTTGATCAGGAATTCAGCCTTCTGTTGTGTGACATTCCTGTTATACAGAAGCCTCGTCTATACCCTGAGGAAGCTTCTAGATATAGAAGAGGAGAAGACAGAAAACAAGGACAGAATTCATGATTCAAATTGCTTTTTTAGCTAGCTCTAATACAACTACTTTTCATTCAGGCTTGCGTTGCTCAGTTTGCCAACAGACATACATCATCAGCAAAACTTTTAAACTCTCTTTGGAGGAGCTCTGACAGTAAAATGAGGTTCAGTTCCCAGCTTTTCATTTGATTTCCTATGCAGGATGTGCCAAAATAGAGAGTTGGGAGCCAGTGGAGGCAAAGATGATTCTAGAAGAATTAAGGTGCCTGTAGTATTACCTGACAATGTCTGTCAGAGCTGTAGATAACACTTTGATATTCATGAAGCATTTTATATTTTAATTAGACCTTGCCATCTTTGATCTTCTGTTATCACAGAACTATTTCTTTTTTACTCTAAAACTAGCACCTTTCTTCTGTTTCCTTTTAACAGTGATGTTGATTATTTATAATTTAATTAAAAATTAATTTGCCATTCTATCACTGGAAATGTTAACATTATTGTTACCATTTTCAGAAATATTTTGATTGAACTCAAAAGTGACTGAATTTATAAAAGTCTTGCTATTGACAACATTTTTGAACTAATATTTAAACTGGTTTCACTTTATTGCATTTTTCTACTTTCCCCAGATATCTACCAAAGGAGAGAACATCTCATCTATTTTTAAATTTTTGCTTCAGGTGTTAGATTTAATCAGGTTTAAATCATATAACACAGATCAAACAAAAACACGTGTTTGAACTCAAAGCTTTAGAAAACTTGACAGTACTTTTGCCAGTTGAACCACCAGTAGCATCAGAGGCCTCCACAGTTAGGAACCTATCCTTTCATACGCACAAGTAATGCAATATCAAGCTAAGGAAATAAGTCTTGAGATTTCTTTTCCTACGATGGTGCCTAGTAATAACCTCATCCCTGGAAGGCTGACCACATGCAGAACAGATCCATGGCTTCCCTGGTGACAATCAGAGAAGCTCTTACGACTTGCTGCCAGGCTCCACAGATTGCTTGGAAAGTCTGCAGCTATTGAACAGCTATCTTTTGATGCAAACACACAGTGACGGGCTGAACAAGGTTAAATGTTCACATATTTTACTTCTGAACTGCTCAGTGCCATGCTGTTCTAACTATCTGAATTGTTCTGAAAACCACACTAACCTATGTAATATGGATTGCTGCTGTAAGCTTAAAACTGTGCTTCCCATTACTTATGCTATTTTATTTTTCTTTTCAAATGAACCATCCCAGGGCTGTGACACAGAGCTCTGCATGGCTGATTTTCATTCCTTTTCACTGCAAAATGTCAAGGTATCTGCTTGGTAGTAGGACTCCAGTAGCTGCTTTAAAGGCTTTGCACACAAACCACAGGGTTGACATGAGCCACATGTAGGGTGTGACACAAAATGATTGAAAGTGAATGAAGACTGCTGAGACTGTTTAAAAGACCAAGACTGAGACTGGCAGGGAAGCGTTAACTTCATTTTCTTGCAAATCTGTATTATAAAAACTTTCTCTTGAATTATTTCTCTTCTCAGAAAAGGTGATGCAAAACAGACAGCATTGGAATGTCATCTCATAATGAGAGGCTATTGATTATGTGTAGACTTGGTAGCACACAGATATCCTCTACATGAGGTAGTACTCATCCTTTGTCTCTAGGGGACAGAATAAAAAACATCACTACCTAGATGTTGAGCAGGTACTTGCTGCAAAGTCACAGGTGAAAGTTTAGAGGTGAGAATCCTGAATTCTGCCTCAGGGTTTGGATGAAAACCATGAAAATGATTCTTCTGTTCTGTGCTGTCATCACCTATTGCCCTTCTCACATCCTGATCTCCAGTTTTGCTCTGATTGTGTTGCTTCCTTGGACAGTGCAGGCTGGGACCCAGGGCAGAGAGAAGGAGCTATCTCCAGCCCTCAGGAGCTCCTGAATTTACTTGCAGCCCCTTAAGGCAGCTGCAAACAGCCTCTCTGCAGTTTCTCTGGTGTTTTGACAAAAGAGGGAATAGTTTGGCACCTTATTGTGGCTGAAATTCTCTTCCCTGAAGCTGAATTATTAGTGATTTAGTTGTTAAAAGCCATGATAGTGCCAAATAAACACCTGGGATATCAGAGGGCAGATTTCAAAAAGAAAACAGGCACAACCTCCTACAAAAAGATTGCACCATGTTACTGATACACTGTGTGGTGATGCTGGGTCTTTGCAAAAGGAAATTATGTGAGTTTTGTAATGTAGGCAAATGTGCTTTTCCCTAGTGTCATTTTCTATGACTTTGGCTACTAAACGAAAAGTAGAACTAGTAGGTTATAAAGTCAAATGACCAAAAGCAAGAACCTTGCATGTAAGGTATCAGCTGGTGACAAGCTGTCACTGCTGACAGGCCATGTTTTTAATCTCTACAAACTTAAAAGAAACTTCCAAATACAGCAAAAACTGGGTCTAATGTGAGCTACTACTTTTTCTAAATATAGTGATTTCTTTCTTGAGTTAAAGCTTCCTTAAAGCTGATGGAAATGATGAGAAAGGGATAGTGATGTTTTTCACTCAGGAGCATTCACATTTTTTAGCTCTCTTTTTAGAAAAGTAATTGAGCAACAACATCTTCCTGTGGTTTCAGGTACAGTGAACTTCTATACATTCATTTTTTCCTTGGCAGTCATTGTAATATTTCTGCTAGACACTAACAATGTGTAAATTGTCCCTGGGCAGTCCATTCCCTGACTCAATAGGATTGTTGCTGTGTGAAGCCCTTTCCTCATGGGCTTTGCACATTGTTCTAGGTGTGTGAGAGGCATTGATTTCATGGCTGACAATGGCCCACAGGTGCAGGAATTGGAGGCCCTCATGTTTCATAGGCGTCGACATGGCTTTTTCTAGCAAACTTGGGAGGAAGACAGCTGGCTGCAGGTTAAAGAACAGGAAGCAGAAGACAGATTGCTCCTCCTTTTTCAAGTGGACAGTGGCTTTAAGCGAGCAGCTGTAGTGATGTAAATGAAGAAACCTTAAAGTGTGGAGCAGTACTGACTTTTGGCTAGCAGGCAATGAAAAATCCTTATTTCGGTCAGCAAATGCCTTAGCGTGTACAATGGAAGAAAAGCTATTTCAGTGATAGGAAAAGTGGGTCTTGCCAGTACAGTGGCCAGTGTTAATGCTGGTTTGTCCACTGAACTTACTTTACTGCCCAGGTATTCCCTCGGCAACTCTTTTCCCACGTAATCCTTTTCCCCCTGCGTAAGTATCCATGTCACCCACTCAAACGCATACCTCTGCTTTTGTGACAGAGAGCGCAGCCCTCGCGACCGGACCGGGATGTCTGAACACAAATTTCATCAAACTCCGATATCGCTGACCTGCAGTACTCCAGTGATGCTGACAGTCGCTGTCACAGGGCGAGCGCGACGGGAGCGGGGGAGCGCCGGAGTTCCCTGGCGGGCCCGGGGAGCCCCGGGCAGCTCCAGCAGCGCCCCCCGGGGCCGCGCGGGGGCGCCCGCGCTCCGCGGCCGGGCCGGGCCGGGGGTGCCGCGCTCCGGGCCGGGGATGCGCGGGGGATGCGCGGGGGATGCGCGGGGAGCCGAGCGCCCTTGCTCCGTGCTTCTGCAGCGAGCATGGCCTCGTTTCTGCGCTGACATCCCTAGCTGTCTAGCTCGCCTAATCAGTTTTCCCAGTAATTCTCAGTCTGGTTCTGTTGACCTGAATAATAAGTGACCGCTAAAATGTTGTTTATTTATTCGTTGTATAATTTAAAAATGGTCCCTGAAAAATATTTGTTCTACTTAAGCCTTTTTTTGTTTGCTAGATTCTTTTCCGTCTTCAAAATCACTAAAAGCCACATGTAATGGCCCATCTCAAGACATAAAACTTCTGCTTCCTAGAAAATATTGTATAGAAATGAAAATACAGCTCTTAATGTGCTAAAACTTTTTTCTTTCTTTTTTTTCCCCCCCTACTTCTAGAGCAGCAGCTGAGAGTTCAAGTGAGAACACTTGGTCAGAAGTACCACAGATCTAAAAAGTAACTATATACACATGGCAAGAAATAGGTTATGTATAAATCTTGCTGTTCACAGAAAAAATATTTTAGAAATGTTGCTGACATTGTGATATAGCCAAGTTCAGCAGTGTATGGGATGTCACCAGGCTGTTTTATTTTACACTGCAGCACTTATCTTCTCAAATACCTCTGGGATAAATGAGGATCTGTGTTACATTCACAGATGTCCCCAGAGAATTCCTCTTTCCTTCTGATTCTCTGGGGTAGGTAGCTCTGAAACACCCAGCAGCCAGGTCTCTTCCTTCGGATCTACATAGGGCTTTTCAAAAGACTACATCAATTCCATGTGCACAAATTAGTTGGCCCTGGGAAAGACATGAGGCTGGACCCCAACTCTCTTCCATTCCTCACAGACTGTGCCTTTTGTAACAACTTAGTCTTTGTTGCTAAACGGATTATATTTTTCTTGTTATTATTCCTATGATTATATTCAAGCAGGAAGATAATGCATTTTTCCACATGCCACCAAGACAGCCTGTGCAGTGGTAAACGTATTGTACTATTTCAACTTAAACCTGACATGTGAACGGGGCACCACACATCTGAAGATGTGTTTTGGAAACTAGTTAACATTAAGGTGATAGAATTGCTTGAAAAGGCTCCCTGCCCCTGTGTTCGTGCTTGCATCTCTAAGTTACTTTTTTCACTGAGAAATGTTTTCACTGGGGATATGAGCTGGAATTCAGCCTTAGCAACACTGGCCCAAATGAAAACTTAGTTACACTGCTGGAGTACTAAACATTGTCAGTTATTTAAGGTTTCTCAAATAAAATGGCAGTACCAGTGATTCAAATTCGGACTTGAATCATTTTGATGACCTATTGTCTAAAAATTTGCACCAATGATATATTGCTTTTAAAACTTTTTTTTAGAAAGCAGGTGAGCAGTATGTGTTCATGACTGGTGCCCTCTTGTGCAGCCCAGACACTTGTGTAATTGTATATGTAATATGTACAGGTGCACAACTGCTGTCAACAAACAGGTCAGCTGTGATACACACATCATACATCAGTTTCTACAGGCTTTTAGCACATTTCTCATCTTGTAAGCTCGTTTGAGTGGCTCTGAAGCATGAAGTTTTAAAATGGCACTTCAGTTACTTAGGTAGTTACATCTGCTGAGGATCGTTTCGTTTAATCGCTTCCACATCTCTCACTCCTTTGCCTGGATCCTCTTATCTTGTGGAGTTGAAACCACCGAAGTTCTGAAGTCGCACTGTTGTGCTCTCATCTAAAGACTAGTCAACAGTGATTGGAGCAGCAGCTATGCATGAGGAGGTTAACCCAAACAGTCTCCTCGCCTTTCATGCCATTTCACTTGGTGGTGGTACCAGACTGTCCTTGAGAGCTTGGAGCTGGGAAGAGAAGGTTTGTTTCTTTCCAGAAAGAAATGGAAGGTTTGTTTCTTTCCATCTCCTCTTCCTTGTTTTTTGAGATCTCATTTTGAGATGCCTTTTTCCTGTTTTGATCTTCCTCCTTCTCCCTTTCCTATTCTTCTTTTGAACGGACACTAGTGGTTACCAGCTGTACCTCTACCTGCAGAAAGGTGAACCAAAGCTCCTGACATCTTCTGGAGAGGTTTGCTTGCTTTTTTCCCCCCTCTTTCTTTTTTTCTTCTAACCTTTATTCCCCTCGGGTTTGAGGAGGAGGAAGAAAAAAATCCATGTTCAGGAGCAGGAAAATGCAGACCACACATTGTTTCTACTCTAGTCCTGGCAGCACAGGCTGGGAGTGCTAGACTCAGGATGAGAGACCTCGACATGCTGAGGGAGACCTGCCCTCTCCTGAAAGCCCCATGCAGTCCTTCAGCTTGTTTGCTGACTCAAAGGACTTCCACACCTTCACACGAACCTGACTAAGGTAGCTTGCTTGCGGTGCTGTCAGGAGCACATTTTACGTAGAATTTTTAAGTCCAATGCAAATCTCTTTTCACCCCCACCAGTTTCTTCCTTCCTCTCTCTTTCTCATTTGAGCTGCTGTACAATAGATGACTCTCACAGTCTGAGCCATAATCCTGGAAGTTTTTTTCTGACTTGAGTTGCTTTACAAAGTTAAAAAGGGAACAACACTATTTATAAGCACATTATGTAAACATTAGCAACAGAGGTCCAGCTGCTTAGCATTCAATTAATTTAGTTCAGTCAATATTGCATGGTACACAGTTTTGTCTGCTCATATTGTAAACACATCTTGCCCTTGAGCACTTATTTCATTTGACTAATTAAGATCTACTTCTAAGTGCTCTCATTTTGTTGCCAGGCAGACTCGCCAATTTTAGATACAGCTGTTGTACTTGGTGAAAAAGGCATTTGAAATCCAGGTCCATCTGGTTGGTGCTCTAGTGTGTCAGGCCAAAACCTGTTCTTCTTTAAGGCAGTAGGGTCTCTGCTTTCCACAGGACCCAGACTGGAGATGAATCAGGACATTGTATATTTGTTGCTTATGCCAGCATGTCTTATACAAGTACACATATTTCTGTACAATACTGTGTTCCCATCTGAGACAGTGAAAACCCTTTTAAAATCTTAATTACTTAATTCAGGTGTATAACGTGTTTCAGAGAGGTAAATGTGGAGGCAAGTACAAGTCCACTGTACTTGGGCTTTTTATATAAATAGTGAGAATGAAGTTTTCATGGTGGTCTGCCCCTTCTTTTCTGATTTTCCTCCCCAGTGTGGGAAGAGGGGAGTGAGTGAGTGGCTGTTTCTACTCAGTTGTCAGCATGGTCTCACTCACTATTCTGACTGTAAAAGTAGCTGAATTTTCAATTCATGAACAATTGTAGAAAGATTTAAAGTCACACTGAGCTACATTAAAATTTTCATTCAGACAAAATTAAGAATAATTGAGAGGAATTTGACAATGCACATGTATTGTACATGTACTCTACATTTTCTGTGTGCATATTTTGCCAAAATAATTACACATTACTGAACTCATATACTGTGCTGAGAAAAATTTCTTGCCTGAAAAATACCATGTTCCCTTGGGTAAAACCAAGCTGAGTTCAGAGAGGAGTGCAGTCCTGCACCAAGGAGATGAATGCCTCCTTGGACATCAAGGTGTCTGAGGTACTGCTATGATTGCCATTTTTCCTTAAGCACTAAAGGATGAGTAGGGGGTTTCTGTGGCTAAAAGCATAGGCTAAAGTCAAGGAACAGGCTTTTTGGGTGGTTAATGTACAATCTCAGCTTGGTATCTGCAGTTTTGTGTGGAGAGAGGCAGACATGCAGCACACACTGATCAGTGGACTAATGTAAGGTGTAACGGAGGGGCAGGTGCTCCATGGAGGGAGAAGATCCAAGGTCTTATAATCAAAAGATGTTGAATGGTTTCCTGTGTGCCTAATCTTGTTGATACATATTCCTGGCCAGAGTAAGTGTGTGAAATATTTAAATCACAGGTTCTGTTGCTTTGACCCTATATACGAATACAAATAAGGCAGTCATGGTCTGTGTGGTTTGGATTAGAAATGGTAAAAGTTTAAATAACAGGGGTTTTTTTGCCTCAGGAAGAACTCTCCATAGGTAATTTAGTGATCACAGAATAACAGAATCACAGAAGAATAGAAAGGTTTGAGTTGGAAGGAACTTAAAGTCCCAATCCTCCTGTCATGGGCAGGGAAACCTTTCACTAGACAAGGCTGCTCAGAGCCCCATCCAACCTGGTCTTGAACACTTCCAGGGATGGGGCATCCACAACTTCTCTGGGCAACCTGTGGCAGTGCCTCACCACCCTCACAGTAAAGAATTTGTTCCTAATATCTAATCTAAACCTGCCCTCTTTCAATTTGAAGCCTTACCCCTTGTCCTGTCACTACATGCCCTTGTAAAAAGTCCATCTCCAGCTCTCTTGCTGGCCTCCTTTAGGAGATTTGAGGCATTGTGTTTTGTTATTTGTATTACTGCACAGTCAAGAAGCCATAAATAAAGACAGAGACAGGATAGGCACTGAATAGATAATTTTTCAAGAATAAAGATCGAGACAGGATAGGCACTGAATAGATAATTTTTCAAGAATTATAATACCTGTAAATATAGATGCATTGGGGGCAAGGCTTCATTTTCACAAATTGAAGCAAATCCATGAGTACCAGAATCCTCCAGTTTCTTCTGGGCTTTTTTGCTTTTATACAACAATTCACACCTTGGCAGAAGACAATGAAGTACATAAACTATACTTACAGCTGTAACATTCTAGGACAACTGTATTGTCTCAAAGCACAGTACACCAGCTCTTCCAAGATTTTTATATTACCAGGTGGAGAGATTATTTTTCCTTCAGCTCTGACTGCAGAAATACAGACTCATCTAAGAGCACAGCTGCTTCTGGTCAAGTCAGAATGAATTCTAAATGAACCCTCTAAATGAATCCTAAATTTTTTTAAAGCAAGCTAAGCTTTTCCTTTTGCTGTTCCCCTAGTCTGAGGGGTTTCAGAGGCTGAAGCCTGAGACTTGATGAGGCTGTGCTGGAAAGTGACTCAGCTCCAGCTTTCCTGTCCTCTGTGGTCACCAGGGGATACCCTGGGTCACGTATTAGTACCTCTGAGGTTACTGAGATGACACAAAATGAGAAGAGCAGTTGGTGAAAATAACTCTGCATTCCTCTGTGTGCAATAGAAAAGCGCTTAAGATATACCAGGTTTGCCACTTTCATATGCTCATGTACTGGAATGTCAAATATTTGCTATTAAAATCTATGCATCCATGTAAAGACAAGCTATCCATCTTTTTGAAAATAAAAAGGGAAACTCATATAGACTGAACTATCAGCACCTGAGTAACTTGTAAATTTGTGTGCAGTGTAAAAATACATTGTGAAAGTAACATAACTGATTTATAGTCCTCTGGGGAAAGAAATCTATCCAAAGTGTGGAAACAGAGCAGTAGCTGTGGCTTAACACTAGTGTGCTGTGAAGAATGAATTATTTTAGCTCAGTGGCTGACTTAAGAGATGAGTGGTAAGGAATGACACAAACTGAGCCAAAAATACATTTTAAATTTCAATGTGAAAAAAAGGAAACATGCAGTCCTACTTGGCTAATTTCTCAGTTTCAATATCAACAAGCTATTTATGAATCTGCCTCTCAGAGTATCTAAAAAACAATTTGCTCAGCTTCACAGATCTGTGCTAGTCTTTCTGTTCCTGTGATGTTTAAATCTGCTGCTGTGGATGTTCACGCTGTAACTTTAAAACCTCTCTTGTTATGCTGCCAGCATGTTCTCTGCAGCTCAGAAGGATGGCATGTCAGAAGTTAATGTGGATCCACAGATTGTTGTGTGTGTGCAGAGTCTCCACAGGTGATCCTTCTGAGAGTGTATTTAAAATGATACGAGCTCAGTGTGTGTATTCTGCATAGGGTATATGGAGTAACCTAGGATCTGTTATCTGAGTGCCTCAAGAAATTATAGAGTTTCAAACTGCAGAATGTGTTGCCCAGAGAGTAGTCACTTTGATATCCCAGTGGGCAGTATATGGGATAACCTTGGCAGCCTTTTGTGCTGGTCTCCATTCCTGCTCTTACTGGGGTGTTTCATATGGTACTGTCTTGCTTGTTTTATGAGTGTGCTGTGATAAAGTGTGCTTTTCTGTGTCCTGCTGTTGCCTGTTCTTTTGTTAGGCTTTGTGGGATCTTGAATATGGCATTTGATCCAGGGGAAGAGCCTTTGTGAAATAAGGTGTTTTGTGCACGTCGTAGCGCAGGCAGCAATGGGCGCACAGCAGGCATGGATGGAGACCCACCTGCACACTGGTGAATTGTGAATGCTGTGAATGGGATGACATGCTAAGAACATCCTATCACTTACAGCTGCCAGATTAAGTGAAGATGGGCAGGCAGGAACCCTTCTGACTTTTTCATTCAGATAGTTTGCATTGCATCACATCTCAGAAAGATGCGCTGTTTGAATGATCTGGGTTTTGGAACTTCTCTCTCTCTTCTTAGTCCACCAAGTTTGAAAGAAATTTAAAGCTGAGTATGTATTTTAGAGCAGTTAAAGGAACTGGCCAGAAGGAGAAGACAGTTTTTATTCCCAGTGGTATGCTGTAACAACCAGAGACAAGTCTAAGTGGAGAAAATCAGGGGTTTTTCTACCCAGGGTTCACAGGGCCCATGGGAAGCAACACATTCCATATAACAGGTTTATGGCTGACAGGTCTCATGAGAGAGCAGGGGCAGTCTGGCAGGAGGGTGAGTGAGAGAAGCTCTTCATTTACAGATGTGGCAAAACCTAAGCAACTGGTACGGAGGGCTGCCCTCTTTAAGAATATCAGAAGTGGAAGCTCTTAAAAAGGCATTGGGTCCATCATCCTTCCAGATGTTTTTTTTAATTGGGAAGGGGCCTGCAACTGGCTTTTAGAATACTCTGAGCAACAAGCTCCTTTGAGAAGGGAGAAATTATGCTTTCTGTGGAAGTAATTTGATATGCTTGGTGAGAAGCAGGATGAGACCAGATGCCCTTTTAGTGGTTTTGGATACTTTAGGGAAAATATATAAGTGGATCTAGCTCCAAGCTCTTGCTGCCTCAGGTACCAGAACAGCAATATTCATTAGTGAATTTTTATTGCCAGGCATGAATAAATTACTAGATATCTGGTGCCTGCAGACAGGCAAAGGAAAAGCTGTATGGGAAAGCTTGGATTTAAGACAGGTTTTTCATCTCTAAAAAAATATCCCTATTTGTTTGAGGTGTGGGTTCTTACATCCTTGGTAGTTCAAATGTAGTCATACCCTGGATCAATGCAATCTTGTCTCAAGCAGAGAGCTGTGATAAATCAGCTCAAATCTCATTCTGTCAGACGGCTCTGTGCCAACAAAGGTGATAATGAATGTTTAGGTATGAACTCAGTTGTTGTTTTTTTCTGGCGACAAACTATGTAGAGTTTCAAGGGGAGTATTTTATTGATTTACTGTAATATCACTCTAAGTTGGTTGCGCTTTCACAGAAGCATTACAGATATTTAGTGTTAGATCTACTTCTATACGAAGAGGGAACAGCCACAAAAACAGTGGAATCAAAAGAGAATTGCCATTTTTTATACTGTAGCCAACTGAATAAATTTTCCTCTTTTCCCCAAGTATCTCTGTTCAGGTTTCTGTGGGCTTGTCCAGTTCACTCATACAAGTGGTTTCTAAGGGTGCTGCTGACAAGGCTAGTGCATGGTTCAGTGTTGCAGTGTTAATCCCTGAATCATGCTGCAGCATTAACTGTTGTCATAGAGACATAGATTTTTGAGTCCAAAGGGACAGTTCTGATAATCAGCTCAGACCTGTTGTAAAACATACAGTAGCTTGCCAATAAGTAAATAATTTTGCCATGCTGTAGCACAGCTGGACCCTCCCTTTCCTGTGACAGTGAAACACATTTCACTGAAGTTTGTGAGATGTTGCAAGTAAAACCCCAAATGGGGATTTAATTTATTGTCAGAGTGATGCTGTTGGCACACATTTTTTTCTCATGAGTGAAACCCAGGTGCCAACTTAGCCCACAAGATGCTGCTGTTACTGTGATACTGGCAGCCTCAGAGGGACAAAGAGTATGAGAGTAATAACAGTATTCTGTCTTACCCTCTAGGTAGTGCAGTGAGGTCAGCACTTGTACTTGTAAAGATGGATGCTAGAGTAGGGCAGCTGTATGCAGTCAGATGTCTCTGACAGACAATCTCTGGGTGATATAATTGTAGTATTTAGATGCTACTGTCCCTGGTTGTTTGCATCCCCCTTCTGCTTGCTCCTTTATCAGCTGTGTGTCTGCACCCACGCCAGTCCACAGCTTGTTGTGGCTGCTGCCAGGGACAGTGGACTTGTGCCAAGGCACTGGGTTCTGAACTGCCATAGCAGTTGTAGCCCTTGCCAAAGGCTACCTGATACAGCAGAACTAACAGCTGGGGGATTTAACATCTTAAATTGCCAAGCTGACATCCATCAGAGCTCATGTGGGAGTGCCAAGCAGTCTGTGTAACCTCCAGCCAAGTATTAAGCCTCCTTTTTTCCAGTATATGCTAATCTGTGAGAAATGGATTCTTACAGATCCCAGCTCCGCTGATGAAGCAGTTCCAGTTATAAAATCCCTTGATTCTGTACACAGAAGTTTCCAGTGGCCATCATGGTATTAGACACTGGAACAGGTGTAAAATGTCTGATATGGCCTCCCCATCTTCCACTGCAGAATTTGGAATAAGGTGAACTGGTTGGGTAAAGCTGTGAAAAATGTGTGTGAATGAACATGTGCAGCCAAAATGCTCTCCTCCTAAATGTATACATTTCTCTCATTGTCAGCCATGCATACATAGCTTCTGCAGTCCCGTAAGATAGCTTCAGGAAATCTGGAAATGCAATTTTTTAAATGAAAATAATCTGCTGGCTCAATATAGGCATGCATTATCCACGCCTTTGCTGTGCTGCTGGAGAGGTTTGATAATAGTGCAGCATTTGATTCCTTCTGCCCTTTTCCACTCCTGTGTCACACAGCTGTTTTGCTGCTATTTGCAATGCCTGAAACTACTCACTGTTAAGTATTATTAAGGAACAATTCTTATCACTTTAGATTTTCAAGGACTGTCTTTGGCTAATTACCACAGCATCCCCATGAGGTGAAATGACTTGTGAGCCTTTCTGCTCCCAAGAAGTGCGATGTTCATCTATTCTTTGATAAATTAATCTGTGGGACTTCCTGGTTCCTCTGGAACATGCTCCTTCTGCAGCAGGAGTAAGTCACCCTTAAAAACACACAGGAACTCAAAAGAGATCCAAGTCGTGTGTGCTTCAGCATCGGTGCTCTGTGGCACTGCGGCACAGCTGTTGTGGATGCACTGGGGAGCACTCAGCTTTTGGAGGGGAAAATGTGTCTCCAGCTTGCCTGTTTTAGAAATGGGGAAGCACCCTGGGACTCTCTGAGAAGCCACCTGCCTGCCAGCCCTTAGGAACGAAGGAAGTACTGCTCTGGAAGCTGGTGCCACGTGGGTTAAACCATATAACAGTGCACAGTAAAAAGAAACAAAACCACTTTCTGGTGCTTTGAAAATGGTTTGAGAGTGCACCTACTGCACAGTATCTGTCTAGTGGTGAGAAATGCTGCTTGCTATTGCACAGACTTGCTTAGTGATTTACAGACTTGCTTAGTGATTACAGCACCACCTTCCCTGGCCCTTTTATTTAGGGAACAGTTCTGTCCTGGGATTTATTTAATTTCTGTCTGTCCCAAAATTGAGGTGGATAAGCCTTTCTATCAAAGGGATATTTTTTTAACCAAAAAAATGTTAACAGTTTTATTTTCATCCTAGCTTTGTGAACATTTATATACCAGCACAATAGAAACAGAACAGAAGCACAATAGCTTAAGGGTGATGCAGGCGCTGGAAGGAGAGCTTGAGGGTGGGAGTCTTATAAACTGGTTCTGTCATGGAAGCAAATGCCACATGCCTAATACACATGGCATGAGCAGAGAAGCCGTGGCCATGGTTATCACCTCTTTATTCACCCTTTTCTATTCTGCCCCCTCATTACTTTCAAGGGGATTAGCAGGTACTACTAAGTGCAGGGTACTCTGGACAAATGGCTTGCTTGTACTCAAATGCCTAAGAAAGAAGCAGGCAGCTTGCCCTTCAGAACTCTATTCTTCCAAGTATGATCAATAATTTTCAAGAGTTTTAGACAAGCAGATGAGAAGAACTGTGGTGGAATAGAAGGTGTATTTTAGGTGGAGAATTGTCAAAGACACCGGTGCCCCTGACACTTCTACTATGTGTGGGCTTCCAGTAGCAGGTAAGCACATCCGTGCTTTTGGAAGATCATTCAGTTGCCAGTAGAACTGACCTAAATACTCATGAGAAGTAATTCACTCTCCAATTTTGACCTGTTGCAAATTGTGATCGGCTCAACAGGTCTTAACATATCAGCATATGTATCTCTGAAGACATGAATTATTTATACAAGTGTTCAAAAGGTCTGAAAAGCAATTTTCTTTTGGGCATGTGTGACTGGCCACATAAGCGACACAGTATTCTCTCATCCCTGGTTGTGTTAGCATTTTAATTACTTATTCCATCTGATGCTAATTTTTATTCTTGATGAGGTCTCAGTAGTACTACTGAGTCCATTCTCACTGATCATTTATTCCTACAAAGCTTCATTTATGTGAAAGCTTGTGAAAAAAGAGGTATAAACCAGTAAAGTGTTTCATTAAACCAGTAAATAGTTCCATTATTCGGGCTGCTAGCTGATAAATGCTAATGTACTTCCATCATCTTCAGTCATGATTGAGCTGGGGACTAAAAATCAACTACCTCCCAGCAAATAAACTAAGGTATGAGTTCATTATGAAGGCAACATCAGTATCATCACCCATTTTGGTTGCTGTGGTATTGTACTTATATCAATTTCCTCAGCTAATCAGGTAGCAAAGTGACTGAAGAGAAGTCTCACACACTTTACTTTGAAAATCAAGATATGACTCAATCTCCAAAAGCATCCATTACATGCTTTAATAAGTTTAAGCCAGAAGACGAGCCAAGCAGCAGCAAGCAACATCAAGAAAACTGTTTTGTGCCAAAAAAACGCAGGGGACTGCAAAGCCCAAGTATGGGCTGACAACCACGCATCTTAACAAACAACTTCTTAGGTCCTGTAAAGTGGTGGATTGTGACACTCGGACCAAGTTTTGAACTAGCAGAAGGTGACTGGGGAGTTCAGCAGCATGATGGGAAGCACTGGAAAGGGAAGCATAATAAAGATTCTTTTCAAAAACCTTCACAGGCACTTCTCTAAAAGCCACCATCATAAAATATATAGAGATTATGTTAATAACAAAAAGTTGTAAGTGTACGCCTTGTTCCTATGCTCATGGAAGACAATGACAAAGCTCTCATTAACCTTGGTGCTGAAGGATCAAGTTGCTTCCTTTTATAACCTCCAAAAGATTTGGTAACAGCAATTGATCAATCCTGCCCCCACCATGTGGGATGGATGTCAGTCTTGATGTCAGAGATGAATGTGCTGAGGTGAAGTAATTAATCCAGGTTCAGCAGTGATTAGGCACTGATGATGGACAGTGCTTGCTTGCTGTCCTCTGAGTGAATCTTCAAAAATACTCTCCTCCCTTCCTTGACAAAAGATTTTGAAAGACATTTTATAAGCTTGGATCAACCAATATTGTGAATGAAACACACTTTGGCTTATGTATTACAGAAATACTTTTAGTATGTTCAGTGTGCAAGCTCACTGAACACATAGTATTTGAACAACTTGTTCCTGTTTTGCCTAACCTGTGAATGTCATTCAATTCTCAGCTGTCATTTGGCCAGCCCTTTCCCTCCAGTAACTTACAGCTTTCAATTTCTAGTGTGCAGTTTTGTTCATCCAGAGGATATCTGCGTAGATCCATCATGCAAGCAGCTGTTGTTGTGATCCTGTAGAGGAGGGTGAAAAACATAATGAGACTTGAAACCACATTTTTCTTGTCTGAGATGGCAAGATTTTCTACAATGGGTTTTCTGTTTGTTTAAATACAGGAATGGTATGCACATGGATTCCTGGCATGCAGTCTTTATAGAGCTTGTAAAGCATGATTAATTTATGCAGCACAGTATACTGGTTACAGCATAAAGCATAAGACCATATGCTGAATATTGCAGAGAAGGATTTTGACTCAAAAGTTTATGTGCAAAAGTGTACAGTGTTTTGAAGAACATTCAGTACTTGGACATCTTATTTTTAATGTTCTTAATTCAGACATCTTCAAATTGTTTAGCAAATTGTTTTATTTATAACTCATACTGCTGATATCTTTCTTTCTCCATTTCATTGTCAGTTACTGCTGTTTTAATTTGGTCTGATAGGTATGTGCATTTTCATCCATGCTGTGGAATACCTGGTAATACCTTATTCATTATTTTTATGGTTTCATAATCAGTTTATCATTAACTATGACAATTGTACATCACCTCTCAAAAATGGCATGACTCAATCAAACACTAGTGAAACATAACATCGTACGGTGGTTACTTCATGAACATCGAGAGTAACTAAGATTGCAGGCTGGATGTTTCAGACCCTTACTTCTTCTAGAGGGCATGAATTGATATTTGGTCCCTAAAAGTATTCTCCATAGCCTAAGACTTTTTGCAAGGCAGTTCCTCTCCCTTTCTTAGACCGTAAATCACAAGAACATCTAAGAAAATACTTGCTGATAAGCCTGTGACTGTGTGGGAGGAAGGTTAAATTACTTCATGAGTATGGGGGTCAAATTTTAGCTTCTTTTAAAGGTCCCTTTGAGAAGGACAATGAGATCAGTGTCTTCAAATTCACAAAAGTGAGTTATCACCTTCATTTGCTTTTTTTTTTATTTGTGATAGATGGGTTCTTAAAAAACCCATTAATGCTTATAAAACTTTTGAAGTTGTGAATGGGCAAATTTGGCTTGTAATTTTATTGGTCTCTCTCTCCTTCTCTATCCAATGACTTCTGCCAGAGAAAGGCAGATAACCTCTTTTCTTGATCTGGATTTGGTCCTGTTGTTCCAGTTCCATGTTAATGAATACCAGAGGAACACACCTTGAGATTTTACTTTTGATGTGCTGAAAGTCAAGCACACTTACATGCCGTATTGGGGTGATAATCCTTGCTGTCACTGAGCTGACAATTTAAAAGGGAAAAAAATACCACATGCTTTATTACTGTGACACGCTTCAAAATTTCCTAAGTCTACAAAATCCATCTGTCTAGTATAAGGAACATCTAGCAAGGGCTGTAATGAGAACCAGTCCATGAAACTACTCTGGAACTGTGTAAAGTACCATGAAAGTGGCACATTCATACTTTTTCCAGGCTGATTTTGTCACATTAAATAGAAATGCATGTGTCTGAACAGGCATTTGCCATAAAAAGGCATTTGCCATAAGAAAGGTCTTCATCTGCGCTGGGACCTCATTTAAATTAGCCATGTACCCTCTATACCTTACTGACAGGCACTGGGAAGACATGCAGCACTCATTTGTCAGACATCTGCTTAATAATGCTTAAGGTCACACATTACAATATACTAACATTAGTCACAGTTAAATGCTTTTTAATGAAGGTTTCATAGGGAAATGTTTTGTTCCCAGTTAATAAATTGGCCTTTATGGTAATTTAGTTCACCTGTATCAACCTGAGTGTTTTCTAAACCACTGTGGTGAGGTAACACTCCCCCTGCTACCTCCTCAGGCTGCTCTGTGATCTCAGGAACTCCCACTAGCCTTGGCTTTTGAGCAATGAGTTGAGTGGTGAAGTGTACCTTGACCGTGCCAGAAATTCTTGCATGGCTAAGGTGGGGGTGGCACTGTCTGTACCAGGGACTTCTGTTGCCTCCCCAAGGAGGAGAACAAGAGATAATCAGTCATCCTCTGACAGCCTTGCAACGTTATTTACCTGAATTGTAGCCTGAATGGAACAGTACCCTTGTTACTGACCCTTGTAAGAACTCCAGTAATTACCAGCTTGGATTACAGCCAGGATAGAAACTCATGACTACAGCCAAGCATTTCGGGACCCTCTAAGCAACTGAGAGAGGCCCTTTGAGCTCTTCTGGATTGCAGTGGATGCACCTCTCTCGTAGAGGGACACCTCTCAGAGCTTTCCTATACTTGCAGCACCATCACTGAAAACTCACGGTGGGACCTGCACTGACACCCCTACTCCCTCCTCAAGGCTCAAGCCTCACCCACAGAGAAATGACAAGGCATTTAACATTGGTATTTCACTGGATTTGAGGGTAGTTTTTAACAGGTTTATCTTTGTAAATTTATATAGACACAGCCATTACGTCTGTACACGTTTGTGTGTGTGAAGTGATTGAAACACACCATAGCAAGTATAGCATGAATGTTGCCATCTTGGATCTACAATTAAGTCACTGCTGTAGCTGTAATAAATTCTATTGAATCCTTTTATAGATGGTAAATTAGTTAATTATTAAATGCTGCTAAATCGTTTAGACTAAACTGTATGGGACTGAGATTGGACTCCTAAGCTCTCAGAAGTTTAGAAAGCAAGGGGGCTCTCTCTGAACCTCATGACTCAACCGGCGTCATGCACTCTCTTCTGCACCCTTACGCTTTTGTCTGCCTGGTCTCTGTGTAAATCATTCTACACTGATTCTAATCTGATTTTCATTAGCATGCTTCATCTATGTAGTAAGTAACAGAGTAAACCTTTCCATAGCACTTTGTGAAGTTGTACTTTCACAAATTTATTTTAAACCTGCTTTTGCTAATACATTTGACAGCGATTTCTTGAGTCATCTTAACCACCCATTTGTGATAACCAGAGTTTGAGTGGCCAGTTATTCCTAATGGCAGGGTATCTGTACTATGGACTTCTGCAGCTTTGCATATTTTACGTAAGTCACATAAGCAACAGCAATTAGCTATTTACATCATCAATGCAAACTGATAGTGCAGTAGTAAATAATGTGATTGTTTGTATCTGAAATTTAAATATTCTACATGATTTTTTCCCCTGACACTGTAATTCTGACAATTGTATTTTCTTCTCCACCAGCCTGCCAACACAAGATGGTCCCTCTTAAAGCTGGAGGTGCTTAAACTTTGTTGGGAATCTTAGGCTTCCTTGAAAATAGCTACTTATAATTGCAGGAGTGCTTCAGGATTCAGCAACCTTCATTACTGGTAGTTCATAAATCTGCCTTTCGAGCATGTTTCTCACTCTTGATAGAGCTCAGCTGTGTAAAATTCTTAATGGCATTGTGCTCTGGATAACCACAAAACTTATCGAAGCAGATAAATTAAACCCAGATGTAATCATAGTAATTATTGTCTTGATGAAAAAAAAAAAATCAAATATTTTATTATAAATAGAGTAAAATCCCAGACCTGTTAGTGGTTGCACTCTCTCTGGGTGGAGAGAGTAACTGATGGCTTGCACATGCACCAGAAGCTTAAAAATAAAGACATTCGAATGCAGAATACAGGACTGTAATGGCAGGAAGGGGAATGCAATACTCTGAAGATAGGGCAAAGCTGCAATAAATCTGTGTTCAAGAGGATTAGACCTCAAAGTCCCTCGGCACAAGCAGTTTGTGGCAATGGGAGAATATCATGAGGCTCTGTAAATGTTTAAGTGGAGGATTAATCCTACACTTGGAGCAGAACTATTTATATCTCAAGGTAGGATATGCTTCTTCCAGGCTTTCCATTCTTAAAATACATTTTAAGTTCAGGTGTTGGGGCTAATTTATTTTGTTTGAACAGTGTATTTTATTCTACTGCCCTTACATTCTTTAGCTTCATTTGGATAAAAATGCTAAAAATGGGATTATGCAAAGAAGACAAGCAGTTAGGTGGAGGTACATCATTATGCTACTTAATTTTACTCATGTCAGTACTCAGACATTCTGAGATGGAATGAAGTCTGAACTGCCATCAGGCAGGATAAATAGAATTTGCATAAAAGCAATATTAACTGATTTTTTTTTTTTTTTTAAATTTTGGCTTGGGGTTCAAGTTATTTGATCCACTGCTTAGCTTTTACTTTGATGCCTTACTCTCTGAATATCATATTCTTACTGTAGTCATGATCTTTTTTGCTAAAAATAAAACTATAAAAAACCCACTGATGCCCATTATTTGCAAAACTGACTTCCTTAAGTAATACTGTCAGAGATTTCCCTGCAGAGCAGCAGGTTTTGTAGGAACAAATGGTAAAGCTTAATATTTTGAGTTAAATCATCAATGAGCAGTTAAAGTAAGTTCAGAATGAATACAGGAAGTGGATTTATGGTTCAGTACTTAGATAATTTCCTCAATATGCTGTCAAAAGGCTGATCCTCAATTCTTGGACAACAAATAGACACAATATTTAAGACAGCAATAACAACAAAATGTGAATATGATCAGAACTAAACAATGCAAATTCTATTGTGAAATGTTTCCTTCATTTGGAGGGCAAGTATCAAATTTTAATATGTTTGTTCTTTTTCTGTCAGTCAACAGAGCATAAATTATAAATGTACATGAGGATATGAACTGGGATGGACTAATTTTTTTTCCTTAAAAGCTAAATAAAAACTTCAAATCAAATAAAGAATAACCATGCTTCTCTTAAACACCACAGTGCTCTAGTACATGCTGGAAGTAGACCTTTGTATGCCAGGTAAGAAATTGTGTTTATTAAATCAGTGTTAATTTAATTTCAGCGGTATCAGGGAACTTAGTCCCCTAGCAACATCAGAACCCAGACCCGTATCCCTGGTGTAACTGGTCTAGGTTTTCTGAAACCTGGAAGAACCTTGATGTTGAAAATCTAGTGGGATGTCTTGTAAGGAGAGTTATTGAAGGAATAGAGGAAGGCAGAACAAAATGTACATTCAATCTGCAAATTTTTTCTCTGTCCAGGCCATATACAAGGTTTACAGTTAACATACCTGCTGACACCATAAATTTCCAAGCACAGTCTGAGTGCTTGATCCTGGGAGAAATGTCATCTCTGCACCTGCAAACATGCCCAACTTCTAGTGCCTGGAACAGCTTACTTGCAGGGTGTACATTGAGCATTATTGGTTTGGTGTTGGGTATTTTATATAAAGTAGTGTGCACTTGGGGAATCTCTGTTCAACAGTCAGTGTGTTGCTTGTCTGGTCAAGTTCCATTAAAGTCTATTAAATTCTACTAAAAAAGGAAGTTATGAGTACTAGTAAAATTGACAAGGGCCAAAAGGTGATTAAATAATATTGGGTCCTGAGCAATATTGGGTCCTAAGCCAAAATGTGCAATATTGGGTCCTTAGTTTTAGATATGAGTACATTATCATGTGGAAACAATTTTTTTTTTAAAATTAGAAAACTATTATAGTTTAGCTAATTGTACCAGTAGGACATATATTTGTGACTCTAGGGTGATAAGCTGTCAGCTGCTAGGTCACTGCTGCAGACCGCATACTTTGAGATAACACTCAAGTTTCTAAGGAAAGCTTTTGTATGGATTTAGATTAGCAAGCACAACACACATTTCCTTTTAATCTTGCTCAGAGAAATCACAGAGTTGAATAATTATGATAAAATAAAAAGGACCTTGAAGAAGATGTGTAAAGAGAAATAGCTCAAAGAGTTAAAGCTGTACACAGCTGAGAGTAAGGTCTAGCATGAGAGGGGCCCAACAACCTTTATAATATTGGGTAAAGTGACCTATTCTACTTAAGTTGCACAAAGATGAGGCAAGGAAAAATGGGTCAGACTATGGGCTTTCTACTGTATTTTATCAATACCCTGAACTTGTCAGTGCTTGCTTGATTTGCCCTTCCTTCATCTTTGCTTTTTGTTGAGAAAAAAAACCAAATATTGATGAAAATTCAAAAAGAGGTGAAAATGCTTTTTAAATATGGAAATCCTGTAGTGTGCCATTCTGAAAATGATGTATATCTATATATATATATGTGTGCATATGTTTATGTATGTGTGTAAATAAAGATGCTATGTATATTTTGGATTAGGCAGAGGGATGTGGATTTAACACACTGCAGATAAATAAGTATTAGGTCAATTCTTTCTCACAAGATTTTATTAAAACTTCATTGTGATTATTTTAGGCAGAAGTGCCCAGCCAGCCAGTGGTGCTACAGTGATTGGTCACCATAACCTACTGTGCCTCTGATCGTGCACCAGCTGACCTTCCTTCAATGCAATAACCACGTGTGTCTCCAGAAGCCATCTCTTCCACTGCTTGAGGACAGTGGCAGTGGGGAAAGGTGTCTCAGGGATAGCCTGCATGTTCTGGCAATGGTTCCCACTGGCCTGCAATGCTACAGGCCTCCTCCTCCCCTGACATCATGTTTCTTTCCTCCCAGTCTGTCCCTTTAGTTGCCCACATCAAACCCTGAATGAAATGCGAGCAGCTCAGCAATAACGTTGGTTGTCTCGGGCATCATGGTCTTGAGCTAGTATGCTGCAGCCAGAAAAGGACACATGGTGAAATTTTGCAATGTCTTTCAAGGGCTGAAACATTGCTTTTAAGATAAAAAGAGCTGCAGTGGTCAGCAGCAACACCACCTCCCCCTCCCCCCCCACCAAAAAAAAAAAACCGCAACAAACTATTGAAAAAAACTAGAAGAAATAATTAATAGTAGCACTGACTAGTGCTGTAGCATAGTAATGGTCATGGATCTGTGCTGAGACCTGGAGGAGTCATTCTGAGTTTGTCTATCCTTGTGTAGCTAGTAACACTCCTGAGAGTGAATAGACTTGTCAAATGTAGAGGAGGAATATTTGGTTTTCTCTGAGGTGTAAATACAAATGTCTATTTTCAAGCAAAAGACAGGCATGAAAAGTTAATCTGCAGGGTGTCAAATCAATCAACTGCACTGGCTTGAAATTAGAATGTTAAAAAAAAGAACAACTTAATGAAAACATAACTGTTCCTATTGCTCTTTCCACTCACATATGTTCTTCTCCCCAAAAGCTACTGAGTTGTCTGCCTGGGCTGCCGTGTTTTCCTGTAGGTCCCTTGAGACACTCCTTATCCCATTCCTATTTCCCCCTGTTGATATCAATTTAACAGCTGTCAAGACAAATGACGCAGAATTTGCCTGAACTGACTATTGTTCTTGAATCAGTTCTCCAGTTCTGCTCACTGTTGGGCCCCAAAGATGGTAAAATGGCACCATCTCTCAAGAGAGTAATGATGATGAAGAACAGACGAAGGCTGTGCTCCCACACAGTGAATTTTGTGAAGTTATTCCCATGTCAAAGGGATATATTCACCACCAGTGAATTGCCATGGTCAGCTCATTGCTGGTAAGCTGCCTGAGCTTTGTCTCAGACAGAAGTCCTGGAAGAGTCAAAACTCTATTCTTTAATAATGTTCCCTATCTCAGCAGCAGAGCGTAATGTGGTATGCATTCAGTCTCAGGCAGGGGCAAGCCACTGCACAGTGTGACATTCACCGACGGCAGAAATAATGGTTTGTGACTGTGTCTTCATAAACAAACAACAGTCTTTACAAACAAGCAGTTACTGGGTGTGATGCAGGGTGTGTTGATTGGAATAGGCACGTGCCTAGTCTTGCTGCTGAGGTCACTTCAGTTTGCTTCAATTAGTATTCTTTAACATAACCCAGGCACTAGTTTACTTCATCTATTTTATGCCTACAAAGCTATGCAATGGTCAAATGCTCTTCTGCTAGACTGAACTGACTGTGAATTTGAAACCTGGTACCCATTTGCTGCTTATTCTTTCCCCCCCTCTTACAGGTAGTATTTACTTCCTTTAGTGTTTTTTTGTTGTTGTTTTGTTTGTTTGTTTGAATGATGAAGGGTTATTTACTGGAAAGGGCCACTGCTGATCTTCCTTTAAGTATTCCAGGTTCAGAAATCTCTTGCAGCACTTGAAGCTTATGGGTTTTGTGATGAAGGCATTCAGATGCAGCACCTTTCGATAATGGTGTTGTGATCTAGAGGACAATACTGCCTAAGAACTGCCTGCGGCAAGTGATGTCTTCAAGCAGAATTCTCTGTCCCTCACTCTGATCTCTGTTGTAAAATGTAAGCTGATGGTATCATTTTCACCTTTAACCTCTCTTCTGAATGCAAATAGATGTCATCAGGTGTGTTAAGCAGGCGTTGCTTAACGCTTATGGGAACACTCTGCTTTTGTATTTTATGTCCTGCCTGGCAGTTGTTTAAAAAGGTATGCCGCTGGAGCCTTAGATCACTTTTTTTCCCCTATTTTTTTTCCCACAGAAAACACTGACTTCTACAGTCAGTGCAAAGTAGGAGTGTCTCAAAGGTTACATAATTTTCAATTAGAGTGCTGCGTGCATGAAAATATTTTGGGTAAGGGGACATCACATTTCAGTTGTCTTGGGAGATTTACCTTGGTACTCAAGATAATTGTCAGTAAATTAATCATCACCATTTTGCTTAAACACTTGATGAATAGTCTGACTTCCAGCTGCCAGAACTCTGCCTCAGGGAACAGCTACATAGCTACACAGCTAAATAGCTGCGTGGTGCTTTCACAAAGTACGGATGGGGTGGCAATTACCCGAAGTGCAGACACACTGACTCGCTGGCTTCAGCCTTTCGCGAGGGGGGAGTCTGAAGCTCCGGCGGAGTAGTGGCAGTAGGAGGCAATGGGAAAGGGAGACCTCATACGTGGAGGAGACGAGGAGAGAGGCGGCGAGAGAAAAGGTCTGTGAGAAAACATGTTGCTCTGACCGAACAGAACCTTCTAAAATCAAAACCTTGAGGCAGTTATGTGCTTTTTAAAGATAATGTAAGGCTTTTATTCTGTTCAATGTAGTGCATCAGAAATAATGCACAGTAGAATGGTGGAAGAATGAAGATGCTTGTAAATATCAAGAAATAATAATTTTTTAAAAATCACTAAAATTTTACAGTGTAAACTTTTACATATTTAAAAAAAAGGCTCTGTATTTAATGCTTTTAAGCCAAATTTCAGTGCAATGAGAATTTTTACTGCACAGCTATAAACCCATGAAAATAAATTTTATAATATAAATCCCAAGAGGGCTATAACCATACCAGGGCAAACAAGATACTTCAACAAAAAGTGCCTTAGAGTTGGAGCTGAAATTTACTGCAAATAGTAATTTGGTTTGACAGTGCAAGTATGCTGCAAGACAAAAAGAAAAAGAGTGAGCCAGATGGGAAGTGCTTAGCATAAAGGAAGGTCCAGGAGAGAAATAAAGTCAGATAACTGGTTTTCAATCTGGTTCGAATTAATAAAAATAAAGGTGATAAATCTGTAACTTTTTCAATGTCTCTATGCAAAGCTTCTAAAAGTGACAAAATGAAAGAAAGGTGCAGATAATATCCACTGACTGAAACACCCTGCTGAGGAGAGAACAGAGGTCTGCTAGATGGTAGCAGTGATGTGCCATTTGGTATCTTCACTTTTTGAGTTGTTTTGTTGTTTTTTATTTCAAAATAAAACAGAATTAGACACCAGCATACTTATTGTGTGTGAAAGAAAGACATGCACATGTTCAGTTGTCCCTGCTTCTTTGGCAGAAGCAGAAACCAGGCAACATCCTTGACATGCAGCCTAGTTTGGAAGGCTTCAGGATGTGCTTGGTCAAAATAGGTATCAGACATACTTCCAGGTTTTTGTTTTGTTTTGTTTTGCTTTTTTTCCTTTGTTTGGTTTTGTTTGCCTGGGGTTTTGTTTGTTTTGTTTTGGGGTTTTCTTGTGGAAACAGATGCCTGATCAGGCTAAGCATCTGTTTAAGACGTGAACTGCTAGGACTTTTGCTGATGGTAGATGAGCCCTGCTTCATTTTTTAGCTATACAGAAGAGAAAATTAGTAACTGATGAATTGCAGAAAGTTTTGAGTCAAGATTTTTAGGACTTTATGTTGAATATCATTTGAAACTACACTCCTTGCTCCTAGGAGAGCACACCAGAGAGGGAAGGGGAAGGCAGCATTTTCTATAGGGGTCCTGTAGAGAAGAGAAAGAAAAGTAAAAGGCAGAAAGAACCCTGAGGCAAAGGAAAAAGGGCTTCCACTTGAATCTGTTGTTATTTATGTGGCTATGCTTCTTTACAATGAGCTCACCTATGAAATCTATAAACTACATATATCACCTAGGAAAGAGTGCAATAGCAGCAGCAAATGGCATTTTATGGTATGACACTGCTTTGTTTGTAACTGACTCTAAGACCTAATACTCATTAAAATAAGCTTTTGTCAGTTACAGAGTTCTTAGATTATCGAGCCTTTACAGACCACTCAGGCAATTCTTAATACAAAGTGTGATTGATTTCTGAGGGTTTTCCTCAGGTCTTTGATATTCACTGTTTACCCATGTTCTCCCATCCTGTCCAGACAGTAAGTACACCTCATTTGTTCCAGATAGGTCGTTGAGTATGAAAACTAATAATTCCAGCCAGCAAAACTGGCAGTGCAATTACATCTTGATACATACAGTGTGAGGAAACTTGAGTGCATCTGAAGAAGCTGAGCTGCTGCAGTTACTCTACCATGTGTGGTGACTAATTCCTTTGGAGAACTGAAAGTGAAATGAAAACCTTGCACTAGGACTTCAGTGAGAGGATTTTAGGTTTTGCCAAAATGTTGTTTCTACTGGCAATATGAAGTGTGAACAAAGGTATTAGATCGCTTTTTTGCACACCTCTGACTTGGGAGGAATGATGATGTGACTTTTGTGTAGAAAACTGATTGATGATCATGCCCTGTCAATGGATTGTAATGGGCAAATAAGATAAATCAGAGAAGAAATCATGCTTTCATTGCATTTGTCCCAATTCTGATTCTGTGAGAGTGGATCAGTTTAAAGCATGTATTACTTCAAAGATATTTCTAGCTGCAACCTCTTGTTAATCCTCAGAACTTTTTGAACAAGCATAAATTAACTGTAACACTGAAATAAACCTGGGGTGTTTCTGTTATTCTAGTACAGCTTTTTTGTTGTTCTTATGCCGTATTTTTCACTGTGAACTGTGCCATTGAGCAGGTTAAACATTACAGAAATAAAAAAATGTACCCTGACATTAATTTTAATTAGAAAATAGGAGTTGAGATATCGTGGAAAGTGAAGGACCTCTGAGTCATCAGTCATACTATTGCAAGTACTGCCTCATGACATTTTTAACAACCAGATCAATGTGTGTTTTGGGAGTAGTAGGGCAAATTAATAAATAGGAATTTTTTGGGGAACCATGTTTTTCTGAGAGGTCACACTCCAATTTGAAGCATGGATTGATTTATGGATGGTGTGTACCCCTTTGCCTTTGGAAAATACTATCCAGTGGCTTACACAGCACTTTTCTCTATCATTGTTTACTCCTTTCTGGACAACAAGTACATCTCCTGTCACTATTTCTTTTACTGGCTGAAAAAATTTCTCTGCCCTCGTTAAGCAGATATATTTCCTTTCCCAGATGCAGCAGCACTACATGAAGAGACTCCCATCCTCTGATTTCCTCCTTCCACGGAAACTAAAATCCATTACTGTCTACCAGCAGAGTTACTGACGAGACAACACCTTGAATTGTCTTTGTGAATCTGTTTTTGCTGACTGCAAGTTAAATTGGGTAAGGTGGTAACTATTTCAAGTGACTGAAATAGATTAGGAAGTGTTCACCAAAGCAACCTTCATTAGCATCCATTAGAGAGCTGTAAAGTCTGGTAGGGAAATGGTGATCGTTAACTTAGGGGGGTCTGAGAAAGATGTTCTTAAACCAGCACAGCATGGCTTAGGAGATTATATATACACACACATATGTGGGCTTCTCTGTGTGAATTATTTGTATGAGCTTGTCCTTTTAACCCAGTTCTTCAGCTGGGCCTGCATAAGATAGAGAAGAGAGTGAGCCCCAGAGAGTGAGTTGCTCATTTGTACTTAGAGCATTCAGTTTCTCCTGACTGCCAACACTGATGAGTCATATGCAGATTTCATCTGAGTTGCTCACAACTTTGAAAAGAAAATCGTTGTTTGTGCCAATGAGATATTTTTATCCTAAAATGTCTGTTAACTAAAGCAGTATTGGTAACTTTGAAAGGGTTGGGGGTGAACATTTTGCAACTGGATGTTTTGAGGGGAGAATATTTTCACTGTTTTTGTCTTTCAGTAGTGGAAGATGTTTTACAAGGTGGATGGCAGCTCTGTATACCAAAAATGTCTTACAGGGAAGAAAAAGATACAAAAATTGTAAGTGGTGCTAGAGTAGAATATGCTTATTTATTTGTTTAACTTTATTTATATTTAGAGAGGTAAGAATAACGTACTCCAATGTTGATTCTTCATACTGGTTTATTTGGTTTTAGATATTCTTTATATCAAACTATAATTTCTCTTTTACACAATGATATTTGGTGCTCTTTTATATTCATTGAATGCTGTGTGCACCAGTGATCCAGCAGACTGATATATAGTTGAGTAGCATGCTGAATACACAATTTCTGTCACTACTCCTCTGCAGCCTGAACATCCCTCAAAAACAGAGCATGCAGACTTGTCATAGACAGTGTGATTTCAGGAATTAAATACATATTGTTTGGGAATTAAAATATATATTTCACAATATAGAGAAATGTGTATGTTCTATAGATGATATACATGTATAAATGCTTTCACCGTGGTATCTTGGAAGACCTTATTTTGTCCGTTTGCTTTTCTTTGCTTTTCTATTTTTAAAATTTAAATTTCAAAACATGTACATTGGTTTTAAAAGTTTCATGAAAGGATTTCCTGATTCTACTCAGAATCCACTAGGCATTCTAATTTCTTCTTGTGACAGAGTATTTTTCAGATGGATGAATACAGGACAGCCAGAAAGGTGGGTCTGTTGAAGTAGGAGAGCAAGTGGTCCAGCTAAGTACTTAAATTAGTTCAAGTATCCCACTTTGTGCCTTGTTATGCAGCACAGTCATACCTTTTAATACTTAGCAATTTATAGGGCTGGTAGATTTTAATATCTGAAATCCAAGAAAAGGTATGAATGGAATCTCTTGACGTTTTCACACATTAATTTTTCATGTATTAATTAGGGCTGCATTTAAAGTACTGTAAAAGAAAGGCTGGCTAAAGAACACTTTGATTGTTCACTAAAATTGTGAAGATTAGCTGTGTTTGAATGGTGGTGCGAGCACACTGGGGAAGGTTGCATGGAATGGTGAAAAGTGAGCAGTGTGGGGATGGCTCTTCTATTGGCTCTTCCACCTGAGAGGATCAAAGCCTTGATGAAAGAAAGAAAATGAGCACATTTTATGTACCAAAGCCATGAGTAGAATGAGGACAAGGCTTGTTTTCCTAAGCTCCTTAAGTGTCAGGACAGATAATTATGTATTTTTGAGAGCTTCCTGGCTCAGGCTTTGGTGTTGACCTGTATCAGGCCTTCCTTTCACCTTTTTCCTCCTGTCTTGAGTAATCTCAGCGCACCAAGCCTGACAAGAGCTCAAGAAGCATTTGGACAGTGCTCTCAGGCACATGGTGTGATTCTTCAGGCTGTCCTGTGCAGGGCCAGGAGTTGGACTCTGATGATGATGGTGGGTCCCTTCCAACTCAGAATATTCTGTGACTCTGTGATCTTTAATATTCTGCAGGCTCAGACTCTGCAGGCTTTTGTTCTCTCCTAGCAATATGTCTGCATTTGATTTCTACAAGTAGTTGACGTGTAATTCCTAACAGTCAGTATCTGTTGTTGTGCCTGTTTCTTCTGTCTTTAGCTTTAGGAGCACAGTACAATAGACCCTTTCTAATGCTACCGTGCCTTTATTTATGCAATGTTCATGAGGACGGAACAAGGAAAAATCTCCTTAGATGGCAGAGAACATTATTTACCATGATGTTAAAATACTGATTTAAGACTGAAGCTTATAAAACAGACTAACTTTTCTGCTTATGTTGTCTGAACAGTTAAGGAGAATTTTCAGATAAAACCAGGTTGTTTATGGTGTTTAATTCTCACTTTGTGTTGTTTCATCATAACCTTTCTGTATCGCATGGCTTCTTGAGTCCCAAGAGACAGTTGGGTAATTTTACTTTTTTTTATTTTCTCACAGGACAAGAAGGAAATACAGTAAGGCATTAATACAGTAAGGACTTGACTACTGTGTCACATTTTCTATTGAATTTCATAGTTCGGAAGTTCTTCCCTGAACTGTTTTGATGATATAAGTCATAATAAATTACACAGGCATTCTTTCATCAAGATAAACTAATAAAAATGTAGAAAAGTAGGAAAGACACTGTGTCAGCCTGTAGGGTTTTGTAACTCTCATCCTTCTACTTTCCATCCTGTATAACTTTTTGCTATTATTCTCATGTCCGGTAGCTAAATAACATATTATTGCTAAGGTTTAGTGTCCAGTGGTTTCACAGAATGATTTCTTTTCCTTCAATGGACACCTTATGTTTGTATTGAAGGATGGAGTTTGAAACCTTTAGAGGAGAAGGGTTTAGAAATGGGTTTGGAAATGTTACGTTTTCAAGTTCATATATTGCATTTCCTACTAGTTTCATACATTCTTCCTGCATCTAATTTAAAGTTGCTTTGGAAGGGAAAATATTTACATATACATTTTACTTCTTGTTACCATTACACAAAGTAAGTGCATACCTGGCATAGGGAGAAGAACTGCAATAAGTTTTTCCCTTTGATCTCTTGCTATGGCCAGGACTGTCTCTTTGAGTATGCTAATAGCTCTTCAATTTAGCAAATAATTTGCTTATACTGATAAAATTTCCTACAGGTGACTGAGTATAGCAGAAGATTGAGTTATTCCTCATGAAAGCAAAAAGTCTTGAACAGCGCTGTGCAGTGTTCAGGCAGATTTACTCATAATCTTGTGAGCATGCAGGCCTTTGATTTTTTTTCAAGAAAATGCTTTGATATTTTCACTGGCATCTTAAACATAAGCCTGACATTTTGCCATTAGGAAATAACAGAAAAAAGGAATTAAAAATGGAATAAAAGATCACTAGTGAGTGAAAGCTCATACATATATATCAAACAGCCATCACCTCAATGCTCACAAAAGACAGAAACTTCCATTGCCATTGAGAAAACATTTCCAGCTTATAGGGAGACCTACAAAATATCCTCAAAGACTCATCTGGAAACTAAGCTTTATGTCTGTATCATTCACAACCAGAAGAGTGAAATTATATGGGTAAAAAATACTTGTGGAAGAGGCTGCAGTTTGTAACCCAGGAGGTTTAATTGCACAGAGCTCTGAATGGCCGTACCTGGCAGAATGATAGAGGTAGTGACTACAGAATGAGTTGAAATATTTTAGATGAGTTTTTCAGTACAGAAAATACTGACGATCTGTGAGTTACAGCAACTGTTCTAACACGTACTTACTTAGCCTGAAATTTGTTGGTTTGGTTAGACCTAAGGAGGAGCTTGTGTGCCTGAAAACTTTTCTGTATTTTTTCACTTCGATCAAGTGGTGCAATGGAAATAATATTCTTCCATGAAAGGCAACAATTATTTTTGGTATTTTACTTTTCTTGCGGTCTTGAAATGTCTGAGTTTTTGGGCTTGCCTTTTTTGGTTTTTTTTGGTACATGTGTTACTCAAACTGAATAAACCCAATTCTGTTTATGTCTTCTTTAATGATAACCACACAGATCAGCCATCAGTTTGGATCCCTTATATTTAGCAGATAGGCTGTCCATTTGAATCATTGTCATGAAGTCCCACAATAAGGAATATTTCAAAGTATTTTGAGTATTTAAACTAATACTAAGCATATGCATCTGCTATGCAGAGTTCTCCTTTTTAGTGATTTGCTTATGAGAAATTAAATAAGGTTGCATTAATATATCATATATAGCATAATTAAATATTACTGAAACATCTGTGACACAGCCTCAAAAGAAAAGCCTCTCTTTTCTTGTTTTCTCACGACCGAGTCCCAGCAGGGGGCTCCCAGGTAACACAAAAATCTGTAGCAGTCTTAATACACATTTGGTGCCCACACTTGGATGATAGCATGTATTTTAAAACTTTCTAGAATTTGAGTTAAATTACTCCTTAGAGTAGTCTTTTTCCTTTTTTTTTTTTAAAGCCTTTTACTTAAAGCAGGTTTTAGTCGCTGAACTCTTTTGGCTCATCTTGAAGTGTTTCAGTGGGAATTGCTTTTCTTTGCATCCAAAGGTAGATGGTGAAAAGTTGAAATTTTTGATTTAGGTCTTTTAAAAATCCGGCTGATACAGGTCTTGTGCCAGTTTAGGCTTAACTGTATCTAATATCTCAGAGAGGTATCTTGGAATCCTTATGCTCTTTAGTAATGCTCTGAAGACGGGTTAAATGTATACCCTGTATTATCAAATTTTAATATTAAGAGCAGAATTATCAGTGTCATGTAAAGAAATAATTAAAAAAAGAAATACTGCTATACCTCTCTAGAATCCTACAAAAAATAAAAGTGCTAATTTTATAGCTTTTTCATTTACTTCTTTCAGTGAAAGACTCAACAGTTGGAGACCTTGTAACAAGACAATTAAGCCAGTAGCCAACTGTACTTGAAATTATGCCAGCTGGGGTCAATGGAATATTTCTTAGGAAATAATTAGACAACCTTTTTTTCTCTCCCCTCTTTCCATATGAAAAAAGTCTGACTAGAGATTGTCAAAAGTATTTCTTCAGAAACATTTATTCAGGTATGGAAATATTTCCTGCAGAACAGTTCAGGACTAATAAAATAGAAATTGAGATTATTTTTAATTGGACTCCAAAGGTGTATTCCACAGATGTTTTCTGACAGAAGAAAATAACAAGAAATGGGTCAGACATTATTTGAACTAAATCCTTACCAATAAAATCTGTGCAACTTTTTCTTTCTGTCCCTTGACCAGGAGATATTAAAACTAATAAATACAGCATTGAAGATAAGTGGGTGATTTAACTGGACAACTGTTAGGCCTTTAAAAACCTGCTAAATATTAGCTCTCATTTTACTAAAAAATAGCTAGCCTTAAGATATATGGTCTTTTGTTTGTAAAAAGGCTCATCAACAAACCTGAGAACAAGTTTGAAACACCTGGTATCTGCTAATAAACCTCAAAATATTAAGTTTTCCACACCAGATTTACTTTCCAGGTTCTTGATCTAAACAAATATAATAGGAACAGGACTGGAAGTAGATTTATGCTTCCAATATAGCCATTTGATCACACTGTCTCACATAGTTTACAAATCCATCTATCTAAAGACTATGAAAAATGCTGCATTTGCAGTCTCCTGTGACCATGCTCTCAGAGGTTGCTAGAGAGGCTCTCCTAAAAGAGACATCAGCAGCATACATCAGAGCATCAAATAGTTAAACCTCCTAGGCCTGAGAAGTTCCAGGAGTTTAAACTTCCCCAGGTTTCTTCTGCTCGTGCCGTGATACATGGGAGATGTCAGCTTACCCTTTGTGTGTAACTTATCTTCTCAGACTATAAACTTCTCTGTCTGATGTATACAACTGATGGTAGTATAAGAGGGCATATATATTTCTCCTTGAATGACTGTGTCTCATTGAACTGAGCCTATCGTTTTGCATGTGGCTTGGAAAAATTTGTCTTTGGCATTTTTTTTGTGAATATGAAGAATTGGACACTTTGCATATGTGGAAAACATACAGATTTGCAATAAGGAAGCACAAATAATTTTTATGTGTTTTGATTTGCTTTTAACTGTTTTTTTCTAAGAGAAACTAAGTGTGATGAGTGTATAGTCCTACTGACCCGACTCTAGAAAGCACCTGTGTGTGTTTTTTTCATTTGTTTGCTTGTGTTTTATTTAGTAGTTTGGGTTTTATTTTGCGTATGTGTTTTCTGTTGCTATTGTATCTGGGAGTTTGTTGTTCACTTTTGTAAAGGAATTTCAATAACTGGAGCCAATGTTTCTGTCGGTGGGACATGTTGCTGGTACTGAGGCTGGAGACTGACTGCTGTGTTACTCTGACCTGTGGGCAGGTACCTCAGCTAAGGTGAAATCAGCCACTCTGGGTGTAGACGACGCTGTACCCAGGCTGGGGGAGCTGCAGCTGATGTTGCTGCCTGATGATTTATCCAGAGACTGAGGAATGGTTCACTGTCAGCTCAGACTCCTGTGTAGGTCACTCCCATATACATTTACCTACGACAGGTTTTAAGTACTAAATGATTTTCAAGTTGCTTTGTCCACACTTTGACTCTTGCTTTAGGCTCTGAGTAACTCCAGGATTTCTGATATTTTTAGATACTTCCTTGGAAGATCATGTCTAATTATATTTGTAATCCAAAACTACATGAATTGTATCTGAAGTACCTACCTCCTGTCCACTCAGCTCGATTTCCCAGTCTAAGAAAATGAGGTCAGACTGGCAGTTTAAGACGAGGTTGTATTACCAATGCTGTAACAATACTTGGTAATCTTACCTTATTAATGGCTTTATAAATTAAAGCATTTTATTTGTCACATATTTTGCCTCTTAAAATGAGGTCATTTTGTCCTGGCAGTTATAACACCATGTATGTTGACACTACAGCAGAAGTGCCAAATACAGGAATGTACTACTGTATTTCATGGTGTAATTAATTTTATACTTTACATTTTGTTATACTCAAGGGCTTGGCTATAACCTAGATCATGAATTCTCTTGCAGCTACTTTTAAGCCAGGCCAATGATATTTGAGAAGAAAGGCTAATCCTCTTTTTAAGTGGAGATATTTATAGAAGGGTGAGGGTTAAAGAGAAAGTATATTGCCTGAAAACATTTTTAATGCATTATTATTTGCATCTTTGCACTGTCCTCAAAATATGGATTTTAATTTGTCATAAAATTACCTATAAACACTGCATTTGATTGCTGTAGTGAATTATATCAGTGCAGGGTTGCTCTTCATACTGATATCCTTAAACACTTCGTACGGTACCAGCCAACCTTCTGCATGCTGCAGCACAGAGCAGAGAAGGCCTGATGGCTCTGGGCTTTGTGAGCAAGGGGATGTCTCTGGAAAGAGCAGCCCCCACAACCCGGCATAATTTATTAATTTTCCTTTTTCACTTTTATGTCGCTAGTAAACAAACTGTACCAGCATTTGTTCAGGATTTCAGCAGCTTTCCAGGTGGTGTTTATTAGGAAAGTGCTTGTCTCTTTGAGAGAACACCTAAATTAAGACTCCTCCATCTTTTGTATCTAAGTGCATTCAGTTTGGAGCAGGTCTGGCAAAATATTTGCTGTCTCCCCTAGGACCTTCATTTACCTGCCTGATCTAATTATTGCAAAGAAACAGTACAGATTGATCCCTCATCCCATGCCCCTCTGATTTTTGGTTGAACACCTATCTCACTAATGTCACGAATCAACATCAGTATAAATGAAATGAGAGTGAGGTTGGTTTTGAGCAGCTAAAAACTTACATTTTGTCCTTCAGCATTAATTGTTCTCAGCATGCTCAAAATTAATAGTAAGTAAGCTGGAAATCTGGAGCAAAGAACAGATTTAATTACTGTCCCTTTAACATTTTTATCGTTAGAGGGAATTGCTTTTTATTACATGGCTTTTTAATGAACTTCAAGACCTGGAAAACACACATAATGTGGTATGTACCAAATGTATGGTGATACGAAATATACTAAAATATGTTAACATATCTAGGACTCAGCATAAATCTATTTTATGTACCTGTATATAGCCTTATATAAAAACATATACCAAATAATCTGTACTGCTAACAATATAATCCAGCTATATAAGTTAAATTGCAGTGGTTTTTAAAATGTTTTTGCCTTTTTCTTTCAAAAATAGAAGTGTTGTAGCTGTATATGTCTATTTGATGTTCCTTGCAAAGTATAAGCGACAAGAAATGTGTTAAAAATCTAGTATTTCAGAGAAAAAGCAAATATTATGACATTATGCAAACATAAGAACTAACTTCCAGATGATGCAGATTAAGTGCTGCTTCAATGGTGTGTATCTAACTGGCCACACTGAAACAGCAGGAGTTACGTGGCTCAGTTGTGAAAAGCTTGTGAGGGTTTTCTTTCTGGTTACTCAGTTGTAAGATATCTCTGCATCTGAGCTTTTGCAGTGTGTAGAGGAGAAAGCTGAGCTAGTAAATACACAAAAGTTCCTATCTCATTTAATGCCTACCCCCTAAAATCAAGTAAAGAAGGAATTACTTGTAAAAACTTGCCTATACTATTATTGGATAAGTGGCTCTTAAGAGTGTGTATATAAATTTATTTGAAATACCTCTTGATCAAAAGTACTTCAGTGCTATTCTCTGTCATTAAATCCTTTCTTCACTTGATTTTTGTCTCTCAATATGTTTGAGCCAGCTATAATAGTGTTATTTGTACACACTAGAGATAAGCTTTGGTGCAACTGGAGTTCTTTTAAAAGTAAGACATAGTAAAAAAAATTGAAGACCATTTTATTTAGAAGTGCAATTTTCATGCAGATCAGGTTGACAGTGAAAGAGTAATAATTTCAAAGTATTGGAAAATATTTGCACTTCTGATATGGGAAAAAATGAGGACTTGCTCAGATTTAGTAGGCAGAACACAGTCTGTAAAATAGATGGTAAGAAAATAATCCAAAATCTATTTATACCAAGATGGTAAGAGATGATGTGCTGCCTAGAAAATATGTAACCCATACTCTGCAATGTCTTTCAGCTTTAAAATCAAACATTTATTAAATATTGTCTAATCATTTTTTAACTGTTCTTTTGATAGTATTCATGAGGTAAAACAGTTATTAAAAATACGAATATACTTAAATAGTTGACATATCATTTCAGTAATCTGAATTTGATCTAGAATCTGCTTGAATTAAGTGGTCTTTAAAAAAAGCTTAGTGGGCTTTGCGCTACAAAATGCTTATTTAGTTCTTCAAAGTGCTGTACTTGATAGCTGCAATCAATTACAGCATCTAATGCTTGTGTTGAAATTCAAGTCTGTGAAGCCAGTTGTGACTCCACCAGACTGCTTATGTACTTCAACTACTGATTACAAGAGCCAGTGCTCATATATTTAAAGCTGAGTCCATGTTCAGTACTTGTGTGTTTCTACTGGTGTTTTTTTATCTACAGAGATCAATTCAACCTGAAGTGCTTCCTCGTCTTCCCTATGCATTAAATGTTCCCTACGTTATGTATTAAAAATACTATGTTACATGGAATAAAAACCAAGCTGGGTGAAATTGGAGGAAAAGGTTCTAAATCAAATACAGGGAATTTTTTGGTAACTCATTATATGGAATTTATGAATGGTTGCTCCCCTCAGAGCTGTGTCTTTCTGCCACATCTGCTGTACCCTGTGGGGCATGAGGGGGGAAGTTTGCTACCTGTGCCACTGGAGGGAATTCAGAATGTGCATCCTCTCCTCAGGGGTGAGGAGAGCACCTCTCATGGGGATGGACAGCCATTGGATTCACCCTGGCTGTTTCTGAGGCTATTGGTGCTAAAGGAAGACAGCAAGGCTGTCTCTGAGTTACACCTAGGACTTACCTGGCCTGGTGGCCACAGAGGACCCTAGCTTTCTTCCTTTTCTTGAGTTTTCAGCCTTCCTTTTCCATTTGTGCTATTTATTAACTACCAATTTGCCGCTTAAATTTGTTGAGCCTGCCAGCTCCATTTTGTGTTTGATGCTGATTCAAATCTTGGTGTTTTGGAAGAAGTACTTCTGGTTTGCACACAGAAGCCCATAAGCAGCTGGAGGTTTTCTGATTTACCTGCAGTAGTAAAGGTCTACATAAATGATGCCCCATAAGTTTTAGGTGTTGTACTCACTTTTGTCTTAAATTTCTTCAGTTTCATCTGTTTGCTTTCAGTTATATAGTACTACAATGCTATCTGTCTCAGGAAATGTTGTTAAAGAATTATAAACTCCTGTGTTGATTGACATGTTTCATTTTGTATAATAAATGTGTGAGTAAAGTAGTAATGAGATTGCATGGAGTTATTCAAAATATGTGTAGATACGGCATTTAGGGACATGGTTTGGTGATGGACGTCGCAGTGTGAGTTTAATGGTTGGACCTGATGATCTTAGAAGACCTTTCCAACCTAAACTATTCTATGATTCTGTTATCATCTTGCACCAGACATGCCACGGCCTTAAAATTGGGTTACATGCCAGGAAGAGGAGATGACAATAGGATTGACAGAGTGACACCGACAACTCCAACAGTCTGCAAGCAGCTGAAAGGACAAAGAAGACAAACTTTCTGCCTCAGGATCAATTTGCCATGTCCTTTTCCTCTTTTTTTAATCTTTTGAGGTAAAGGAATGCTCCTAGCGGTGCACTGCCTGTGATAAGGGCTCGTGCTGACTGCCCAGCAGGCACATATGCTTGTTTAAAGCTCTGTTGGGAGGAAAGTTTGCAGCAGGTGCAGTGTGACCTGTTGCAGGCTGAACAGGCATCCAATACATGCATCTGAGCTGCCCCTCCTCATCCTACCCCTTCCTAATAGCTGTACACTGAGGAGTGTCTTCATTTGCCCAAGAATACTGAAAACTGACCCCCCCAAGACTGAAATGTTTTGAGAAGTGGAAGAAATGATGAATAATTGCTTGACTTATTTTTGCAAAGTTCTTGTATATTTTTAGGGTTTAAAAATATAAAGGGAGTCCCAGATTGCTTCTTGTGAGTTTTAAGATGCTCACTGCTAAATCTCTTTCCATTGATTTGCAGAAGAAATATTTTGTAGCATTTTTTAAATTATCATCTAATAAAATAGTACTTTATAAATTGCTCTGTATTTTTCTGTAGTGAAATAAAGTGTAGCTTTTTATTTCACTTTACAGATGACATGGCTTTTTATTATTTAGAATAACTGCAGTCTTTTTTTTGGTTGGAACTGTTTAGTAACACAAGTAGGACAATCTATTGAGTACCAGTGTAAGTAGGCTACTTGTTGCCATGATGGGTTGTCCTCAAAAGGACTCAGTAACTGACTCTTTAAGGAAATCCATGAAGGTGTTTAAAGGAAAGCCAAAACTCCATAGTCCCAAATCATGGCAGTGCAAAAGCAATCCACGAACTATTAAAATTTCACTGCAATAAAAGATGTAAACAACTGCCTATCAAATTTCTTTAGTAACACTCTCAGCTATATTGCTAAAATTGAGGTAGTAAAAAGGCAAGTTTCCACTAAAATTTACTTTCAAGATTATACTAAAAACTAAACATTCTGCATTTAAATACAGCTTTTCTTGCATTCCACCTCTGGGATATGCTTCCATGGATGTTGCATGAGTAAGTGGTTAGTAAATCCAATGTTAAATTGATCAGTTCTTGTTTGTGAATTGGTTGGAGGTAGGTGAATTTGTCTGCCAGTGTTTGCATCAGACAAAACTTTCTTTGTGTAAGAAGTAGTGAAATAAATCCTTATGCTGAAGACAAAGATTATTCTTCCCCTCGTCCTCTTGCAGTTGTAGCAGTGCCTACCACAGTGGCATCCTCTGCTGTAGTAGTATAAAAATGTGTGGTCTCAGTGAAACCAAGTTTTAGATGCTCCAAATCAGCTCTTCACATCTTGTCATGATATGCTCAGTCCCCCTGCCTTGAAAAAAAGAATTGCTCTAACGGAGGGTGGGTATGTGTCTGAACATCAGAAGGGAGAGAAATCAGTGTAACAGTGTCGCTGAAGGCATGCTACGCGTGTTAACAACCAACTCTTCCAAAGGATATGCTCCTTCCAATACACCACATGAAATTCTGCAGTTGTTTATTGTGAGGCAATGTCACGATAAAAGAACAGATGTCTCCAAAGCAACAAGGTGTCATTGTTCTGCTAGTGAAAATCTGAGAAGAATTAGAAGGTGGCATAAAATACTAGGAAAGGATAATTTAAATCAGAGCTTCCATTCCTGACATCATGACATAAGAATTTGAATATGGAATTCAGTACAGTAAATTATTAATGGTTCCTTAAATATCTCAAAGACACGTTACATGTCTAGCATCTTACTTGGGAAAGAGGGAGAAAGAAGAAGCAAAAGAAGCTACAGTATGTATTGGTTTAAGAATCTAGAGCTTTGGGAGAGATTTCTAGAGAATCTTGCCTGAACAGGCAATAAAGTAATGAGAGAAACTGCTAGTGCCAGAAAGCTTAGAGCTAATGGGATCCAATCACTTGTTAAAAACGGGGAAGAAAAAAAAAAAAGAATAATCCAGTGTTTTACCAGCTGTACTGGTGCCAGGCTGGAACTGTCTCACACACCAGCCTCACAGTGCTGCAGGTTTGCACACTGACCCAAAGGGATTTTTTTCTTTCTCTCAGGAAGCAAGTGGCAATGCCACAGAAAATTATAATAGCTGCTGGTGGGAGTACTTGATAGAAACTGAAGAAACACAATCTTCAGGTACATAATAATTAACAGTGATACTCAACTTCCCTGGCATATTTGAAATGAAATTCAGTGGAAATATTACCATGGAGTTAATTGTATGTGTAGTTCTTGGGTGAAAGGATGAAAGAGTTACTTGGTTAGTAATGTTACACATTTTTTACCACTGTGAACAATTAACAGAACTGGCTTTTGAAGCAAGAGACATAACAACAATGGACAATTTTAGATGTCAGAAGGCTTAGGAATATTCTGCGTCTGCAAACGTTTATAGCATACATTGTTCTTTAAACTGTGGGAACATAGGAGCTCAAAGTTACTGGAAAAAATAGCTAAAGGGATGTTGAGTTCATCATAGAAATAATACAATAATGGAGACATACTGAAGCGATAATGCTTTGTCACATGATCTAAAACCAGTCCAGTGTATCATGTGCGTGTTTCCCTTGTTTACTCATCTGTAAAGCCAAATGGTTAACCTTGGTTTATTTTTCCCCAGCTCTGCTGAGGCTGGAGGCTGGACATTGCATCAATGACAAACTGCTGTGTACATGGGAGCAAGCAAACAGGTTATTTAGAGCTGTTATGATTGTTCCAATTTCTGTTTAAAGAAGCCAGTAAAATTTCATAACTGAGCCTGAACGGAAACATTAACTCTGGACTGAAAATAGAAAAGCTGTTTGGGGAACAGGAGGCATGAGGGAAAGGAAGCATTTAAATCATCCTTGAGATATGGTTTAAGGCCCTGACTATAATTTGTGAGGAACTCAGACTCTGGTTGCAGCATAATTGGTGTTGTCTTTCTTGTTCAAGTCATACCAGGCCAACGCTCTGTCTTCAGCAAGGAAAATGAAACTCACAGGTCACAACCCATGTGAGAGGTTTGGTGATACTGTCTTTGTGCTCTCTACTGCACAGAAGCTAAATCAAGGTAATACGCTGCAAAGTTTCTTTTCTACTTGTGAGACTAGATTGGAACTCTGCTCAAATTTCTAATACGCAATGCTGAATTTTACCTAAAAACATTTTCTGCAGTGTTTTCTCATGTTTTGTTTCTTACAAGGCACATGTGTCATCTGGAATATAAAAAAATTGATGTTTACATGAGCTAAAGGTAACCTATAGGCTGACAGAGGCATATTCATTACCGTGAAGAAAGTGACCACTCATAACCAGATGCAAGTTTAGTGCAATAATTGCCATCTGTTGAATGAAAATTTTTTTAATGTATCTTAACTTCATTCTTCTGCTCATTTTTTATTTTTGTCTTTGGTTAGATCTTTCTTGTGGGATGGGGACACTACACGTGTTTTCACTGGCAACTACAGGCCAAAGTCTGTTCACCAGATGTGTTTAAACAGCTGCCTTGTCCTTGGAGAAAACATGGTGCATCAGCTGGAGCTGTGAAAAAGACCTGACAGCTCAGCATCTCTTTCTGCACATTGTTGATGATGGCAACACTGTCAGTGTATAAGGGTCCATCTGGCAATACTTGGCCATACTGCAGCCTGAGACCCTGTTGCCTTCTCTGGGCTGAGAAGGTGGGGAAGCCCAGAAACCTGGGAGAATTGGAGGTTGCTCCTGTGGCAGTGTGCATCGAGGGCATGAAGCAGGGGTGAGGGAGGAGAAGGGAATTGCACAGTACCAGACTGCAAGTGAGTCAAATATAGAGTGCCCTTTATATTAGCATGGGATTTTCTGCCTTATATTTTGTTGTTTGTTTTGGTTTCCTACACAAGCAGTGAGGTATTGAATGGGGTATTAACTTGCAGAGCTGCAACTGTTGCAGAACTGCTGCTTAACAATTCAAATGTGAATGGCTATTCAATCATATGAACTAACAACCTTGTCGCATGAAGGTGACCATCTCTGCTGTTGCAATGAAGGTTGGCCTGAGAACCTCTGAGAGAAAGAGCACAGGCATTATGCTCAGGCAAGGTCACAGCTTCTCAGCCATGCTGCTGTTTTGCGGATGAAACACGTGGTAGGGCTTGTAGCAGGTTCACCAGATGTGTCACAGCTCCTTTTGCTATTTCTGCAGAAGGCTGTCATTGATACCCGACCTATGGCATGTGTGTGGAAGCACATCCATGGCATCATTTCAAGGTGTAGTTTATAGTATGTATACAACTGCTTGTGAGGGAGTGCTGGGCTCTAACGCACATTCTTGCGACTGTGCAAATTCTGGAATATAAATAAATTTAATTCCTGGCCTTAGAAAAGAAAAAAAAAGAAAGAAACCAAGAAAGCAAAAAACCCAAGAAAACAACCAACCAACCAACCAAAAAAAACCAAAAGGAGAAAGAAATACTTTGAAAATTTGCGTGACAGACCAAACAGTCCTCTCCTAAAAACTGCCCTGCAGGAGTCAGTTTAATTGAAAGGAACTGTAGGAGATCTGAAGGCAATGAGGAAGATGTATTCTTCAAATGCCCAAGTTTAGCAGATGATAATGACAGCCTTTGGTCTAACAGCTAATTCCTCACGGGTCCCTCATTTTCTTTTTCACAACTGAAGTAGCAGTTTTACTGTACCAGAACAGATCTGGTTGTATTAATATTAAAATGCCTGTGTGGTTGTTGGTACAACAGATGCAATGCCTGGGAATCTGACAAGTTAAAAAGTAAACTCACAACTAGCCAAAATAATTGTTTTTAAAGCATTTTTTGTTTCTTGAGAAGATTGAACTGATGGGTTGGAAGGCTTTCTTTGCGTAGTTAGTGTTGTGTTTTAAAAGGTTATGTTTTTATAGGCTAAGAGGTCATTTTAAAATTCTATTTTCACTAAGTTATACTTTCCCAAATATTGTTTTCATTTTGAATTGCTGCAGCAGTTTGGTTTTTTTTCTAGTTCTATCTTAGGTATAATTTTGAGGTCTTTCAGCGAGGTTTTATGCTTTATAACTTCTTTTCTGATTAACTGAACCATGCTTTCAGGTTTATATTCTCCAAACATTATTTTGACTGTTGAATGATGACAATGATCAAAGGCTGTTTCAGGCAGGTAATATTATTTCCAAGAAAACCTACTACCTTAACTTCAAAAATAATACAATAAAGGCCTACTCAGGCTCTGCAGCAATTTCAACATAACAAATAACTTGGCTTAGTTTTAATTTTACAGTTGTGTACCTTATCATTAGATCGTGTCTGTTCAAACTCTAGGATATATTTTTATCTACAGGGGTGGATGTGGTTTGCACTGTATGAAGGAGCAGTTGTGGCATGAAGAAGCAGATATAAACCAAGGCAGATTAAAGAAAACCTATACTCAGGCATACACATAAAATTTAAACAATTTTATGTAAATTTTAGAAATATCTCCTTTGTATTCCCTATCAAATGTTGGTGTCATTTCTTCAAATGACTCCAAATTTTAATTTCCCATTGTCCTAAAGAGCTGCTGGAGAAATTTTAGAAGGAAGGAAGCGTTTGTCTAAGCTGTGATTGATTACTAGGTGAGAACCATAATAAAGAACTTTTTAATAGTTTTAACATATTCAGAAGAGCTGAAAGAAGGAGGCATTAGGCTTTGTTAGCTATGGCTCTAGCTGTTAAAGGTAGTGCAGCTGCCCTGTGGCAAATCCTTGGGTGTGTTGTTGTCGACTAAATGGAGTATATGGTGACTCATACAGCGGCACTGAGAAACCAGGAAAAAAGCATAGGAAAGTGGCATTGGTTCTACCTGCACTTCTGCCAGCACAGAAACACAGATGATTAACACACTCAACATACCGTAGGCCGTAAAGGACTGTCCCATCTGGATGGAGTCTAATCATTCGGTTTTTCACTGTCACCCCATGGACAAATGATTTCTTGTCGTTTTGGAAATACGTGTCCGGCACCCAGAGCTGGTCAGCCACTCTGTTGTCCAGAGTCAAGTTCAAAGGTATTCCAGAATAAGACAGCCTTTTATCCCTCCAGGACTGCTGAAAGTACATGGTCAGGGTGTAGTCCTAGGGAAGAAACAAGAAGGGCTTTTTGTATTTTCATACTGATTAACTGACCAGAAGTTTACTTTTAGATGAGTCTCAGTAACTGAGTATGAGTAGCAATAGGAAATTTACAGATCATTAAGACACTGTTGCCATTAGGCATGATCATGGCTCTTGGCTTGTTCATATTAGTGTCAAACTTGACACTACTCACCAGTGGCAGTGACAGCACCAGGCTTTCAAAATCTCTTGGCCCAGATGGAATACATGGCACATTTGGGCCTCCAGTCTGTGGATGAAACTTGGTTTCTAATTTTTTTTTTTTTAATGTGAAAAGAGCAGTATTTAGCTGACCTCAGCCAAACAGCATTGGACAGCACTGAGGATATTCTTCTGATATTCCCTCCCTTCATCCTGAAAGATTCCCCCCACAATCCAGAAAGGCCTAGCCCTCCTCAGAAAGAACACATACAACCTCAGAACATAATGGATAACTTCCCATTCCGCCTCTGCTGGAGTTCCCAGGCATATCTTGTCTCAGGATGGGAAATGTGGTGCTTTCTGTCCTTGCCAATTTGATTTTACTGTATAGAAAATCAACACCTTTCCTTAGCTATCATGTTACAACTTCGGTGAAATATCATTTATGCAGCTTTTCAGCTTTCACTTTGTCCAAAAAGAAATTGTTCTAAAGGCTTGTGGTCTGATTTATTCTCTTGTATGTATCTTTCTGGGAAATTGGTCAGTTTAAAGGTAGTCAGTTTTTTTCAAGTGGAAAAGCCCATGTACTTTGTAGCTCATGGAGTTCTTAAAAGATGGTTGGAACAGCAGTATGTGGACTATTAGTTTTTTCTTCCTCATCTCCTCCCCCAGCCCTGTTTTGAAGTGACAGGTCACTTTGTCACACATTTTTTATGGTAGAAGTGCATCAAAATCATAGCTATTACTGAAAAACTTGGTCAGGAGTAAGATTTTCTTTTATGTGATAGAAAATCTTACCTCTGTCATTGTCACAAATCCTAGCCTGGACTCTAATTTTTGAAGAAACAGCATAAAAGCTGTCTGATACAATTTGTGCTCTTCATCTTCAGAGGCTTCTTAAGACTGTATCATTGCCATGAAATCAAAGCAGAATTGTTACTTTTCAAAAAGACTTTCTACCTGAAATGTTGCATCCAACAGAGCTCTAAACTATAGGCTTACCAGTGAAAGTTGTCAATAAAAATACTGTTCTTCCTCGCCCCAGGCCTGTAGTTCTTTTTTTTAATGGATGAAATATGATTGATGATTGGTGGTTATATACAATAGGACAATTACATCCACTGTGAGCACAGACCCCAGATTTACAAGGATTTCATAGATATGCCATTTTTCAGGCCTGCAAGATGGTTGCTACCCACAACAGACACAAGAGGTTGTATGCTGAAGGTTTGTTTGGCTTTTTTGCTGGCCTGGGTCCCTAGGAAGAGGTCAGGATTGCTTTTCAGACCATGCTGCTCAAGCCTGGAACTACAAAGTAATGCAGTGAGGTACTTGCTGTACTTTGCTGAGCAGGTGATTTAGTTTAAACAGCGGTACAGAGGAGCATGAACACCAAGGGGGCAAGTTTTTGAATGTACAACTTGAATACAGGTGGGTTAGAAGCATCATTAAAGAGAGAAGTTTGCCCTTAGTTCCTCTTACACATATACAAACACCAGTTGGGAACTGGATGAGAGAAAATGAAAATTAAAAAACAAACCACAAATCAACCAAAGAAGAAAAAACAAAACAACCCCCCTCACCCAACACCACAAATACCCCTAAAGCCCCCACCACTATTCTGGTGCAGTTTCATATGTTGTATCTCTTTCCTAACCTGTCCTATTTCAAGCCTCTTTACGTAGAAAAGCTTTCATAGATGACTGATAAAATTTGAATCCTCAGGGCTGCACCTGGTATCCTCTACACCTTCTGCCTGATCCAGCAGAGCCTATGCAGTCTGCAGCACAGATGGAACAGAAATTCCAATTCTACATAATTATCTTTTTTTCTTCTTGCTTTTCTTTACATTTTCCCTAGGACTTAAGGCTGTTTTTGTGGAATTGTTATGCTCTCCTACAAAAAAGCAAACAATTGAGAGTGGCATCTATGCGAAAGTGGTGTTTATGGTTCTCAAAGCTCAACCAAGAGAAAAATAGCCATGGTAAGCTACAAGAGACCTTAAAGAATGTGATCAAGTGAAAGAAAAAGAAATTGTCTCTTGGCTATGACTACTAGAAGTTGAGTTGCTATTTTTAGCATCATAGTTAAGAAATTTTGTTTCATTCAGCTGTGCTTTATACGAAGCACTGCTGCTGGCAACACCACAGTAGAGAGAGTGATCCTCTGGTCTGCAATTGTGCTATACTATGGAGAAGTACGTGGCAAGCCAGCAAGTGTTAATGAGGAAAAAAATCTGAGCTTCATCCTAAAGGAACCTCAGTGTTTCTTAACTGAGGAAATTATCTATTTTTTTCCATTCCTCAGTACGTGGGGGTATTACTCATTCGATGTTTTAATAAGAAAAATAGACTGAAGTCACGATTGTGAGAGCCCCTGCTGCAGTAAGTTTGTATTTTAAAAAGCATAGTTAAACATTGTTTTAATGAAAAGCAAATTATATCTGCACTATAATAACCCAAATTTTATAGTTATAAACATCCTAATTGTTTTTTAATGGAATATAGCCTTACCTTTCTTATCTCTCATCAGCAAAGTATAAAATGCTGGCAAGCCATATGGCTAGCCACATCTTGGAGGTTTTTGTATTATTTTTTATATTACACAGTGGTGCGAGTAAAGTGGGGATTTAATGACTACTTATCTTCTACCCTGTAAAATTTGCTGGGGATTTTGTGCTTTCAAGCTCTAGAGTATATGAATAATTTCTGAATCTGTCACATCTGTAGTGGTAATTGGCTGCAGAATTTTTTAGCTTTTTATGAAAGCTTCCCAAGATCTCAAGCATCAGTCTAGATATGAAAATAAATCACACTGTGTTTAACTTTCATATTTAAGAATTTCTATTCATGAGTTAAAAAAGCAGGGCCCAATGTAAAATTAAAAGAGAGAATCTGTTTCTGCAGCTAACTGCTCTTTTAAATGGTTTGTTTTTAAAAATAATTCACTTTTTATAGAAACCCACTGAACATTTTTTTGCTGAACTGTACTTTCCATAATTAAAAAAATCTGTACTTCTGCTGAAAAATCATGATATTCCAGTAGATTTAATTGTGCTGTTGATGCTTTCCAAAAGTGCCTCCTTTCATTTTCAGAGCATAGTGAACCTTTAGAGTGGTAAATGGGACAGAGTGGTTGGAAAAGCTGTTTTGATGTGTATCTGCTCTAGTTTCCATTTTTTATGTGACAAATTTTGATTGATTAGAATGAGGTTTTTTTCTCTTTCTTAGTAATTGTGCAAATTGCTTATTTCTTTGTACCAAACCTGGGATTTGTAAATGTGTATATGTAGATGTGTACTATAACTTACAAGTAAATCTGTATCAGTGCTTTAATAAGGTGAGTTAGGTTGCTATGACAAACACTTATATGCTAGTCCTAGGTAAGAGACCTTCTGTGAAAATGTGAGTAAGAGAAACTAGTCTATTTTCTAAAAATTGCGTTATTTTGTAATCTGAATTTAAGCAGCCTCATACATAAATACTGGCACCAAGCCTCACAGTTAATTTGAGGAATATAAATTTCTGAGTAAAGAAAATGAATGGGCCACTGAAGCATATAGTACTTGAAGTTAGACAAACAATTTATACTTCCAGTAAGGAATAGACTGAAGAGTTACCATACAACAATAATTCATTTTTTATTTCTAATTTGTTTTTGTTCCCTATTCTTTTTTTGGTGCAGTATATATAGATAATGTGAGGGCAATAATGGATTTTTTTCTTTCCTGTTAAACCTCTGTATATATCTGAAACCAGAAGAGATACATAAAAATAGCTGAAGAATTTGGACTGCTGGTAATTTCTACTTTGTGATTTACCAGTTCAGCACAGTAGAATATAATGTGGAATACATTGCTGTATTATAATCCAACCTTCTAGGAGACACAGAACTAGTACTTCGCCATGTTTATCAACTGAATTATGGATTCTGTTGGAATAAAAGATGAGTTCACGTGTCTGTTGTACTGGTAGCTGTTTTGTCTTTCACAAATTCCATATTTTAAGGAGAAAATAGGGAATCTTTTAACGTGCAGTGTTCAGCTTGGTGGTCTAGAAGACCTTGTTTTTTTCCTTTTTCCAAGGTGTCCTTAATCTAAGCTCTGTTATTATTTCATGTACTGAAAAGCAGCTTAGCATATTGTGATATATTTAAGTAATAACTGAATATCAAAGCACACTCTGAAAAGTCTTAACAGCTAAAAATGAATATTGTGGATGCAGTTATTAGCAAAAGTTAGCAAATGAAATGATATTTTGTGAATATTTAGCTATTCTAGGTCAACAACATGTTAGCTCTATGCATGACTTTGCACATGAAGGCACTGTGCAGCAAAATGAATACATGAAGCGCACCAATTTCATACTTCTAGCAGACAGCAGTGTATATTGGTAATTGTGGGATGCACACTGTACACCCAAACAATCTTAAATTTAAATTTTGTCCTTGGGAACCATCCATTAATCCAATATCTGGCAGCCTCAGAGAAGATGAGATGCAGTGAAATTTAGATACATTATAACTTAATCAAAACAAACGTAACTGAAATTGCAATTTAAAATTAAATACGGAGTGATAATCAGAATATTAATATTGACCGCAATAACGGCATAAATGTAGAAATGCAATATATGTAAATCCCGCTGTGACTGCATGCTCTTATTAACCGGGAAAGAGTATTTTCTGTGTTTATCTGATACAAGAATAGGAAGGGCAGAGTTTTGAAAGAATGAATGCCAAATTTGCAAATCGTAAAAAAACATACTCATTCCTATGTTGCAAGCATGCTAATGTATCAGAAGCAGCCATCAGCTGTTCAGCAAATTAGCTGCCCTACCTTGGAACTCCAAGGGAAGATCTACATCCCCATCTGCCAAAGAGCTGTTTTATGGTAAGAGGATACAAATGGAGATGTGGGGTTTTGGCTGTGGAATTTTGGGTTTATGTTTGGAATTTGTGTGTGTGTTTTGTGTTGGGGTTTTTTGCTTGTTTGCAGGGTGTTTTTGGTTCTCCCCCACCTCTTGCCTGCCCCTGGTGCTCAATTCCAGACACTGCACAGAAATTAGGGGAAAAAATTTTAGCTGAAATTAAGGAGCAAGAATATATTGGTTCCACTCATGTTCTTTTCTAAGAATTTAAGGGGAGCTGCATCTCTTTATTAAGTCTGCAGTCCAGCTAAGCAAGGAAGCCAGGGAATTAGGGGGCACAGTACTGAATCAATTGTGCTTGCCTTCCTTTCTAAGGGCATAGTTCAGTGTTCCTGCCCCTGTTTTCAGTGAAGACTGATGCAGCATTTGTTAACCAGTTCTTCTCCTCTTCTATCCAAAGTAGTGGGAAGAGGGGAGAAGGAGCACATACTCAAATTATTCAGTATTCACTGGCCTGGTTCACAGGAGGCCATGGTTCTTGTGAACACTTCTGACAGCGAAAATGGAACAGAAAGCTACATTGACTCCAGGACAATAGGATAAAAGCCTTCTATTTTCCATACAGAAGCTATTAGGTGTTTTTTAATGGGATCAGAATTTTCACACAGCAAACTTCAGTTTTGCAGAAACCATGTTCTCCACCAGAAAATTACAAAACATTTGTAGATGTGAGACTTCTGTGGGAGAAAAAGTTGTGTGAGGTCTTGTTCGGCCAAGTGCCAGGTCCTATGCTTTGGTCAAACAGCCCCAGGCAGTGCTGCAGGCTGGGGACAGAGTGGTTGGAAAGTGGCCCAGCAGAAAAGGACCTGGGCGTGATGGTTGACAGCAGCTGAACATGAGCCAGCTGTGCCCAGGTGGCCAAGAAAGCTAATGGCATCCTGGCCTGTATCAGCAATGGTGTGGCCAGCAGGATCAGGACAGTCATCATCCCCCTGTGCTTGGCACTGGTGAGGTCACACCTCGAGTGCTGTGTTCAGTTTTAAGCCCCTCTCTACAAGAAAGACACTGAGGGGTTGGAGCGAGTCCAGGGAAGGGCAGTGGAGCTGGTGAAGGGTCTGGAGTGTAAATCATATGAGGAGCAGCTGAGGGAGCTGGGGTTGTTTAATCTGGACAAAAGGAGCCTTGGTGGGACCTTATCTCTCTCCACAACTACCTGAAAGGAAGTTGTCAGTCTTTTCCCCCAGGCCACCAGTAACACGGAAAGAAGAAATGGCCTCAAGCTGTACCAGGGAGGTTCAGGGTGGACATCAGGAAGAATTTCTTCACAGAAAGGGTTGTTAAACATTGGAAAGGACTGCACAGTGAGGTGGTGGGGTCACCATCCCTGGAGGTGTTCAAGAAGTAACCAGATGTGGCACTTAGTGCCTTGGTCTAGTGGACAAGGTGGTGACTAGTCAAAGGTTGGACTTGATGATCTCAGAGGTCTTTTCCAACGTAAACGAGTCTGTGATTTTTAAATTTGGTTTGATCTAGTTGGTAGTTCCAGTTGCTAGTAAAGTGCCTTGCATTTCTGTTGTTCAAATGTGCTGATAATTCTTCAGGAAAGTGTTTCATCAAACTTGTTGTCATTTATAACTTCACAATTACGTATGTGGCATCACAGTTGTGTCTTACAGAGAGAAGCAGAGATCTAGAAGGAATGCATACAGCTGTAATGATGATGCTCTTTCTTGCTCAAAGCACAGCCAAGAACAAGATTAGACTCATAATAATGTTGGAAGTGAAGGCATTACTGTACTGCGATCCAGTATTACTCCTCACAGTCAAAGCAGAACTCCCCTGAACTGCAATGGGATAAGAATTGTATCCAATGTCTTCAATCGTTACCAGAAAATCAAAGCAAAGAGCAAAACATTTCTCAGTTGCAACTGTAAACTATGTATTTTGTTGCATTTTGTTCAGTGTTTTAGTAATAATACTTAGCAGAAGCAGTAATAAATGCTTCTAACATTTAAATAGGTTGTTATGACAGTTGTGTTCCATTGGTTTTGTATTATTTAACATAGAGGAGGGTAAAATCCCAATTTTCTCTTGTGTGCTTTATTTTGCCCCTTGGAGAGAAGAGTAAGGACTTCTGTATTTTAAAACAATAACCCACTGCCTTGCCCTTTGCTGCTTTTTCCCCCTTCTTATTTGAACATTGCTAACCTGAAAGGCTTGAATGTGCCATTTGCTCTTTGTGTAGGAAGAAGAGAGATGATGTTACTAAACACTAATATGGAACACTTTGATTAGAAGTGGACTTGCCAAAATTTAGCAGGAAAGTAAGGTAGCAGGTAAGGTAGGCTTACAGAGGCATTACTGTTATCCTCACTGCATGCTGGAAGCTCCTTTAAGAAAGCTGGAAAACTGCTACACCATTCTCAGCTGCACTTCAAACTTCCAGCCACATAACCCACTGTCTGCGATAGCAGTGAGATACACCACTATAACATTTTTCACAGTTCAAATTTAACACCATGTCTGTCTTAAGTAGCTATGTTAATTGCCAACAATTTCTTCAGAACATGTCCATGGTATGATTTATATTCCTGGAAAGATCAATGAACTGCTTTCAGCACCTGTAGGAAATAAGCAATGGTATCTATTCCCACGATATTTGACTTTCTTTTTGAAGCTGCTAGTCCTTTTTTTGTATGGAGGGTAATACTATCATAGAGATGCATGAGGGGAGGGGTGGAGAACAGGAAAAATATCGCACAGGAGATATATACACTTAAGTAAGATGTCAATGTAATGAATGTTGGAGTAAAGAAATAGAAGTGTAGTGGCATATACAGTAACTATATTCAATGTGTTTGTGTGTTTTTACAGGCAGCAAGTAACAGTGTCCTTGATACTTTGGCTCCAGTGAGGGCACTTGGGGTTTCAGAAAGAACAAGTGAAGAGAAAACAAAGGGAAGGAAAACTTTCTTACCGCCAAGTAGCCCACAGACCAACATATGTTAATGAAAGCCTACATACATCTTTGTCTTGGGGTGACTTTATGNAGCAGTAAGAGAAAAACATGTTTACTCTCAGACATTTCTCTGTGACACAGCTAAAAACAGGTTTTTGCTAAAACCCCCCAAACAAACCCAACTGGTCCAGGTGGCCCGTACCTGTCAACCTGTGTCTGAGGACTCCAGTTAATGCTCAAGACCAAGTATTGACAACTACAATGGAAACTTATTCTAGGTATTATGTGCTGTTTTGTGCTGAAGTCCAGAATATTTCAGCATCCTTCTCCTCTGAGTTTTACAAAAACTTGCCTGTTCATATGCAGGCATGAAAGAGAATGGTGGAATGACATTTGAAGACTGTGATCCTGTGCTCAGCAAGTGCTGTCCTCATCCTCTCTGCAAACAGGTGGAGAAAGCATTCCAAGGAAAAGAAATTTCAAGCTTTAACTGACATTCTAAAATATTTCATCCAGCTTGGAGATGAAGCATCAATACACAGGAGTAGGACTGGGCATTTCGGTGAAAACTGTACTTCCCATGTTTTTGTGTGGACTACATGGACATGGCTCCTTACTGGCTGGAGGACTGACTCATGAGTTGGGCGTAGATCAGCTGAGGGTCTATCACATGGAATGTGATGTGAGGACTAAAGCAAACTAAGCCAAAGATAGTTGGGAGGGTGCAGCACTTTCAAGTTTCCATTAAGGAAAAACATTGTGGAAGAGCAAAGAATTAATTAAACCCCACTTCCCTTGCTACCTATAAGCAAGACAATTGGAAAGCAGCCTGTTTTCTAACAATGGTTGTTGCTGAAGCACTTGATTATCATTTTTTTCCTTCGTAATTTCCTTCTAGCTCAGTAGGGGTGAACTATGAGACCATTACAAAGTGCACTGAATGCCTAAGGAGGATGACACAGTGCTAAGAGCTCAGAAGAGTTCCTTGTGGTGTCAGTGCACAGTGCTGCACTGACTGCACAGAAGCTGAACTGATTGCAATCTTAGTAGCAGATGGGAGAGGTTTGTTGACTTTTGTCTTGAACCCTACTGTATAAGTGCTAACAGTACCAGAAATCTTATAGGAACTGGTCACAAAGTTGAAGAAAACACAGGAAAGTGAATATCAGCAATGTAAAAATGAATTGGAGTCACATGACGAACTAGCTGATCATGTGAAGTAGAAGAAAATCCCCACAAACCTTAATTCTGTGTTATGCAGGGCCTTATCTTAAGACAAACTTAAAAGTAAGAAATCAGAAGTAAAGACAGCCAACCATACCTAGACTCTTTGGCTCCAGAAAATGCTTAACCATTTAGGAAGAAAGATACACATATCTTAGTATGAGGTACCTTTATAAAAACAGCAACTGACTTTTTCTTTTTAATGCCTTAATATGTATGTATATTTTACCCATTTAGGACTAGGAGTAATTTCTATCGGTCTGATGATCGAAGTCTATTTGATTCCTCCTGCCTGGTTCTCAGCTGTCACTCTACTATATCAATTTTCCTTAGTTTCGAGCAAAGCACATGGAGGTCGAAGTGACATGCGATGAGTCAGTGGCTCTACCTGGAATAGAAACAGTAATTACAGAGCTGCAGCCAGATCTTTAGACTTGTGTATACCTTACTGGGGTTTTTTTGTGTGCATGGCTATTTTTGGTTTAGTTGTTTGGGTTTTTTTTTTGATTGGTTGGTTGCTTTGTAGCTCTGTATGTAACTACTACTTTTAAATTTTTTTTTTCTGAATGCTCAGGACAACTTTGTTTCATTATTCATTAGGCTTATGATTGAATAGTGTTCTATACAATGGTCATGATTATGATGACTTACATGGCCAGAGATATTTTTCCTGCATATTTTTGGCACCCTGACTGCTTTACAGAATTCTAACCCATACATCATAGATCAGGCTGATACTCACATTTTGTGCTGCGTTTGGAAAGAGGGATAGAGGTACATCATGACATTTCTCCTTTATAACGACAGTTGAAGCGGAGATATTTTGCGCTTGGAGTGGATAACACTACGGGTATTAGTGACACTGACGCAGTACTGGAAGACTACTGACATGCTGGTTGCAAAATCCTCTGGTGATTTCAAGTCCAATCTTCTGCTGGAAGCAGGACTGTCACCAATCCTGTCTCAGGCTGAGATATTGCTTTCTCTAGCAAATCTTGAAGACCCTCAAGAATGGGAATTCCACAACATCTGTGGGCAGACTCTTCCAGTGCTGCACTACCTTTCTGGCGAGGAATCTTTCCTGACATCTACTCTGGCCCTCCCTATGTGCAATTAGTAGCTGCTGCTCTTCATTATTTCATCTGCCACTACTGAGAGTGGTTTTACTATAATCCTCCCTTCAGGAAACTGAAGGCTGCCATGAGGTTTGTGTTTGGCTTTTGTCCTTGCCAACCAAAGCAAGGCAAGCTCCCATGATAGGTTACGTGCTCAAGGCCCTGGCCACATTGATAGCTCTTCACTGGATCCTTTTCAGTTTTTCAGTATCAAGAAAGAAATGGGAGACACTGTTGTAAGTGCAGCCTTACCATTACAGAATATGGGAGGGTACTAATTTCCCTCTGCGCTACCCATATCCCTGCCAGTGTCATTAGTATAGAGTTTACATGATGACAGAGCCCCTTGTGGCTTCTATTCAGCTGCTGCTTAATCCATCAGTTTCCCATCTGCTGAATTCTGAGTCTCCTGGCTGGACCCAGAGATGGGTATAATGTATGTCTGTTATTTTTCATATCACCACAGACCTCCCTGAGGACACACATTTTTCACCAGGGCAGGCAGCAGTTTTGAAATTATTATCAGTGAACTCCTAATTACCTTTTGACCCATGTTGTATGCCTCTTCTTTTTACAATTAATGTAACTAGAGAAGCCTTTCTTGTGGCCATGTCTCTTTTTACTGTCAGGTCCAACTAGGATTTGAAGCAATATTTTTATGCTTCACAGAATCAAAGACTCATTTCAGGTTGGAAGGATCTCATTGAGATTGAGAGAGAATTTGAGACATGAAAATCAGAGGCAGCCTTAGCTGCTCTCCTGAAATCCAGGGCTGTGATCCTGCTTTTTGTCATTTTTCTCTCCTCTCAGATTCCTGGAGTTTACTATCTCATAGTCATTGCAGCTAAGGCTGCCTCTGACTTTTTTATCTCAGATAAGTTTTTTCTTCTTGTAACTACAATGTCTAGCAGATCATGTTTTCTTGTTAGCTGCTCAGTTACCAGGAAGTTGTCATCAGGGCATTCAAGAAGTCTTCTAGACTACCTGAGCCCTCCTATATCATCGTTCTGGCAGATACAGCAGTGGTTAATCTCCCATGAGGAACAGGACCTGTGCACGTGAGACTTCTTCCAGTTGCTGGAAGAAAGTCTCAGCTGCATTTTCTTCCTGGTCAGGATGTCTATAGTAGATACCCACTACAAGAAGGCCAAATAATGTTTGGCTGCTAATCTTGATCCATAAACTGTTGTTTGGCTTCTGATCCATCCCAAGGCAGAGCTCCAAGTATGCTAGCTGCTTCCTCACATAGAGGGCATCTCTATTTCCTCTCCTTTCCAGCCAGTTGAACAGTAATTCTTGCAACTGGTTTCCTTGCCAGTTCTGTTGCCTTGTTTCCTCCTCCTGTATGCTTCCTTCTGTGTTTCAGCTCATGGAGAGGCTTCTGTCTTAGTTTGGCAGCTCTGCTGGTGAAATTCTGGCCGTCTTGCATGACATGGTGGATTGTTCCTGGTTTTCTTTAAAATTCAGCCTCATTTCTTTCTGCTTGATGACTGCTTGCTGGGGAATTTTACTTAGCAATTACCCAAATAAGGCAAATTCTACTGTCCTGATGTCCTGAGTCCTAACTCCACTGCTCACTGTCTCAGCTATCCTCCAGATCCTGAATTCTGTCATCTTGGGGTCACTGCAAACCAAATGTGCTGTAAATACTTGCTTTTCATCTGGGACATTTTTACAAAAGGCAGCTTGTGGAAAAGCTCTTCATGTGATTTCTCATGAGCTGCATAATTTAAATATCATTAAGCTGCTTACATGATAATCTAACATCATAGTCGACGGGTTTACAACACTCATGTAGACTTTCTGTGGAAAATTTGCTTTTGGCTTTTGAAGGCAATCAGTTTGCCTTCAAATGCATGTATTGTTGACGCTAAATCTTCAGAGCAGAATGCAGAGTATTTTTAGAGTGTTGATAATAAAGGACTTTGTTTCATTTTTATTTTACTAACAGCATAATTAAATGGATAACTAATGGTGCTGGCCAATTCAATGTGATTAATCTGATTAAAACCCTACAAATCCAGTGCTGTTGCCAGTCTCATGGGAACCAACATTTCAAAATGTTGTATAGTATGTGTAGACATCTTAGGAGAAGAAAAAAAAATGAAGCAAAAGCAAATAACTTATCAGTCAGTTGGAAAGCATCTGATTAATACTCTTGAGTACTGATTAGGATATGGAGGTGCAGGCTCTCCTGCAAAATATGTAACTAGGGAGAACATGAGATTAGTAATTATTTGAAGAATTGAGTAGCTTAGTGCAGAAAATTTGGATTGGTGCCAATATACTGAAAATCGGGGAAAGTGTCTTCATGCAAATGACTTTATAAATAAAGCAAACCTCAAAATCAGTTTTATTTAATGTTTGGGGCAATAAAACCTCTCTCTGAGACTGAAGTTTCAGAAGGATTTCACCTCAGTGAAGCCCAAGACAGCTGTTACTTCCATCCCTTCCTGTGTGACTGCACACATTTGAATAACTAGTTGGGAAGTGGAAGGAATCCAGGTTAGATATGAACTTTGTCATTACTATTTTTGCATGGTGTTTTTTATGTAAGTAAATTCCTTGATCCTGTCTCCACCACCAATGGCTATCCAAGCATTGGTTCTGGGGCAGGAAAGGACAACTAAGAGTGAAGAAGGAAGGCAAAGCAGCTTTGCAGAGCAGCTCAGAGCAGCTGCAAAACTATAGTTCCAGAGTGGGATTTACAGTCCCAAGAATGAGGCAGGAAAACCTACAGGACTTGTGAAAGACCCCAGAATACATGTAGCACTGTTCTCAGCCAAGGCAATTTTCACATTCTCTAGTCAGAGGAGGCCAGGGTGAACCAGAATGAGTTAGCAGTGTGGTGCCAGGCATGAGGCTACAGCAGAGACTGGGTTTAGTAGCTGCGTACAGCTGTTCCCCAGTGTCAAGCCAGAGTGACAGAAGCAGCTCAGATCTATTGCCAGGGTTGCATCAACCCTTCTTAAATGACTGTGACACCCAAGCATCTAGTGGGTTGGCATCTAGTAGCCTATCTGCTCTGTTATATTTGCTATGTAAGTTTATTAGTGTTTTCACAATATTAAAATACTGCAGGAGGTCAGCAGCCAGTCAACTGTTTCAGTACTACCTTGCCTTTGTCTGCGTGTTTATTAACTTGGGGGTGGAAATTAGCATCCACAACATTTGAAAAAGAAGCAAGGAAAGCCACACGTGACTCTTCAGCTTTCCCTGTTTTGCTACAGCCTGCTACAGAATGCTGAGGTGCTGTTGTGAAGCTTGTCTAGCAAGGTGATCTCTGAGAGTGGCAGATGGAGCCTTGCTGGCAGAAGCATGGAGTTGGTTTGTTGAGTTCTCGACTGTTTTTTCTTTTTAACATGTCCCCGTGCTTCTGAAATATTCATTTTTTGGTCCATCTTGAAAGTTCAGCAGAAGTACATGTAGCAGTTCTCTTGCACATAGCTTCACTTCCCTAGGTGCTTTAGAGACAGCAGTGTCACACTGTGAAGGATAAAGTTAAAACGTCTAAAAAGAGACTCATGCAGGATGATCACTGGCGCAGATGGCGTAAGTCTGATGTGTCCTGGTGTCCTGAATTTATTGCAACTGATACGACATATGTTAGAGGGACTACTGAGGGATCCTAAATCCATGGGTTGTTGGCCAAGCAATGTTTTCTTCTGAAGCTTTAATTTCTGGAGTCATTGTGTCAACTTAACTGTGTCAACTAAAAGTCCTCATGAATACTTTTCCATTTAGAAACAAGCAGACAGCTTTTTGTTACGGGTAAGTTTTCACTGTTTTGCAAATTAGACAATTTCAATCCAAGAGAGGAATGGAAATTCAGTGTGTTTTCAGGAGTGAAAGAGGCAGTTCAAATTGTTCCAATGCATTTATTCCTCCTTCTACAAATATGACTGCTTTTCTGTTTCTTTTTCTTAATGCTTCCACTGTGTAATAAGACTAGTTTTCGACTAAAATAGACTTGTATTCAGCCAGAGAAGCTCTACATGCAGCTGGCCAAACTGTGAAGCCTAGGTCTGTGACACTATTGCTCAAAGCTAAAGTGTAGTATTTTCTCACCTACAGCCTTTTGTAGGACTGGTTTAACTTCTTGCACAGCTAATCATAGGTGCTGTTATCAGAGCAGTATGAAGTGTAGAGGTCCAGAAGGCTTGGCTTTTCTGAAGACAGTGTTGATAAATGAGGTGTTTGTGGACACAAATGGAAACCAATGTCAGTGAAGCAGCACTCCTGTAGAAGAGTAAATTATGGGACAGAGGTAACTTTTTTCCTCTTGCCACCTACAAAAAGAGTCTGTGGCAAGAAGGGAATGATAGTGAGAAACTGGACAGAGGGAACTCCTGGGACAGGAGATCAGTCGTTTGGAAGTCTTGGTGCATGGCAGAGGTGACCAAGTCATGCCATTGCTCATGGTATGAGCAACAATGCAGATGCTGGGAAGGTTTTTCTTCTTTGTAGTACTGGTGGTAAGGCTTGCTAATCTTCAGTATGATAAAATAGCTCTGGCTGGTGACTTCTAATCAGAGGTAAGGCCTTCACAGGCAATGAGACAAGTGAAGCTACAGCACAAAGTAGGATGCAGCACGAAATCTTTGAAGCGATATGGCAAGTGCCTTCAGTCAAGGTTCCTGATGATACAGTGTAGGTGAAGTCAAGTACCGGTTTAGTAAAATGAACCTTTTCCGTATTTTGCCTGTTATTTGCCTTACTTAATCACATAAACCTTGATAAAATAATTGCAGAACCAGTGGGTTTGCATCAGTAGACACTGAATGCTTAGAGATAAACATGCTGGCTAGTCACAGGACTCTCCAGATGGGTATGTTTTATCCGAATGGATTTGTAGTTTTTCACTTATTTATAGCAGGAACGGCTTTTAGATCTGTTAGGGTATAGTAATAAATTTACTGAGCTACAAAATAATTTACCCTTCTGCTCGCTTTCCGCTAATTACAACATCTTAAGGTATTTCAAGATAGTATGAACATCTGTTCCCTGAAGACCAACTCTTCTCAGACAACAATTATAGAGCTAATGAATGGAGTGGAGAATGGAGTTTAGGAAACAACAAGGGATAGCTCTGCTTTTCTTTGCTCTCACCGTAGCACATTCCTTTCATTAGGCTGACTTTCTAACATACCCTACAGCAAACACGACAGATGCAATATTCCATTTGCTTTGGAAAAGGACAGAAAATCAGATAGTGGCTCTGGGACTTGAACACCTTACTCTAACAGTTGGTGTTAGATCATCAGAAGCAGATAGTCCTATCTCCTTTTCCACCTACTCTGAAACCTAGAGCACAATACCAGAAACTAATCTCCAGCATTCACCAATGTTGTCATGGGGAGATCTCCTATAATTTCTCATAATTCGAGTGAAATAGATTACTCTTCTAGTATGCTTTTCAGCTCGCTATTTTTAGTGATAGAAGTGACACCTAATTTGCACTTGTTAAAACAGGCTTATGAAAGTGCGTTGTAAATAAATCTTGGGAGGAATATAAATTAGCATGGTTCAGGGTAAAATAACTTCCCTTTTGTGGGTCAGAATGAAAATAATGTTGGGGGGAGATTGTTCCACTTCTCTGTGTTGGAGGATTCTTGTACCTGTTTATATAGTATTGGATGTTGGCTACAGTGGAGACAGGACTTTAAATGGACACCAAGTCTTAGACAGCCTGACAGCCCTCTTGTTCTAAGACAGACAGATGAATGTTAACTCTTGGGTCTCTCCTAGATTACAGATGTGATAAAACAGACAAACAAATGTTGATGTGTTGAGCAGTGAAATAGCTGCAGATGAGTTAGAGCTTTGTGGCTTCTGCAAGAAACCTGTATATAGGTAATGTAATCCTACTGAGAATGTGTAAAGGACAGGATGGGAGAATAGGTTGGTTTTGGCTGTAGCAAAATGAAATTCAGTAGGCTTAACAGGTATTGTACTTGGTCAGCTGCAATGGCAGTTGCCACAGTTTTATGACATGGATAATACTCTTTTGTCTCAACTCCAGGGGAGCAACTAAGACAGCTTAGTCCCTGCCCAGCACTTGTTTTTTATCATATATCCTCTCCCATATCACCAACCTGATGTTTGGGAAAAGCCTTTCTGTAATGGGGATATCTGTTATGTTCTGTGTGAGAACAGTGTTTTTATTTCTTCCCTTTTGTATTTACAGGCAGAATTCTTGTTCTTTAATCCTGATTTCAGTCAGTTTTTAATTGTATTCCTTCTTCAAATTCTGTCTGTAAAGATTGCTTGTCATAAAGATACCTATTTCCTACAGTATCAGTGTAGATTCAGCAGTAGGTGTCAGTTCAGTATTGCGTGAACTGTTTAAATCTCTCCCCAAGCCTTTTCCTTCTTCATTTCATGGCGAGTCAAAGTCTAGCAACTGAAAGGTAATCACTATGGTTACAGCATCCAGTTCTAGCAACAAATCCAAGATTTAAGTCTTAACGCTTGTAGCAAAATATATATATTTGAGACACCCCCAGACATTCGGGATCGTGTTTGCAAGTGTTAGAACAGACATTGACAGTTTGAGATAATTCCATTGCAATGCTTTGCTCGCAAGACAGTGGTCTGCTATTATGAGCGGATTGCTTACATAAGAGGTGAAAGAATACTTACTAGTTTAAAACGCAGCTCAAAGCAATATTGGGTTTTTAAGCTCAGAAATCTAAGATTTAATCACTGCCTGGTTTGAAGTCTGTGTCAACACTGTCAGCCAAAAGAAAGATTGAAACCTGGATCCTTCCCAGGTGCAAACATTACGAAGACATCACTCTTGAGCCATTTTTAGGCATTACGAGAGCTATGGACATTATGAAGCACCAGGGTTTTACAATCCTGCAGCAGATGACTTTATGGCCCAGGTGGCTGACATTTCATTATGTTGAGGTCCCTCACCCCAATCAGTAACTAATTTCAATCCATCTGTTTACAGATGGCAGAAAATTGCTGATCTACCACAGTTCTCTCTAACAGATAGGTATCCATCCATAAGCCAAATTAACAACTCAAGACCAGAATCACCCAGGGAGATTTGTTGAGATGACATCACTGCCTGAGTACTGTTAATGGAGTACTAGTGGCTCTTATCAGAGACAAGTCTAATGGGAAAATCTAGACAAATAATGCTTTTAAGCTGGCAAATGTCTCTTCTGCCTGTGGCTCAAGCATAGGAATGAATTTGGATAGAGAATGTCTAATCTGGACCATTCTATACTTCAGGCCAATACAGGATTGTGCTTTATGCTTAATGGATGAGAAAAAAGGTGTAGAGTTCCCTGAGAACTGAATTTCTAACATGACTGCTAACTAGCGTAGGTCAAGAGATTCTACATCCCAAATCATGACAATGTGGGTTTTGTTACTGAATTCTGAGAATGGCACTACTTGCTAATCTCAAATGGCTCACTGCCCCATCACTTTTCATAATACCCAACGGTATATTTGTTCATTCTGGAGAAATGAAAACTGGGATGACACGACTGCAGCCTTCAGTATCCGGAGGGAGGCTACAAGGAAGATGAAGAGAGGCTTTTTACAACGACATGTAGTGACAGGACAAGGGGGAATGGGTTCAAACTGAAAGAAAGTTAAGTTTAGATTAGATATTATGAAAAAAGTCTTTACTGTGAGGCTGGTGAGGTACTGGAACAGGTTGCCCAGAGAGGCTGTGGATGCCCCATCTCTGGCAGTGTTCAAGGCAAGGTTGGATGGGGCTTTGAGCAACCTGTATAATGTGAAAAGTGTTCCCACCCAATTCAGGGGTGTTGGAACTAGATGGTCTTTGAGGTCCCTTCCAACCCAAGTCATTCTATGGTTTTATGATTTATTCTCTAACACTTTTTCATAATGAAGGGCAAAACTAATTAGAATTTTTAATCAAATCTTTAAGCACATCCCATCCAATTGTAAATAACACACCGTATTTTTTCATTTGATATATGACTTTTTCAACTTTATGATACCGGTTTTTGAGTCTTTGAGGAAACTGAAATCTTATATAATGTTTAACTGCAGGTAAGTTTTATATTTAGTGACTCATTTTAATTGCAGTTTATTTTTGTCCTGAATCTCTTAAATATAATATTAGATGTAGAATATTTTCCAGCAAGTCTTTGAACTTTATACCTACGTCAACTGTATCACAACCAGCTAGTACATATTTACCATGGGATTTGTTTGTTTGTTTGTTTTGGTATATGAATTAGGATGTGGCAGCTGCTGCTGCTCTCACTTGAGTTTTAGACTGAGGATGTTTAAAAGGATGCATTATTTCAGATTAAGTTTCATTTGTATCTGAGATCTGAGATTAGTTGATAACTCCTTTTACCTTGGAGTTTTTTTGTTTTGCTTTGCTTAGAGGAATCTCAAGAATTATGTCAACTGTGTGTTGGGGGTTTTTTTTGTTTGGTTGTTGTTTTAACGCCATAAGGGACAAAATTAGAAACAGCTGGTGATGAAATAAAATGCAACATATGCTTAGCAATTGCAGATCAGTGTCACTTCTTGTTTATCCTGTGACTGGTTCCCTAGATAAAAGAAATCTGGTGGACCTCAGCTATCTAATATTCAGTAAAACATCTTTGATTACATGATGTAAATGGAAGAAGATGGGAATTAGAACAAAAGAGATGTCATGGTTTAACCCCAGTTGGCAACCAAGCACCATACAGCCACTTGCTTCCTCTCCCACCCCTCCCAGCAGGATAGGGGTAAGAGAACTGAAAGGGTGAAAGTGAGAAAACTCATGGGTTGAGATAAGAACAGTTTAATAATAGAAATAAAACAATATTAGTAATAAAATCGTAGCGAAAATCAAAATCACAAAGAGAGAGAGAGAGAGATAAAACCCAAGGAAGACACGTGATGACAATGAAAGCAATTGCTCAGCACTAGTTGGCCATTGCTTAGCCAGGCTCTCAGAAGTGGCACCCCAGCCACTTCTGCCCTAGTTTATTGCTGAGCATGGCACCACACAGTATGGAATATCCCTTGGGTCAGTTGGGGTCAGCTGTCCTGGCTGTGCCGCCTCCCAAGTCCTTGCGCATCCCCAGCCCCCTCACTGGTGGCGCGGTATGAGGAGCAGAGGCGGCCCTGCCTCTCTGTAAGCACTGCTCAGCAGTAACAACAACTGCCCCGTGTGATCAGCACTGTAGCCAGCACAAACCCAAAACACAGCCCCATCCTGTGTGAGAGAATTAACTCTGCTCCAGCCAAACCCAGATAAAACAGCAGAATGGTTAAGATTCTGGATAAAAGGGGCTCTCCCAGTACTGTATGGTCAACACAGAAGTAACATGCCAAGGGAGATTACAGGTGAAAATACTCAAAGGATGAGATTTGGGACTAATTTTTATTTTCTCTTGTATTTTTTCTGCCACTAGAAAAATCAAAATGTAACAATGAAATTTGCAGCTGATATTGAAGTAAGGAGCCACTGTTAACATCAGAGAGTATCAGAATACCACAACAATCTCAAGTGCTGGGGTAGTAGAAGTGGGATTATATTGAATACTGAAAAGTCACTGAGACCAATTATAAGGATTTCTTTTGTAAGATGAGACCTTGTTGGATAATGGGATGAAAAAAAAAGATGAAAGAGGTGAATACTTCTCTATCTGATATGTCACTTGAGCATCGGGGAATAGCAGCATCAGGGGTTTATTGTTTGGTAGGAGGGGTTGGCTTTTTTTTTAGGTCACCAGACAAATGGAAAATGAATAGAATTTTGGATTTTACCAAAAAGTAAATGCTTAATGAAAGTTCCTCTAAAATGTTTTGAATCAAATGACACGTCATTTGATTAAATGTTTGTTTTGTTTTGCTTTTTTAAAACTACTTTATTAAATAATTAAGTATAGATGAATATACTATAAAAATATAATCTTAAAAATCAATATATCGGGCTGTTGACACTTTTTTTTTTAACACTGGAGAGGTCAAAAGACATCATAAATTGTGAGAAGAACTAATGAATAATTTTTTTAAAAGTATTTCTGTCTTGAAAGCCCTCCCCAAAGTTCCACTTAAATGATTCAAACTGTGTGGGTGTTCAGCCTCTTTCTAAGCTACACCTACCAGTTTTTATATGAATTACAGAATCACACAATTTGGAGGGAAGCTCCAGAAAACCTCTTCCAGCTCACAGCATATCCAATGAGATCAGGCTTCTTGGAGCCTCAAGCACTTGAGTTTTGAGTATCTCCAAGGATGGAAACTCCACAACCTCTCTGGTCAACCTGTTCTGGTGTTTCATCGTCCTAACGGGGAAAATTTTCATTCTCATGTTCAGTCAGAATTTCTCACATTCCAACTTTTGCCCCTTGTCTCTCATCTAATCCCTATGATGCGTGTAAGTTAATACAAGAAAGCTCATATACTGAACTAAAAATTTCATTAGAGGTGATTATGATTATTAATGATATTGCATGGTGATACTGACTTTTAAATTCTTCTTCTATATTCCTGCGTGATGTTTTAATATTAGTTTTTGAACAGGAAATTTCTCACTGTTTAAAAGCACGTTAAAATAGAATTATGTGTGACAACATAAAATAACATATGGTTTAAAGTTTCAACTGTATTGTAATTATCCGTAAAGTAATTTTTGCACCACCAAGTTTGTATTTGAAATTTTGGCTGAAATTCTTAGTTTTAAACATGTACACAAGAAAATCAAGTAGATCAAAGGGCTTCTGTAATTCACTAAGTCTTCTTCACTTACAGGTAAAGGAAAAGTTCTCAAAGACGTGTAGGGTTGGTGACTAAACCCTGAACTGGTGGGGAAAATCTGTCTCCCATTCAGGTGTAGGTAATCCAGGAAATTACTTTCATTATGATTTTTTCTGAGGTAATCTCCTGCATTATTTTACCCTGTAATATTCTAGTAATAGCACCTGTGTGCATTGATGTTATTTTTCTTTTTAACTTACAGTGTTTCGGAAAAATACTGAGAATTAATTTTTTTTTAGCCACGAAATGCTGTCATGTCTCAGCAAAAAAATGACAGAAGTGGAGCTCATGAAGCATTAATCTAGATCATTTTACTGTGATTGAATTCTAATTAATAAAGAAGAAAATAATAGTGAGAGCTTTGAGTCACTTTGAGTAACAGCTATTAAAAGTCAGATGTGTTTCACTTTGTTTCAGATTCTTGTCAAATTCCCAAGTGTGAAGAAAACTGAGGGATGAGCAGGAAAGGAAAGAAAAGCAACCTTTGTCGTATACTTTTACCAAAGGAACATTGGGAATCAAATCCTGTATTTGCATGCTTATAGAGATGCACCGGTGATTTGCAAATATATCCAGCATTTTCTTCAGCTGGTGTTTGCAAATAATATTTCTTTCTGGCCACTCTACATTGTATAAAGGAATAAAAGTGTAGCTCAAATATTAAGTCTATAGGAATGTTTCAGCGTGTATCTTGGCATAAGAATTGGCTTCCAGCTAAGCCTTTTGTAATCATCTGCAAGCTTAGACAGAGGAAGATCTGACATTTGATTTCAGAATACTAGTTAATTTCCCTTTCTTTTCTCTAAGGTATATCATATTTCTTTAATAAAAAAGAAACATTTCCCTAACAGAAGACACTGATATTCTGATAAAGGAGCATAAAAGAAGCCATAAGGATTAAGACAGTGCTTGCATTAATTTCTTATCCCTTTGCAAATATTATTTAACATCAATTTTTACTTTGATGTGGCTGTTTTGTGTGGCTATGACAAATAAGATACTTCCTATTCAAGCCACGGCGCTCCTGGCTCTCTTCATCTCCTGAGCATATGCTGTAAAGCCACTGAGGAATCAAAATAAAACTGGATCCTGTACGAATTCTGAACACAGTGCATCCTGCTTCTTGAATTTGTAAACACTGCTTTGGTTAGGTCAACAGACAACCTGGCTGTTGCCCAGGCTTATAGACCTTCTTCAGTCAGACTGCAAAGAAAGGCTACAGAAGGGTGTGGTGGTTAAAGCAATACAACATCTGCATGGGGACAAAAAGAAAGTACAATTGCCAGTGGAGATGCTGGGATAGAGGAAGACAGTACTGCAGAAAAAAGGAAGATCTTATTTCAGTCCTGGGGAAATCTGGAAGAAGAAATTACAGGAGAAAATCAGAAGCTTTACTGTAAATTTATCAAGGTGTCAGTGTCATACAATAATTGTTTCTGAGCCTCTTGATTTTTATACATTGTTAGTTTAAAACACTGAATTGCTCTGTTAGAACTTCGTAAGCTCTTACACATACTTCAGAGATGTATGAACACACAATTTGATCATCTGAACTTTGACACCAGTTTTCAGGTACTCTCTGTAACTTTTTGATTGCAGTGTCCTCTCAGCAAGAACATTCAGCCTTGATTTAGAACAAAGCTGATGTCTGCTGCCATTCAGTCATAAGTTACTGAGCATGTCATTCCTTCCTTTCCTTAACTGTATTTAGAGGCAGTGGGACCTGGGTCCAGGTCCTTTTCTTAAAAGGAGGCAGTATTTCTGATGGGTAAATATATATATCTTTATGATCTTAGCCACACCCAGCACAATGGGGCTACAGGTCTATCTAACATGCTCTATGAAGGTTTGTAACCTACTACAAAGTGGGAAGACATAGGTGATATAGCCAGCAGGAAACCCAGAAAATTTTAAGAAAGTAATGTGGAATTCACAGAGTTCCTTAAGCAATTAAAAGCAGCATACCAGCTTTCCACAGAAAAACTGGTAGGGGCAGGTGCTGACTGCCTTTGGAAATCAATGCTCTTTTCTGACAAAAACATTAATTTATAATGGCTGGTAGTATCAGCAACCTCCTTGATCACATAAAGACAACTCTTACATTTCATAGATGCTGAAATCTAAATCTGTTTTTTGATGCCAGTCTGGATCAATGCTTTAATGAAAGAAACCTAAAATCCTTCCTTTAGCTGCTGCTTTTCACTGTGAGTAGCCACATATAACTTTTTCTCTTACAATGATGAGATAATTTTGAAAATGCTTGTTGAAAGATACAAAATAGGTAGGCTTTTTCGGGGACATTAATGGAGAATTCAGCACTGTGACTATACACGCTAGACATTTGACCATTCTTGTGAGTTTTCTTTATGTGCTTCTATTTCTCTAGCAAGTTAAGTAAATTTAGCATTTAATTTCTATTTCTGTTCATATATATCAAACTTTCAAACCCCTACTTGGCAACTGAAGCAGGGTTAATTAGCCTACCCGAAAGTTCAAATAGCCTTATTAGTATGAGGTTCACTAGCTATCAAGTATTACTGAATAATGATCCCATCAAGAAAATTTGTAATATTACCAAGTGAAAGAAGCAGAATTTTCTGAATGTTTTGTTCAAAGAATTTGCATGTTAACGAGCACAGACTTATGTCTGACAAGGACCTTTAAAGGGAATAGGAGAATCCTATTAAATTGAGAGATACGCTTTTAATGCCTGTTTTGCTGTATTTCTGGTAAATTAAAAAGTCTGTGCATACTGCTTTGACTATTCCAACAACCTGAATTTTGAAGCAATCAGCCTGAATTTCTGCAACAGTTTCCGTTTTCGTTAGTTGCTTATTATGTACCACATAATTGGTTTTCATTTCTTTGTAAAACTGATGTCTTTTATGTAATGAAGTTCACTTGTGAACTGACTAGTTTTGAACATACTACAGGAATATGCCCATTATCTTGCAGGGGAAAGTTTCAAATTACTTTCGATCATGGGAATGCATTTACAAAGACAGTATTTAGAGGGGCTTTGTTTTGGAGCAAAAATGGTGTTTCACCCCTTGCAACAGCCAATTGTATCAGTTCCACCATGGTTTAGGATTTTAACCTAAAACATGCTTCAAATACTAGAAGTGTGCCTTTTTATGAGTGCACCACACATGAAGAAAAAGAAAATTCTCAACATTTTCTCAGTACGTTAAAACCATACTTGCCAGAGCTATTCATGCAATGATGAGTATCAGAATTACTACCAAGACAAAGATTAAAAAAAATCTTTTTTGATACTAAGATTTTTATTTTGTCTGAATTAATTTTCTTTCATTTTTGCTTTCAAAATCCTCTCTCATAATTTATTTTTCCATTTTAGCCTTTTACTATGTGAATATAAAAATATTCCCTTATCACAGGAATAACTGTCTAATGATTACAGAAAAGACTAGTATGAAAGGCTGTGTCAAGTTCATTTACATAATTTGTTTTGCAATGGACTTGATATAAGGTGTTTTAGAAGATGAAGGAAGAAGTAACCCTACAGAGAAATGATGGCTCAAGCTTAAGTAATTTTGAAATGAATCCGTAAGAAACATGATCTATTTCCACAGAGGAGAAAGGCAAGTTATTTGCTACTCAGTTAATCCTTTCCTGTTGAAAGCATCACTGACCATGAAAACTCACAGATCACCTTGCTAAAGGATTTCTCTTCCCCATCAGTGACACAAGGCTGCACCTTTAAAGCATGAGGGTTACTTCAACGTATTTTTTCTTAGTTTCTTAACATTATGATATACTTTTCAGCTCATTCTAGCTAGCACATCTGCTTTGTTTCTTTTTTTCCCTCTCTAAGGAAAGTCTAAAGTCTAAATCTGTCAGATATTTTAAAGCTCAGCTTTCTTACATGAGTGTCATACTTTTCACAGGAGTTGGAAGATGCTGCATGAAAAGGGTGCCTGTAACAGTTATTTTCCAGTTGCACAAGAATCTACAACAGACTATGGAATTTAAGAGAATTAGGTTTCTGTCATATGTTCCTAACTCACTTTTCTTCAGTGTATTCAACATATTTCAGGAGTCAGTGTTAGCTTTAGTGGATGTTTAGTTTATTTAGTGGATATTTAGCGTAATTTCTCTTGAATATGAAAGTAGAAAATACTTTCTGTTAGTTTTGCCGTAAGTCAAGTTTATGTGATGAATGCTCAGCATGCTCAGACACCTAGCCCTTCCTGCTTCTTACGACTTCCTAATTCCAGCATTACCTTAATGGGAAACCTCATTATGTGTACATATAATGGAGTCTACAACCTGGCCCACAGTTGATTTCCAGGTGACACTGACAGAACAAATACTGACCTCCAGAGCTCGAACGGGCAGGGGCCTGAAATTTTGCCTTCTTGTGTCCTATTGTCACTGGTTCAACCTATGCTGAGCAGATGTTCTCTGCTGTACCCTCATTAGACCTGGTCTATCAGTTGTCCCAGCCAGAGGACCTATTCAAACAGCCAGTGGCTTCCATTTACCCAAATCCGTAAGCTTCCTTTGGGAGGAAGCCCAGGGGAACTGTGGAAAAAATGGATCAGCACGATCTCTTTGCAGCATGAGCTGGTGGCAAAGTCCATTTGTGGTCTGGAAAGCAGGGTGGGTAACAGGGTGCCCGTGACCCTCAGGCAGGTCCGTGCAGCTCTGCTGGTGACAGCGGAGACACCAGGACACCTGGGATCTGTTGGAAGGCGTGCTGTCGGGTTACTCTGTGAAAAGTCCTCCGTACACAGGCATGACCCTAGCCTGTTTTTCTAGCCTTCTCCATCACCTCAAAGCATGTTTCCACCTAATCCTGGTGAGGGCAGTGGATTCAGGCTTGGAGTTCATTTTTGTGAGTAGACCTGAGTATTTTGATCAGCAGAGAAAACATATTTATATTTGATGAATACCATAAATAATGGAAGCAGATTATTTGAACTGAACAGTTTTGTGGTTTTCCTGGAGGAAGTGAATCACTGCTTTCATGTTTTTTAGGTCCTCCCATTTAGGTCTCAAAGTCATCTGTGTTTTACAATATTTCAGAGCTTTGGGTAAGGGCTCTAACTTTTCTTCAACAACACACAAATTACTTGGTGAATAACATTTTCTTTTGGTTTATGATTGGACTTTGTCTTAAATAATAATGTTTAAAATAAAGTAGCAAATGCTGGCCTTTCGTTTTCTCTTCTTGTGCTTTTCCTGCTTTGGCACGTTCCACACTTCTTCTCCTTCTTCTGTCATTTCTAGCCAGATTCAATTAATAAAAACATGCCCAAGACATCTATCTCTACATCATGTTTTTTCCACCTAGTCTTGCTGAGTTTATATCAAGCTACTTCTTGAATCCTTGAGGGATTTCTTGGTCAGTTGTCTGAGAATCACAGAAATCACATGGGAATTTCTCCCTCACTTTGATCCTAACAAATGCTGGGGCGGTGCTGGGTGAGAAATGCTTTCTGAAACTCAGGGACAGGAATACACACTTCTCTTAAAATTTCATAACATTAAAACCATCTTGTGTTGACACTGGTCAATACAGAAGTAGCTGTCATTTAAATTTTTTTATGTTAAAGCCTAAGAGTATAACTACACTTGCCATAGTGAACTGTTCTTTCATGTTCAGTACTTACCAGCTTGCTTTATTGTTTTTAGTTTACATTTAATTATCATCAGCCTCTGATGTCACTAGGACAAACTGTCTCTCCAACTACATGGCAGGAGAGTTCTGTGATTTTATGTTTTCCTGTCTTGTAATCCTTCTGCAACCCACCAAGGAAATACCATTTTTGTTCACTTGTTTGTCCACCGTAAGTAGACCACAAGTAGTCTGATTAAAATCCTGTGTCTGTGTAGCTGAGGGAAGGAGGCTTGAATTAGAAAACAGTTATGTAGCCACCTGAATGAAGCATCAATATAAACAGACAAATAAGTAAAAAGAAGCTCTGTTATGTATGTTTGAGAATAATACTTATTATCCCATTTGTATGAGAGTCAGCAGATTAGCACCACATGTAGGTTCTGGTCTAAGGACCGGTATGGAGGGAGAAACAAACTTATAATATGGACAAGAACTGCAAAGATGTTTTGTGCCTTCTTCTCTTCCACATGCCCGTAGTAGCGACAGGTACTGGTCCTTTGTGGGAAACCAAGACATAGGAGCATCAGAACCTTGTGTTAGCACATGGCTCACTTCATCGTGTGCACACATATCACTTCATGAACACGTGCCTCCCACAAGGAAAATCAGCCACACCAAGTACTTCATTAGTGAGGTTTCAATGAGCGTTAATTGAATTAGGGCATGTTTCTCTTAACTAAGTGTTGGGTTAACCAAGTGCTGCACTGACTAAACTCTCTAAGTAGTTTCCTTAAAAGTATAAACTTCAACCCTTGGATAAACAAATACACAACAAAGGAGTTTAGAAAGGATGATCTTTAGAACCAGATCACAAAGTCTGAAGGACTACATGGCACTGTAAGACTTTTACAAAAGCCTTATATAAAATAGGTCACCTGTCCCACTAAGTGGTGGCAGATGTTAAAATAACTGCTCTGTAAATGAACTGTGCTCTGTGCTAAAGAGACTTTACTACAGAGATTTGAGTCAAAACCTTTGATTAACACCTTTGAAATGGCTTCATAAATACTGTGCCATGCAAATGGGAAAATAATTAAAAAAAAAAAAAGAAAAATAGACACAAAAATTAAATTGGCACACATGTGAATGAATGCTGTTAATCTGCCTCTTTTACAGAACATGACATTGTTAGTCCTTTGATTAGCATTTTTAGTTTAGATTGCCAGCCCAGTTATACTAAGGATATTATTTCTTTCTCCAGAGGACAGTTTTCTGAGCAAAACCTCCCGGGCAATCACTTTGGGAATGTGACATGTGATGGCAACAGTCTTTTTTGGGACAAACTCTTCAAGGCTTCTGTGGTTTGGAAAGGGAACAATCCCTGAAAAATGTCCTGATAGAGATTTGTTTTCTTTAAGTGTCTTTTCTTTGACACACTACAGAGCTTCATGACCACTTTCACCAAGGTGTCAACTACTTCTACCTAAACTCCCATGACTATTAAGAGGTCTACAGTTACATTCTACAATTACACCAGGACTTTAAAAGCCAGGCACAACCCCCAGGTATGTGCCACATTCTGAAACACTTCCAAAGAGCAGGTCTGTGGGTTCTAGCAGTTTTTAAAAAATCAGGCCACTTATCTGAAGATGTTACTAAGAAGAATTTGGAAACAAGGAGAAATGAAAATCATTCTAGCCCTAGAATGCTGTCAGAATTTTAAAAATATGGTTTATTGGCAGCTATATCCATGCTTTATTGTTCTAATTTATAGGTGCTATTTAGCCAATATTTACTACTTTACCTATTTACAACATTCAGTGGCTTATTTTATAAGCCATAGTGAGACCAGACATAGTATAGATTTATTGCTGCTAAAATACGTCATGATAATGTTCTCATCCACTGCACAAGTGACAGGTAAGGCTGATTAATCCATCATCCTCTACCATAACCAGTTTCAGAAATTTGTTATTTTTATTTTTTTAATGACCTTCGTAAGTCATCTATGTGTGGTGTCTGCAGATGCTGAAAATACAGACTTTCAAGCTATGTGCTAAACTCTGAAGGAAGGAGAAAAATAAGGTGGGGGGGTGGGGAGAACTTAACAGACTATTCAAAACCAGTCCCAGTTCACAATTAACAAGCAATTGTGAATATCTTCTTGAAAATTAATAATCTGCTAGTATCAAGTAATGTAAACTTAGCACCATTTGTGCAAGAATGATTGAGGTGAGTTCCCACTGAGAATTTTTCTTGTTTTTTCTTGGTCTTAACTTCTCTGTGCCGCAGCTCTCTCACCTGTAAAATAATAAATCTTGGCTATTTCACAGGGATGTTCTGAGACTTAATTAATCACACTCATTAAAAGACTGTAGTTATTACATAGTGATATAGAAAATGTCACACTTTAATTGGTATGAAATGCCTAAATAGCTATACATGGGAAGAGCTATGTCTCTTGAAGGCACTTTTACCCTTCATTGCAGGAGTAATTTGAAAAGCAGAAAGGAATAGAAATGAAAAATAAATCACTAAAATGTTTCCTTTGCTGCTAATTTTGCAAGACTTGTTTAAAGTGGGAATGTGTAGACTTTGGGAACCGGAGACGAAAGGCAGCATAGTGTCTTCAGCCTAGAAAGAGGGTCTGGAACTCAACTACTGAAGGTATCCTCCTAACCTACTATGATACAGCAGCTGAATCCTTTGGAAAGCTATAGCTCTGGCACTACAAATAGTGTCTTTGTACTGAGTATATTTTTTGAGACCTTTTTTTGATTCAGAACCCAGGCAAAGTGTATTTGTCATTGCCTGGGGAACTGCAAACACATGGCTCCTTTGAAGGCTTTTAGTACATTTCTGCTTGAAATTTTGGTAGACTTGTAATCCCAAGTGATTTTTGGAATGCTTAAGAGGGAAATTGCTTCTCATCCTTTCAAGTAGTTTGGATATAGCAGCTACTCTCAACTCAATTAGTATTTATTACTTAAAACACTCCCTGCAGCTACCCTACAGGAGAAGATTAACATTTGGTTAAGAAATTTGCAATTCCTTAATGCAAATCACAGAGGGAAATACATGTATCTATACACACACACATACACACACACATATACACATATATTTGAAGAAATGTAAATTCCTGCCTCTGGGGAGGAACAACAACATTCACTGGTATATACTGGTGGACACTCACCTGCAAAGCAGCCTGAATATGAGCCAGAAATGTGCCCCTGTTGCAAATAAGGTTAATGGTACCTTAGGCTGTGTTTCTCAGACAACATGTTGCCAGCAGGTCAGTGAAGGTGATCATTCCCCTCCATTCAGCCCTGACAAGACCAAAGCTGGATACTGTGTCCAGTTCTGGGCTCCTTGGAACAACACACACATGGAACTACTGGAGACAGCTCAGTGAGAGAGCCACAAAGGTGTTTAAGGGACAGGAGCACCTCTCCTATGAAGAAAGGCTGTAAGAGCTGGGACTGTTTAGCCTGGAGAAGAGAAGGCTCAGGGGCAACCTCATTCATGTCTATAAATGCCGAAGGGAGTGTGCAAAGAGAACAGAGCCAGGCTACTTCCAGTGGTGCCCAGTGACCGGACATCACTGAGCAGGCACAAACTGAAACACAGGGAGTTTGTCCTGAATTTCAGGAAACACGTTTTTCACTGTGAGGGGTGATGGAGCACTGGTACAGGTTACCAAGAAAGGTCATGGAGTCTCAGTTCTTGGAGAGATTTCAAAAGCTGTCTGGGAATGCCCCTGCACAACACACTTACAGTGGCCCTGCTTGAGCAGAGGGGTTGGACCAGATTACCTCTAGGGGTGCCTTCCAACCTCAACAATTTTTATCAGTGATTTTTATCAGTGTAGAGTTTATGAAAAGTTTGCAGTTTTAAGTGGTTTAAATCCTGGATGTTTACGCAGCCACAATGTCTACTGAGGAGAATTTGGCTTTTCTGACTTATGCAATCACCCTTCACCAATACATGCTTGTTCAGTAGATGGAAATGTTTACTGAGATCACCCAAAAGGTGAATTAGACTCAGATGGGTTTGTGTAAGTTGTAGTGCTTCACACATTCTGCTAGCCCATTGCATGCTGCATTAGCTGCTTTCTGCCTTATTACTCTATAAAGTTCTAAATGTTTTGTGAGAGAATTGGCTTTCCACATCTGATACCTCTGCTGCTGCAATTAAGTGTTAATGGATGAACTAACAACCAGTTTTAAAGAGAGGGGATAAAGCAGAAACATCTCATGAACAGTAATATACCTTTTTCCTTCCTGTCACAGCAAGCCAGGAAGTGAGAAGTGCAAGCAAATGAACAAGAATGTGACGTGCTCTGGGGACTTGGAGCTGACATATGCTATTAACATATATCTATTATAAGCAATGGAAAATTTCAGGCATCCCTCTCTAGGAAAAAATGGAAAATTTTGTAAACCTTTTTTTGCAAGTGTTTTGTTTGTTTAACTTCTCAGTGAAATTTCTGGGTACCTGACCTGTCTCCTGCTTCCCACTTTTGCACTTTACGAACACTTTAGTCCAAAAGTTCTATGGCAGAGACATTCACCGAAGGGGCACACTGGGCATGTGGTGAACTCAACTAGCTAAAACAGTTCCTGGAGTCCCAGATGTTCTGCTTCAACCTCTATATGTAATTTCTGTGGCTCAGGTGGAATGATGGTAATCTGCACTGTCATTTTGTTTCTGATGTTGATGTCGGCCGAAAATGATGTTGTTGTGCCATACAACACAGGCAGTTAAAAACAAGCATTCATGTACATGTCGAGGAAGTTTTTAGATGATCCATTTTGACGTGGATCTGATATAGAGACAAGGAGCTCCAAACAGAAGTATGATATGAACTGAACTCACTCATACTGAAAGGGAGCTTAATTACATTTTTCTATTTACTGTTAAACTGTAGACATCATATTTATTTCAAACCAGTTTAAAAATAATGAAATGACTCGATTTTTTTTCACGTGGAATACATTCATACACACAGCACCTGGTTTATATTGCGAAGTGTTGTTTTTATGGTGCTTTTTAGCAAGGTTAATGGGTAAAGATCTGTGGCAATGAAGAACTGTAGTGATTAGTTTGGCACTGAAATGACTACAAGGAAGAATAAATTTAGTGCTAATCAGGTAATAAATATCAAAATGATGTTCCTTAATCATTTGTTGTGTTATGAAGAGGGAAGTTTTGAGAAGCCAGTAGTAGTCACTGAAGAAGACTTTAATGTCTAACATTTAGCCAACAGTAAGAGATTAGGGATTTAGGATTTGAGATGTCTGCAAAATTATTTACAAAAGAGAAATGGGGAGTTGCATATACGGCGTGCAGCTGTGAAAAGTGAAATCTCTGGTTACAAACAAATTATTTCAAGACTAGTGTTCCAAACAGCTCACAGCTGAACCTAACCCAAGACTGGCAGCTGATGGCAGGCTATGTAACACAATAATGAAAAAAAGAGCACTATAGCAGCAGAGAGAATCAGAGGAAATCTACAGCTGTGATACATGTAAGAAAAGTCTCTGTTTTCTTTGAGCTCTTCCTTTTGTGTCCAATACCACTCCTACCAAAGCTTCAGATTAAAAAAAGAAATATGTTGAGGTTTTTTTTTTCAGTTGAAACAGAAGCTTTCGTAGATAGAAGGAACAAATTCAAACATACACAGGGGACAGGCGATTTCTAAACTATGTAACAACAGCTTTTAAAATATACTGTGCTTCCTCGAGGAGGAAAAAGTGTGGTTGGTGTGCCTGTAGGCAGCTGACCAAGGTGCTGCCTCTAAAATGGGGGAATGTGTTGCAGTGGCACAACAATGGGGTGAAGGCACACCCCAATATGTCCTGAAAGACTGACTGAGTGTGACTGGTTATAAAAGATGCAACATCTAAGGAAGCAACATTTAGTAAGTTGAAAACTCAGGTGTACTCTGAAGAACTGGAAAGATGCCAGGGCAAAGAGACTATTTCTGAAAGTATTATGTGCTTGGAAAGATGCTGAAATTAGCTCAAAAGAAAAGTTGCAGGGGTAAGGGGTTGAAGTCAGCACCAAAATCCATTTTGTGCCTGAAGAAGTTGAACTTAACAAAAATTTCAAAGAAAATTTTATGGTTTAGTAGTGGTCAGATGTGCCATAGCCTTTTCCTTCATATACTAAGTGTCTGTGTTATGAATAAATTTTAATGAACTTGGTCCCCAAACAGCAAACACCACTGGCAGTAGGATCAGATGAATTATTCAAGCAGGATAATCCTGGCAGAGTTGTGAGGCTCTGCCTTCAGAGGCACACTGTGTGTCCTGGGTGGAGTGCTGCTGTCAAGGGCGTACTGTACAGCCTAGCCTGAAGTCATGGCACCTAATGACTGCAAAGCTTTAATCTTGGCAAAAAAGCAAGTCTCTCGCCTACTTGGGAAGAGTGTAAATAAATAAGATAAAACAAGTGAGGGAGGTTTCAGATGCACCTCAATTGCGGCACTTGTTGGAAAGGGCATAAGGCAACCTTAAAAACTCTTGTTCGCCTTCAGAGAGCCATTACTTCTAGATAGTACAACGAATGCTTAGGGCAATACACTGAAAAATAAGAAATCCAGCAGAAGGATATGACGATTACTTCCAAAAAGCTGTTTTTGAGAATATTTGGCTTCTGGCTGAACAGAATTTATTAAGCTAGTAACTCTTCTCCTGACTGGAACTGATCGAAACTGCCAGAAGCAGGACACCACTGTTGGGCAGTTTGGGACCACTGGAAGCATCAATTGGAGTTACAGCTCCTTCTGTAATGGATCTGACCAGAGATACATGGCCTTTGAGAGCTTTCTGTGTAGTAACGTGAGTTTGTTTCTTTTCCTTGGGCTCTTGCAGCCAGGTTTTCATGGATTTTGCCTGCACTGCTGGGGAGTAAAGTGCCACAGTGAATAGATGGGGCAGCTAAGCTGTTCCTTTAGAGGTCTTGTGCTCACCTCGGACCCGAGGCCCCAGGGAACTGTTGTACCAGCTCACTCCTCAGAGCGTGACTTCTTAGCTTTGAACTTCTAACTCGGGATGACAATGATCTATAATGTATTGCTCACTCTGCTTTTAAAAAACAACAGGAAGGACAAAATGCCACAGTGAAATGAAACAAGGGAATGGCTAAGCCATGTTAACATGCTTGGAAAAAACCAAAGCCCAAGCAAAGCCATCGTAAGTGTCAGAGGTCCTTGGCTGTCACATTCAATCATACAAATCCCACTGATGTTATGTCTGCACCAGATGTGTTTTATTATTTACGATGGGCTGTGGGAAACTTGACTTTTAGTTTATTTGTTTTGATGCTACTATCTTTGTTCCCCTAGGCTGTGTCAAGTCTTCTGAGAGTCCTGATGCAGAGCTAGTCTTTTCTCAGAGGTCCTTAAACTTCAAAAGTTACTCTTCTGTATGTGTTGCTGGAACACTTTTTTTTTGAGTTGACACCATGCTGAATGTATACTTTGAATGCAATATCGTATGTCATGTATTCCCTTAATGAAATCAGGCAGAGGGATGAGCTTTCTGCTGTAAAATTTCCTTACTGGTCTTTCAGGAAGAGTGAGCAAGCATTCAGGACCAGGCAGTAATTTCCCAGAGCTATGAAGAGCTGTGTTTGGTGTAAGAGTGATGAATTAGGCAGACTTTTAGGAGGTTGGCAAAGGAAACATTTTATACATTAGAGATCATCTCAGATCTACTTTTATTTAAAAATCTGTATACACACAAATTTTGAGCAAGGACAAGCGGATGCAGCAGAGCATCGTGAGAACAGATGATCAGCAATCAGCAGTTATGAGGACAAGACACTGTTACCTAGCAACTTCTCAGAGCTGTCTTTTATAAATCCATCCTGTCATGGATGTCATGTATACACCATAGTTGGTCTTCACAGATTTTGCACTACTTAGTACTGTAAATATATCTTCTGAGCAGTAGCATCCTTGGCAGGTATTAAATCATGCCAGTCTAGGTTGTTGCCCTACCTGCTTCCACAGCAAGGTGAGGGCTGTGGATTTGTTTTTTGCATAAGTTACCACAAGCTGCTTGAGTTCAGAGATGAGGCAGCATTTGTGGGAGCTGTTGCTCAATCTCCTTCCTTCTTTCTTGTACAGACTGAGAAAGAATGGAGAGTGATCTGTGTCTATTTCCATGCCTATAAGCTGCTCTCCATCTTTTGCAACAGACTATGATCTGTAATTTCTTCTTTTTGAGGTGAAGAACCCTTACTCTGGCTCAGTATTAAAATATGAAATGAGTAAGTGGAGATATTCTCAATTTTGACAAGCAGTGCTTTCCTATACCTCTATACAGTTCTCAGACAGATTATTTGATTCCGGATAGACGTTTTGGATGTTACAAGATTATAGATATTCGGCAAGACTGATTTATGGCCTTAACTTTTCTTTCTAATCTTTGCCTACTAATCACATTTATTTTGAGATAATGCAAGTACACCATCGTTTCCAACGGCATTTGGAGCTGGAATTTGGAAATTCCAATCTTTGTTTAATGTTTTACTCCTTGCAGTATTTTGCAAGTACAGTGAATGCTGTAATACTGAAAAAAGGGAGTTGGACACATTATCCTAAATATTACGCAGAAAAAATACTGTGCTGATTCCTGTATTACCCTTTTAAATTACTTTCCATTCTTTGTTATAAGCAGAGAGAGTGCAGAAACTCTTGCTTCAGTAAGTAATTATCTCTAATTTGATGTGTTATGAGCTGGACTATTTCTCTTGGATTCTGTTACAGTACAAGTAGTTCAACAAGCCAAGCTTTCTCTACAGCTCCCAGAAGCTGACAGACATCACATCTCAAAAAAAAAGAAGATTATATTTAAAAAGAATTTCATGTTTTGAAGTGACCAAATGCAGTAGTAAAATATTGCAGCTTATGACTTCCTCAAGGTTACTTTAAGTGACTTGATATTAACTTGTAAACTATCAGAGACACTGAGAGGACTGAGTTCCCATTCTGGCTTTATTTTGTGGGTTTTCAGCAGTCTTTCTATGGGAGAAAATGTCACTGGAAATTGTCACTATTTCTAAGAATGTTGTAAAGAAATTATAAGATACAAGCCTGTCACAACAGTGGTGAATTCAAACTTAAACATGTTTAGTGACAAAGAATTGTGTTTTGGGTTTTTTTGTTTGTTTTTTTTTTTTTTAAATATTTCTGTCTGTAATAGAAAAAGCAATGACTGTGATGACAGAAAAGATTCTGCTCTGTCTTTTCCTTTACCTATCTTGTCTTTGTGTCAAAATCTTGATAAACCTAAAAAACAGCCTGAAAAAAGTGTGATGTGATTCAGTTAAAGACACATTCAAGTTCTGTACTCAGCAGTAATACTGTTTACAGTATCCCTGTCCTATATATATATATATACTGAATGTGTATATATACAGGACAGGGAATAAGAAGCAGCTCTGAGCAAAGTGATCTGTAGCTTACAAAATGAATGTGGACTAATCTCAAGCTGTTGCAGAAGGAAAAGTGGCATATGCTCTAGTGGGATGTGTAAAGAGAAGAAGAACTTGCAACATCTTGTATTTAACACAGTACAGAGAAGACATATAGGGGATAAGACATATCGGTCCTCAAATATATGAAAGACTACTGCTGACTCGACTTGTTGACTTTTTGACCCGCTAAGTCAAGACAGGATGGGCTTAGAATGCAACAAAGTAGATGTCATATAGCAAGGGGAAAACTTTCTCACACCGAGGATACGTTTTACATCAGTTACTGCAGGATGTTACAGGCAATCAGCCACTGTCAGTTTCTAAGTACCTACCAACCACGTGTCATGCAGGTACTACTGCACCACTAACACTTACATGCAACATTCAAAGAAATGGACTGTGTGACCTTCCCAGGCTTCTCTGGGATTATGCCAGTATGTATAACTGCATTATTTCATTATCAGTATTTGGTAAGAGGCAGGATGAAAGGCAACATAGCTTTGAAGTACATTAATTTATTTTACAATTACTCAAATATCTATTCATGCCAATTCCTACCCTCCCAGCAGCAAATGTCAGTAACATCTAAAGAGTCCAAAATACATACAGAGTGATCTCTATGATACAAATTATCCTATTATCAGGTCATCCTTAGCTGAAGTCTTGCTTTTGAGGTTCCCTACACCCCCAAAACCTTTATTCTCTCTTATTACCTCTCCCAACTGTGGAAAACTTCCTACAGACAACTTCTTCAACCCCCCTTACCATGACACACAGTCTTTCAACCTGACTATGACAGGTGGTAAGTTGTAATCAGGACCACCCTTTCTAAATGGCGTACTCAGGACAACGGGCGCGGGAGAAGAAAATAATTTGCTCTTTCATGCCAGCTGGATTCCTATATGCTTTCGTTTTGGCTCACATGTTTCCTTTATCAAAGTATTAAGACTTGTATCTTAGATGATAAAATCTTTTTGAGTCAGAGCTCCCACCTACTGTTTGATTAACATCCTGCACATGGGTTTTCCCTCGGTAAAGATGTCTGTGTCTCTCTTTGGTGTTTGCTTTGTCACCCTTCACTGGCTCAGAGTGCCTAAGGCAGTAGATCAGCTTAACAATTGGAACGATTTCAGGTCAAACCCTTGGCAAGACACCAGTAGAGCACTCACTCTGGCAATGGCTCTAAACAGCAGAGCTTGATTATTTGATTAGTGCCTGATTTCCAGTTAAACATTTAATAAATCTTATCTATTATGGTATGCTATGCACAATATGTGGCATATGAAAGTGGACAGCTGTTAAGATGCCCGCTGTGCTGTTCAGCATATTGGCCAGCCAGCCAGAGTGCAAACAAAGCGAGCTGCCAAGCCCTGTGTGAGGATGGGGCATCACAGGAAGAAAAAAAGAGGGCATGTCAGAAAAAAAACGTAGAGGGGTAGTAGGAATGATGGAAGAGAAAGGAAGTGTTTTAGGACCTAGGGGAGGGAGCTGCAGCCACTGTTTATCAGGTGAAGCATAGGTATTGAACCTATTTGTTTTAAGTTGATTATTCATCATTTACCATCTGATTTTTTTTTTTTTTTTTACTGCATTATATATCAGCTCCACATGAAGACAGAGGCTGGAGCCAAGATAAAAATTTTGCAAGCAGTTAGTTGCTGAGCAAAGTGAACTTTGCACAAGCTAAGGGTTAGATCACAGCCTAAGACCACCCCAGGGAAGCTGCACTCATTCACAGATTAATGAATTGGAAATGCTGCTTTTGGCCCCGTGAACTGCACTGGAAGATAGTAAAAATTTTAAAAAGTGTTTCAGACCTAGTCATTGAGCAACCAGAGGATCTTGACAGGAAAAGGAGCAAAACTTGTCAGAACTATGCACTTAAAAGATTTTTTGAATATTCTTACTCCTAGCCAAATCCATGATGAAGTGCTTGGTAACATGAAAGAAAATAAGCTTAGAAAATATGGTGTGTTTCTAACATGGAACTTTTCCTATTTTCTAGCAAATTCATTCATTATCAAACTATTTTAAAGAAACTCTTCGTGGTAACAAACTATTTTAAATAAACTCTTGTGTGGTAGCACACAGCCTATTTGGTCCAGGAAGGAACTGAACTCAGGCAACCTGGCTTTTTCAAGCAAAAATGAACATACTTCTCTGTTTTGAAGGTTTATCAACAAAAAACTAAGTGTTGTTGATCGCAACATTAACACTTAAACTAGTACAGAGGGCAGTATGGTGCAGCATTTTTTCCTATCAAATGCAACTTGATTAGTATAGTGCTTTTTATGTTTTTATTCGACATACCTTTTTTTCAGAGCAAGTTACATAGTTTCTGCCTTTTTATAATTTGTGTGTTATTGTGAGTCTCTTAACTGCCACCATGCCTTCAAATTTTACCCCCATAAGCCTTGGATGATGAAGTTTTCTTCACCTGAAAGTAATTTTAATTTGAAATGCACACAGAAAAACAGTATCTTATTTTTTTAACTCAGCAGTGCAAGTCTGATGGCATCAGATGCCCCTAAGACCTAGTGCTTCTATGAATTAATTACACAAATTAAGTCTACAAATTAAGCCTGACAGCATCTGAAATTAGTGTGATTTGTTCTATCTTCCCTTTACTCTATTTCCATGCTCGAGAAATCAAGTGCATAGGCAGGAGAAGTATCACTATGCTCCTGTTCATTCCCTGGCTACAGCACTGGGACGAAAGGGATTTGAAGCCATGGCATGAAATGCCTCTTCCCAGCACAGGGATGGGTCTGGGCACACCAAAGCTGTGGTTGTAAAGACTGCATGCAAGAAAGAGGCATGAAATTAGCTGCAATAAATAACATTATTTCTCTCCAGGAGGCTTTAATTGCTTTATACTCTTATGTAACCAGGACCACTGAGTGTGTGGGTGTGTGTTTAAATGCACATCAGTGTGTTTCTGTCACGCCATTTCCAGATGGTAAATATGGAACTGGAGAGTATCTCCAAACAGAGCTTTGCTATAGCCACTCATTCTGCTTCAGACTGGGAATGGAGAAAAATGTCTAATAACATTTGCAACTGATTCAACTACCCTGGCTTAGTGACATATTTTATTGTTGATTCTTGATTTAATTTTTCCCCTTGCTCACTATCTCACTTAAATTGTCCCCCTCACGTAATAAATAATTTTTTTCTCTTTATATGAAGTGTCATTTCACTTTCTCTTTATATGAAGTGTCATTTCAACAGTAGGAGAATTTTTCACCACACCTTTGACCATCTTAAAATGACAATGAATTGACTGATAACTTGTTGGGCAGACATTTTTTTCTCTTATGACAGTAAAAATGAGCTTAGATTATGATTTGGACCAGATTCCTAACACCTATGGGGCTGTGCTCTGACCCTAAAATTTCCACCTTGGTGGAACACAAACAAGGCTCACAGTAGGTGAGCAGTTTAGTTTCTACATTTTAGGCCTTCATAATTTCCCTTCAACAATCTGAAAAGGTTTTGTCAGGTAGCAGAAAAAAATGAGAGAACTAATGTAAAATATAAAACTATTTTTAAATCATTAACAGCTGCAGCAAATTCTCTATTCGAATCCAAGCCTAACCCTCTAGACAGATGCTGCTTTCCTGGGATTGCAGATGGAAGGATCAGTTCAGGCTCTAGATTCTTTTGCAAATTTCTCTTTTGGAAACTGAAGTAACTCTTCTAGGATGAATTTGAGAGTATTCTTGTTCCTTCAGAGTTAACCCTTACACTAGCCAAAAACACTGAGTGAGAAGACCTCTGGAGTTAGAGAGTAGGCTGTATGGAAATTCAGGCGTAGGAAACTTAAGCTTATTTGATATGTAAGTGCTCCTTGGTCCTTGTGCATGCAGCGCAGTGAAATCACGTCTTACAAATTGTGGAGGACACGTGCAATGATAGCAAACAGATTCTCCTTGTGGCAAAGCACGCAGTGTCAGGATCTGTAGCCTTCTGTAGTGAAAAGTACATGGAAGATGCAGCATGAGCTGGTTAGTACCCACCCATATACTCAGGGGGCTGCAGGTTTCATATCAGTTCAAACACAAATATATTTTCTGCCTCGAGGATAAGATAAAATAACTCACTAATTTCGACAAAATTCAGTTTCACAGCCACAGCACCATCTACCTGCGTGGGCTGGAAGCAAAGGCCGACAGAGCTCCCTTTTCTGACACTTGCATCTGTTTGTGTATTCAGTTACATCTAAAGCAGCTGCTTTCCCTGCCAGTACTGAGCTCATGTACCCACACCGTGCCCTGCTGCCTGCAGGAATGTGAGGAGAAGGTTGCCAGCTGCCTCTCCCTCCCACTAAAGCAGCTTTAACTGCGCAGCCTTTTCCTTCAGTGGCAACACTGGCAAGCACAGCAGAACCAGGGTTGCATTGCAAGAGGAAACTGCATTCAGGGATGCTTGGGGAGAGGGCACTCAAATGAGTTGTTTTGGGGAGAGGGCTCGAACCTGGAGCAGAGCTGGGGTCACTATGGTGAGGACTACAGGATTTTCCTCCTGTGCTTACCCCTACAAATTTTCTGTGCCCAGCACTTGCTTAGTTCAGGTAAACACTTATTTCGCTTGAGCCTTTCCCATCACTCACCACAGCTTTCAGAGCTCTGTTTTAACCTGTTCTGTCTGGGAACCACAAGCCAATAAGGAATAACTGTTATGTTCCCATATATTGCACCAGCAGCTGGGAATCATTTGGTGATGCAGTGGGAACTACTGACTTCCTGCCTTCCACCTTTTTTAGCACATACAGTCACAAAGGAGCAGGATTCTGCATGTGCTCCAGTCTGTAATTCCCAGTACAACCACTCATGCAGAGCTGTCGGGTGTGTATTTCAGTTAGAATTACACACACCATGTATTTTGATGATGAATTTGCTACAAGACTAGAGAAAGGTAACAAATTATTTATGACTAGACAGATTCCTGTTTATAATCCTTGTAGCTACTGCTGTATTGCTGCTACATTTTAGTACCTTTGAGAAGGGACTTCGTATTAAGAAATTTGTCCTCTGAAAAATAAAGCCTGCCTGCACATTTGGTACAGAGGGACTTCAAATATCCAAATAATCTTCTAAGCAGGCTTCTTTTATCTTTCTAGGGAGGTTTTATAACTTCACTGTTGAAAATCCTGAGAAATATATTGTTTCTCTTAATAAAAATTATCTTTATGATTTAGCTTCTTTGTTATTCTTACCTCTGCTGAAAATGTGGTCACATAAACGCTGTGTACTGAAAATTTGTAATGTAGGTTCTTGCATAGACTTACATAGATTTCTAGACAGAGGAAGAAGCCCCCTTTGACAGGGGAATATGTCCAGTCCTTATTCCTTGCCAAGGCAAAGAAAGAACATTTTAATTGTGAGTTTTCATACATTCCTATTTTGTAAGTTTTCTGGATTTCTGCTTAGCTCCTGGGGAAAGAGAATTCCCACCAGAACTGCACACGCAAACATTTTAATCTGGTATTAGTGTGGTTTTAGTATCAGGCATTTATGGAGGTAGGGCAGAACCTCAGATATATTATACCTCCTGTTTTCTTACTCAAAACCATGCAACTACTTCTACAGGAATAACTTAGCACTGCACCAGGATAACTTTGTTCAGACCATTCCTTAAGGAGGCATGCAGTCAGTTACTCTAGAACATGGAAACTGTGTTTTGCACAACTGCTCAAGCCCAAAGGCAGCCAAGTGAAAAGACAACAGTACTGTACCTTCCTCCTCTGTGAAGAACATCTGGTTTGCATGGCCACACCACGAGCATTCAGTTAGGAAGACAACTTCTGTCTGGCTAGGTTAGGTTGAGTGAGTTGACCCCATGCTTTAATTTTGTGCATATGAGTCTTTTGCTTCAAGTCTTGGTACAGGCAACCTAAACCACTTCTGACCCATGTCTGTACTGAAAGATGTACTTTTCTTGTATTTCTGGATGCCAAGGCCAGATTAATAATCCCTGCTGAGTCTGGACTAATTATTTTGGGCACCGTGCTGCAAGATCTGGCTTCCCTGCTTTCAGACTACAACCAGTATCTTCATGTTATCCTGCATGATGTGAAAATACAAGCCTGGAAAGGGATTAGCTTGATGATTATCTTACACTCCATCACAGGGTGACCCATCATTGTCTTGGACACCTCACATTCTCCAGGTATGCTGTAGAGTCGGTAATGCAAGGTGCCACTCCACCTACTCAATCGCACCACAGCAGGCCTGACACAAAATGCTGCTATTCAGATTTGGTCTCGTGAAACAGAGTGGAAAGAGCAAGGGAAAATGCTCTAAATTTAGTCTGTTTAGAATGCCACACCACTGAGTATTCCCATCTATTTTCAAAGCTGCAGTAAAGCAGCATGGCAATACCAGTAAATGTCATTAGATCTTTGAATTAAAAGAATTACTTCCAGCCAACAGTAATAGATTAGAACAATTCTCATCTACTACATTAGAGTAATTCTTGGCAGTGTGAACATAATGAATCTGAGGAGTTTACATACAACCATCCAACTAAAACTTGGAATATAAATTCTCAGCTTGTAATCACTTCCTTTTTTGCCTCTTTTCTCTTTAGTCAAGGCAGTATGATTTTTTTTTCAGTCAGAGAGTCATAAAGTTTCTGTTTGAAGTTTTTACTAGTTTTCAAAAATGTAGTTGATTGGTTAATGTGATTTTTTTAAAATAATCCTTCTTTTTTCAACATAAGTCATTTTCAAGCTTTAAGAAATTTACCTGAAAACACTTTTTTTTTCAGGTAATAGATTATAAATTTTCATTACCCAAATACATTGTCATACAGTCTTAACTGGGCTATGAATATCAAAGTACTGACCTTGTTTAATTTTATTTAGAAACCTTTTCAGGAAAAGAGTATCTCAAGCATAGCAAGTGTGTATTCTTTTTTCTCCCTAGTGTCTCATAGCTGTATTGATAAAAACAGCATCATCAAATAGCATCAGCACTATCTAAGCCTTTGAAATGCTACAGAAGCCAGTATTTTGTTACAATAGCTCTTAAACCTGATACCGATTTCTCCGTTGTCGGTATAACCCTCTGGTATAAGTGTAGTTATTGTTGATTTACGTCTGAGAATTAAGTCCTGCTGAGGCTGTTACCACTAGAATGGGACTGGGAATGGGATTGGGAATTTGATTACAGCTCCTTCTATTTCTGAACTAGTCTTCGTTGCTCCTACTCTCTGTCTGGACTACAGCCCAAACACTGCATGAGTGACAGAGCTAAATCTGAAGAGATTTAGAGACTTCAAACTGGTTGAGAAAACAGTGTGCTTTGATTCTTCAACTATTTGTGCAAAGTTTTGAATTATTTTTGAACAACCGTACTGAAAAGAGAGAAGAGAGCAACTCCTACTTGCTCTGAAGAGATGCTGGTTAGACAGTGAGCAAATATTCTCTGATACTGTTTAATAAATTATTGCAAATGCTCTCTGACACCTTCAACAAATTACTTCAATACCTTTAAAAGGTACCTTTCAATAATCACATCTTTGGTTATCAAAGGTATTGAAAGATGCTGATGGCTCTAATGCTGATGGCTCTAATGTACAAAAGCTTGCCAAAAGACTTGATCTATGTCACAGGTTATGAGATCTGTACATATATTGAATAATACCATTTGTGCTTTTTACCCAACGGCAGATTTACAGACAGCTAGAAAATTCCTCAGATTTGAACACAAAGGAAACACTGAATTTAATGGCTGCACTCTGGAATGATTACTGACAGACAATATTCTGCACAGCAAAGGGGAACCACCAGTCACAGGGTTTTATTTATTTATTTAGTTTTCCTTTATGAGCTATTTGCGTTTGTTTGTATGATACTTCGCCTTGCTGGCAATCACTAAAGCAATGCCCCAGAAAAATGGAAGTGTTGAATGTACCTCCTGTTTCTTCTTCACAACTAACCTTCCAATACCACTGTAATGGAGAAGCAGAATTTTCTGCAGGCTGAGCAAATGGAGTGGATGAACCTACTGTTTGACCAAGAACATAATAGGGAAAGGAACAAAAAAATTTACAGCAATGTAGAGATAGGGAAGCCCAGTATTTCTGAAATGTCAAAATTCACAAAAAAGATAAGCAATTCTGAATCTCTTTCATGCCCTTCCCTCCAGTCTTCATCATTACACCATCTTCTGTATTTTCACATATTCTGAACCAAATAGTAGTCTACACCGGGAGAACTTCCCAGAGAAGCTCCCAGAAGAACTAAAAGTAAATGCAAGACAACACTGTGACCAAGTGCTGTACCAACAGATCTTGCCCTTCTCTGTCCATGTTGGCCAGTCTTCCCTTGGTTTAATTCAGGAAGGATTTTTACTTGATATTGCTTCCAGTTGTTTTCATTCCAGAATAGATGAATAACAGAAAAGTAAGTAAAAAACCAGTTGTCTCTGCAGCCCAGCACAGAAACAAATTATATCTCTGATTTGACAAATATGTCAGACTCACTCAGTGAAACCAAAATTGCTTTTTTTCTTGCTGTTCTATAATCAGTTTACCAGTTTACAGATTACAGAAACTTATAGAAAAGACAAAACAGTTAAAGACTTGGAGACTCCATAAAAATCTTTTTTTTTTTTTTTTTGCTAATGTGTGCAAGTCCGGTAGATATAGTTAGTTTAACTCTCAGGCTTATAATCAACAGGATAGAAGGAAATTGTTATGGAAAATGCATTTTTGTAGACATTTTCTTTCATAAAATAATCCTCTTAACTACTTTTTTCCCCCAACTGCTTGAGCAAAAATTAATTCTCAAGTGATTAGGAACTTGAATTATGAGCATTCAAAGAAACTCCTCCATGATCTGCAAATGCTGAAAGCAAATCATAGTCACCTAATAAAACACGAAAATACAGATGCAGAAATATACCATACATAGAAATAAATCCTTCTTTGTGACTCTAATTCTTATGGTGTGAAATTAATTTAGGTAATTCTTATTTTAAAATGAAATCAGAAGTATCATAAAATATTATCCACTATTTTAGTAATAAATCTGATGGATGTTGCTATAACTGATCATGTTGAAAAGCTCAGACCTTCCACAAAAGAAAATAATATCACTACATAAAATAGAACTGCAACTCTACAGCTGATTTAGGAACTGAATCAGGCTATCTACAATTACAGCCAAAGAACAGCTCTCCTTTCTAGTCTTGGTTCAGGGAAGAACACCACTGCCTTTTACGCAGTCCCTAACGACATCGTATTTGATGTCCTTGATCACTATCCTGTGCAGTTTCTTGTTACCACATAACATTTCTCTGCCTGACTCATAATTTTGACTAAGTAAATGTTTAAATAACTGTGGCCAGGCCTCTTTTGTACTTACTTTTGTACCTCTTTTGGAACTTACTTTATTTTTCAAATATCTTATTTCTAAAGGTTGTTTTCCTTGGAGAGTGCAAGATACACACAGTTCTCCTGCCGCTGGTCAACTACTGTATTCCAACAGATGCAAGTACTCGTAGTGGAAAGCAACAGAGAGATTAAGGGGTTTTGAAGTATTTTTTGCAACAGATTTTTGTACACTGACAGTTTGTTAGCAGCAAATGCCAAATGAAGAGGACTCCAAAGGATCCTACAGGAAAACCAGTAATACCCATTTAAAAACACGGGAAACATAAAGAAACAATGGCTGCCACAGATACAGGAAGAATGGTTTATAACATCTTCAGGATAAAATTTGGATTTCTGCACTGCACTGTGTTTTCATTTACTATTTACTTCACCAAGGGAATCCATAGATATCTTCCATGGAACACTCTAAAGGAAAACAGAAACTGAGTCATAGTATTTTGATTATATAGAAAGCGAATCACAGTATTTTGACTAAATTTTAAAAAATTTGTATCTGTGTGTAGAAATAGTAGGAAAGCTAAAAGTAAATTTAACAACACTGCTTAATATCATGCTCAGTTGTTGATACTGCCTGGTTTACAAAACATTTTCTGGAGCAAGGAGGCTATAGAGTACAGCCAGGAATTCATTTCAGTTCCAAAGACAATAACATCTGTTCACGATCATGGTAGAGCACTACAGGATCGACCCTCATCTTGGAGAAGATTTCTATGAATTTTGCTTTTGCTCTATTTAGCAATGAAGAGTAAAGTGATGCTTTAGATTATTCCATTTCATTTCCCAGTGTTAATGCCAAGTCCCTAGCATAACCCAGGCCTTTTGTGGACCTTTATGTTAATCACTAAATAAACAAAGGAATTTAGGAAGCATTTTTCAAGACAGTGATTTCTCCACCATACTACTGCCCAAATCCTCCTACTCAAATCCCTAGTTATGCAGCTACCTGAGCAAACACCTCTAGCACTGGCTATCGAAACAGCAGTTCTGGCTTTTTATCATCTGAGATACAGCATGGGATGAGGACAAGAGATGGGAGCCATGGGACAGCAAAATGAAGAGAGCTCTCTTTTGAACTGAAATTTTCTTGGCGATATTTTCCCATCCAGCTAAATACAGACAGTAAAACATTTCATAAAATAAAATTAAATTTTAAAAATTAAAGTAAAAAAATTGAAGTTAAATTACATTTTGTATTTTTCTTTAGATTATATTATGCTTACAGGTATCTAGATAGTAGAGATTTAATCTGTTAACAGAGATGGACAAAAAAGCAATTGTTTTGTATTTAATTTTTAATGTTTAATCTCTTCTGAGAGATTCCATTGCTCAGAAACCATCTTTTACTTTAATGAAAAATGTAGTCATTTTTAAAAAATTAATCGTACTATGATAGATTATATACAATACACCATCTAGTATTTGTATTTCAGTCCGGCATGCTCTAGGTACATCAGTATCATAGTATTTACATGGTTTTTTGCTGATCCTTTCTGAAATGCATTTCATTGATCCTCTGATACACTTTTATCACTTGACTCTCTGAACTCAACTTGTCAAGACTGTTTGGGTGTATCACGACTACAAAGAAACGGAGAAATCGCCTGTGTCTGCTATCAAGGTATTGTATCACTCCCTGCTAAGGTGAGAAACATATTCTTGCTTGATGCATATAATCCACTTCAGAGAAACACACTTCCCACCCTCACTGAACTCAGAAACATGCTGGAAAGAAGACAACTGTTTTGTTTCAGTTTCTTTTTAAGCACTGTTCTTGACCTGGGTCTAAGGTATGCCTTGCTGTCTGGACTGAAGGCTCACACACTGTTTGGTTTTCTTGCTTCCAGTGCCATTTTAAAATGTCAGTGTTCTCCCTGGAACCAGTTAAAAAGCATGGAATGCCATCTAAATGACTCCCAAAGTGCAGGCTAATTTCAGCAAGTTTGTAAGTAAACTCCAGCTGGGTATCTTCCTAGAAGATACCAGAAGTCCCCGTTCACATCTGCCATGCAGGTGTTCTGTTTGCCCACCTCCATGACAATGAATCAGACACCCTGTGAGCTCTCAGCTTGGCTGCCCTGTTGTGCATATCTCACGCATCAGAAGATAGAGAATATGAAAAAAAAATCATTTGGTGATAGCCTACTGCTGCATATTCAATGGAAAACCCAACCCTGAGAAAATCAGCGGGACTGCTGACACTATAAAAACGTGTTAACTTATCTTATTGTACCATATTTTCACTCAGCCTTGCATGAAAATTCATTCTTGGCACTGATGTGGAAAGCAATATAGAAGTTGCCTATCTACTAGAATTCAAACTGTGGAAAATATACTCTCTCCAGGAATTTGATTGTTTCAGGTCTGCAATAATGCCCAGGCTGGGTGGTCAAAGCCTTTTATCTACATCCTTATCTCAAAGACGTTGGTTCCAAACTTACTTCAGTCAGAGCACCTAGGAACCTGATGAGAAATAATTTATGCCAGCAAAGTATCTTGAACCTGCTTATTCCTAGCTCTTTTCACAGACAAATTTAATATATATCATTTTCCAGGATGACGACCAGAAAGTTGAGCAAATGCAGGAAGTCAAGTATTAAAATAAACAGGATGCAGGTACATTTAGGTAAGATTGCTTAGATGCAAGAACAAGCATGAAAACAGAATTAATAAAATATTATTTATAGTAAAAAAAGTAGAGCTGTGCTGTAAGGAACAAAAATTACAGGTAAATTAGGAGATTTGGGAATATTACACTGAATTGCAATTACTTTCCATCCAGCATCTGAAAGATGCTTTGTTCTGGAATGCATACATATGCAGAAGTTGGCTTTTGAAAATACAGTTTGTCTGCTTGTCCTCCTTCTTTCATCTGAATATGATTCATCATGTCAGACTAGTTACTGCCAACTTATAATAGTGTTGGTGAGCAAGGGTTCTGATCCAACATCAATGTGTAGCAAAAAGTATGACTCCAGAATGGACTACTCCTATAATGTGTAATGGCTTTACACATTAGTTGTTAAGTTTTCTCAGCGACGTCTGAAAATACACCTAGGAAGCAGGAACATAGCGAAGCATGCACTTCCAGACTGCCCAAGGTAGATTCTTACATAGGCTGGTACTTGCAATGGCATATGATGTGCTGTTTTATTAACTTGAAAGTAAGTAAAATGGCCATTAATTTTAAAGGTACTATATCAGAGAAAAACTTGAGGAAAAAAAAGCACTATGGAATGTAAACCAAAGGAGACAAAATGACTCCTTTCTTTTTGTGAAAGGAGCGGGTATTGGGATATGTGATGACAAAAGTCATAAAATGAATAGATGAGAAATAATGTCTTGGAGTCAAGGGGAACCCCCGGACTGAGACAGGGAAGGACTGCCCAACAATGTTCCGATTTTAGCTCCTGGAGTCTTTCAAACTGGCTTGGAGTAAGAACAGTAAATACACAGTGAAGGGCAGGATTCTCCTCACTTAGTGGATGGAGTAGGTAAGACAACTTCTCTCATTTGGCACTTTACTCTTAACAGATGTATCAGGTTTTGACATGGATCTAAATACCTTGTCATTCTTAGGTCCTGTTATTAATTCGGTATCTTTAAGCAGCTATAACACTCAGTTATTGGGACTCCTTGTCAAGTGCATGAAAATTTCCAGTTGGCACACACCAGCCATATTACCTTATGTTGCCTTTGACTGGTCTTTCTCACAGAGATGTGGCCAAAAGAATGAGTCCAAGAAGCAATTTTATGCACCAAACCACACTAATACCCATACTGTTTCTTTAAATTACTGGTGCAACTGGTCTGGTAATGTAGCAATGCTTGAATCATGAGACTAAGAACTGCTGAGCAAAAAAGTGCTCCTTGCTTTGAATTTAAGGAGCAACATACTATAAAGCAGGAAAAAAAAATCTTTGTCAATGTCTTCATACCGCCTAACTTTAGGCCCCTAACCTTGAAGAAATATCAGCACAGACTTTGTATGATAGGATTAATACAGAGAGAGAGATTAAGATACTGCAAACAAATTATTTAGAGGAGGGAGGAAAACTTTCCTCTTTGTCACTTTAAGCAACCTGCATTACCTCTCTGGTGAGCAGACTCTTAACAACTGAAGATATTTGGCACTACTGTACTCAATTCTCATTCCAGCACATCAGTATCAGTGTTTCAGAATTGAAGCGCTTGACCTCCTCATCTACCCAAGAACTAAAACTGAGTATCCACCTTCTTGTACCCCTCAGGGACAACTGACTTTAAAAGTGTTGCTCCCAGTGTAAGACACGACTTACCAAGAGGCCAAAGGGCTGAAACTGCAATGCAGAGTTTCTACAGACACACTTTTTGTCTAAGAGCACACTGGGCCTGGCACAGACAGAGCACCCAGTGAAGTAAGTGTCCACTCTAGAAATAAGCATGGCAGGCTTTGGAGGACTATCTTCGTTTATCAGTCGCACACTTTGCATGAAGGCTACTGTTTGTTAGGGTGCACAAAAACTCTCCCACAAATACCTAAAGAAAAATGTCTTTTCCATAGGGGGGAATTTCTGCTCATCCTAACTGCCCTGATAAGTGTGTGAATCGAAAAGCAGAATTTGTGCCAGTCTTTATTGTTTCTTCCTCCCCACATCCCAGCCTTGCAGTATCTTGCAAAAGACAGTATTATCACTGAGAGATAGAAGTGAAAATCTGCCACCTCTTTGATGTTTAGCAAAGCCTTCTGCTTTTGCATGTTGTTATCATGTTCCAAAAACTGGGAAAATACTGCTCTAAAATTTAGAAAGGTTAAATAGCCTTACTAACAGAATAATCATGTAAGTTGCTTACCTGTTCTGTTAATCACAAGAAATAGGCATTTAGTGGCATCAAACACTAAACAGAAAGAAAGAGAAAGCTTCATATTTTGATGTCTGATTCTTCTGACAAGTGACTATCATTATTGTCTTCTCCTGTGAAACCATCTGCAAACAATATATTCCTAAATATTAGAGTGAATACGTACGCAAAATAAATAATAAATACATAAAGATTTCCCAAGCCAGCGCAGAATCGTATGTGCCTTGAAAGCTAATGCTGACAAAGTATGCATGATGCTGTGTGGTATTCAGAAACTTCTCTTTATTCTTACATTCACACTATGTTCATCTGGAAACCTACCATACTGGGCAAAGTCTACTGTGATGACTGAAGCTAAATTCACAGTTGCCTCTTGATATATCACAATATGTCATTCAGCAATACCACTGAGGAAAATGTAATTACTATGCAACATCTTGTGCTTTCTTGGGATTTCTCACTAGGTAAGTAAGAAATAAATTCCTGTCAGGACTGCAGGAGTATTGTTGTAGAGATGTAGGAACTGACCAGCTGGGTCATAAGCCACGAAATTACTGTGTTGAAATTACTGGTCACACGGGATCTATTCTCTTTTAGCTGCAGGCTATATGCCTTTTCTTTCCACCTGAGTGTGCAGAAACTTGCTCACTGTCCAAATGAACACTCATACAATGCATTTAATTCCCATAATATCCTTGCAAGGTAGAAAACAGAAAAGTAACTGAGGGCCAGAGAAATTGAAACAAACAAACCAATCAAAAAAGTCCATGTAAGGACAGAAATTTACACTTTGGTTCCACTTAACATCTGTCCCCCGAGACTCGTTCCTTCCATAAAGCAAACAACATACAACCCCTGTAGGCACTGATCTCCTGCTGAACACAAGAGTGAAAACTAAGACACTCTGGGCCTCCGAAACACTTTCTGAGCATGACCCAGCCACATGAATCACTGCCTTTTCCTTTGGAATACGGACCTCCACTCACAGCTTTGTTCTGCTGCTACAATGACTGTTGTGGAAGGAGGAAGGAAGGCATTAACATCCACAGGAGGAAGAGGCATTAACATCCACAGAAGGAAGAAGCATTAACACCCACACACTTCCGCAGTTTCAGTACAAAATTCAAAGCTCCTATTCTGGATCCGTTTTGATTTCTTTATTTTAAAGTCAAATATACAAATAAAATCAAAGGAAATTGACTGCTACCTACAAAGAACAGAAGAGATTCCCACTTGTGACTTTTAAAACTTGCATGCCATTCTGATAATGTGGTTGTGGGTGTGAATGAAAAAGAAGATGCACAAATAGATGTTCATGCTCATTTTCTTTCCACTGGAGCTGGCTCAGCATAGACTAAGGAGACTAAGGTCTCAGATTACTATCAGAAAGACTGACAGCTTCTCATACCAACATTTAAATTATACCATCATAGAACGGTTATGGCTGGAAGGGACAAGATCATCTAGTTCCAACCCACCTGCCATGGACAGGGATAGCTTTCACTACACCAGGTTGCTCACAGCTACATCCAGCCCAGCCTCAAACACTTCCAGGTATGGGGCATCCACAACATCCCTGGGCAACCTGCACCAAGTCCTCACCACCCTCACAGTAAGGAATCTCTTCCTAATATCTAACCTAAACCTACTCTCTTTTTGTTTAAAGCCATTAATCACTGTCCTGTCACTACATGCCCTTGCAAAAAGTCCCCCTTCATCTTTCTTGCAGGCTGCTTTAGGGACAGGAAGGCTGCAATAAGGTCACCCTGGAGTCTTCTCTTCTCCAGGCTGAACAATCCCAATTCTCTCAGCATTTCCTCAAAGGAGAGCTGCTCCACCCCTCTCATTATCTTGGTGTCCTCCTCTGGACTTGCTCCAACAGGTCAATGCCCTTCCTGCGCTGGGACCCCAGGGCTGGATGCAGTGTTCCCGCTGGGGTCTCACCAGAGCAGAGCAGAGGGGCAGAATCCCCTCCCTGGCCCTGCTGCCCACGGTGCCCTGGATGCAGCCCAGGACACGTTTGGCTTTCTGGGCTGTGAGTGCCTATGGCTGGGTCATGTCCAGCCTCTCACCCACCAGCACCCCCAAATCCTTCTCAACAGGGCTGCTCTGGATCTGTTCATCCCCAGCCTGTGTTGATACTGGGGGTTGCTCCAACCCCTGATTTAAACACTAGGCTAGGATGCATGAATATAACAGCAGGAAAATTGTAAAAAAGCTGCAAGGAAAACCAAGCTGTCTGCAAGCCAAGACTGCAATGACAGAGAATATATTCCTGCGAGGGTAACAGACTTCTTGTTTTTTCTCACTTGCTCATTTTCATTCTTTTTTGCATTTTGCTTCTCAGAGGCATCATCATAACAATTAAGCATTTTTAAAAAGTTTTTTCTTGATGTCTGTGTGTATTCAGAACAGTTTATTTTGTCTTGAGTTTACAAATGTTACAGGCAAAATTTTTCCAAGAAAATGCAGTTACTGCAGGAAAGTATAATCACGTTGAATACAATTGGTTTGATTCATTACTGATGGAACTTCACTGATTTCAGAGGAACCTAACCAAAGAACAAGGTGAGCCGAGCACTTCAATGCTCCACATACTCCAGAGGGGCCCTTTGGAGCTGATATTCAGTGGGAGAACAGCTAATAAATGGGAATAATCTTTTCCCCCACCAAGATGTCAAATATATTTTATTTCTATAGCATTTCTATAAAAGATGACTCAAAAGCACATGGATATAGCTAAATCTTAGCTGATGAAGTATTCAAATCAAAATGTATTGGTTCAAAATTGCGTTTGGCTTACTGCTGCATAAAGTTTGTCCAGCTTCTTGCTCCAGAGTTCTTTGATATTGCAATGTGTTGTACTGATCATTTGTGTTTACTGGAAGTCACACGAAATAATGACTTTCCATTTTTTTTACTAAAAATTGCAAAATTAAGCATACTAGTAAGTTTAATAGATTCGTAATGTTTTAAGTACAGAGCTCCATATTTTTTAATTCCTTTCCATAACACTGTGCTGAATTCTTCATTACTGTAATCACTTGGATGAGAAAAAAATCAGCACAACAATTGCTTCATTTCAAGTTCCTTCTAGCCACACAAACATCCTTGGAAAAAACCTAATACGTAATTCATAAAAAATGTTGACTGCATTGTAAAAGGTTCTATACAGTACTATAAAAAATAATCTAAACTACAGTATTGCTGTTTCAAATCTGTTGAAAAGGATTAGCCATCTGTCACGACAGCAGCTTGACCTGATGGGCCCTGCAGAGCAGCAGTGAGATCAGCAGGGTCCTGCTGAGCCAGCAGTCCTGTCCTGCAGAGTCAGGCCTTGACTCTATTCCCTGGCACAACAGGTTGTCCTCAGCAGCACCTCTTCCACTTACTTGTTCTCTATGATCTGGAGCACCATTGTTACCTGATTTCCAAATAGAAGCTGTGCAAAAGTCATTGAAACCATCAGGTTCCACAATAAATCCAGGTAATAAGCTTGCTTGAGTAATATGTCAGAATCATCTGCTGATTAATATTTAACTTCTTTTTTTTTAAAGTATTTGCTTCCACTAAGATAGTGGCTTAACAGCTACCATGCTGTGGGAGGAGGGCAAGGATAAGCATGACTTTTACTTCAAGAGAAGTAGTGACTTATAAATAAATCGGGGGGGGGGGAAAGGAAGTTATTTTTCTCTTTCCTTTTGAGAAAGGAAACCAACTTTTAAACTGGACAACTTAATGAGCAGGGTTCCTGGATGGACCTTTGTTTTGTGTTACCTTCTGAGAGAAGGAGGCAGTTCAGGAGATGAGCTCTCATTTTAAATGCTTCTGGCTTTTGCAGATGTGAAATGAGAACACCTGACACTGAGGGCACTGCTGGCTGCTCTGCTACTCTTTGCCAGTGCTGCACTCTCTCCTAATAATTAGTTGACGAATTAATATTAATAACCTTTAAAAAGTAATCCTCAGTATGTATTTAATGTCTGTTCTTTGACTAACTGGAGTGCTTACACGTACTTTGAAGACACTAAAAGAAGACAAATTGAAATCCATCATGTTTCATAGTGGACAGTATAACAATATTGTACATGTCACACTGTAAAATATCCAGAGACCAAGGGTGACAGTGCAGTATCCCATTATTAATGAGAATACTCTTGACTCCTCTTGTGTGTCCTCTTGCCTATTCCTCTTCTAAGGGTCTAGAGTAGTATTACTTTAAAAACATCCCTGTTCCAGTGAGAAATTGAGGAGATCAAACCCAGAGAAGTACACTGGTCAGACATGGGCCACATTTCCCTATTTTGTCTCTGGCAGTGGTATTTCCCCGGTGTTATCTAAAAGGCAGAACTGTGAAAAGAAAGATTTGTGTTATGGTAAATTTCCAGCATTGTAGGGATGAAGCGGCCATTGGGATAAGACACTCCCAAAACAGGAAGAATTTTTAGATTCATATTTGGAATTGGTTCACTGAATTGATCCAATGTAAAAATTTCCAAAGATCAACTTTCCCTGATGTACAATGTCACACTGGGGAGAAGAGTCAAGACAACGGTTGTAAGTGGCTAGCACTTTGTTATGTTTTGTCTTTAGATTTTCCTGATATATGCTACTTCCTGATAGATGCTACTTCGCATCATCTGCTCTGTACTTAACTCTGAGCTTCTACTAGGGTATGCTTCTGGAAAAGAAACTCATTTCTCTTGACAGTGGGAACTGAAAAGATCTATATTCAGGATTCATTTCCAAATGACACCACAATGACAGTGTATTTGCTTCCTATTAGTTTAGGAATACACGGAGCACCGAACAAGTTGTGAAGACTGTCAATCATTACAGATTTCAATCCCAGCATGTAACTGATGTTCTGCAACCTTTTCCCCCCTAGTTGGTCCTGTGCAGTAGCTAAAATAAACTCAGAATTTACAGGTGGCTGTCCATCCCATGTTTTGTTCCCTTCACAGGAAACCAGTGACAAAGCTGCACTGCCTGTGAAATGCGCTAATATGAATGAAGCCTCCGAACCTCATCCATTTCTCTCCTTGACCAGCATACTATTTTGATCACTTAATGGCTTACAAATAAACCACTGGTTAAAGAAAGGATAAACTATAATGGAAGAACACAGGATAGGAGGGTATCATTCCAGGCTTGGATATTCTCTCATGCTGTTGAAGAGCAACAACACAGAAAATCAGAAAGAAACAAAGGTTTAAAAATTATGTAAACTGGAGAGCTGAGCTGCTCCTGCAAGCTGCTGAGTAAACTGTTGAGCTGGTGGAGCTAATATGTACTCCATTTTAGTGGTGTAAGAAATTTTATCTGTGAGCATATTCACTGAAAACATGGGACTATCAGCATCTAGTCCACTTGGATGGGACAGGAGTCCCTGGTGCACTGCAATAATTAGTACTTACAGAAGCTCCTGAGACACACAGGCATGAACACATCTACCTGCCACTGACTTCTACTCATGTTACCTCAGTTACACTTAAGAGGCTCTTCAGGTTAAAAATATGCTGGGAAATTAACTGAACTCCTCTTTTAATATGATTAAGATCCTGCATAATATTTAGACACCGTTTATCTGTTTCGACAGTTTTAACTCTGCTAACTCTTCAGTTCTTTCTATAGGCAATTAAAAAAGACATGACTGAAATTCTTCCATCTCAGTCAAATGGATTGATGAGTTTTAATGGAGAACATCTATTCCAACCTTTAATTAAGTTTGGCAGTCTGAAATCATTAATCTTTGCTTTGAAACTATGTACTGTAACGTGAGCATTTAAAACCATGCAAGTCAATCTTGTTATAAGGTGGATGTCTGAGTAATACTGCAGCTTTCTAGAAGCTGCCTTTGAATCTTTTAAATTATCTTTCCTTGGTTCACGACACAAACCATTAAGGATTTGCCCCAGCGGGGGATGTAACCAACCTCAATGTGACACTGCTTTGGCCAAAAGCAACCTTTTAATCCTGAAAGGTTATTGTAAAAGTTGATAGGCAAGAAATCTGATGCACATTCTCCATCCCACATAAATCTTAATACAAAGTTATTGCTTAAAGAAAGAATCAAACACACTGCATTATCTGGTGTTATTCTGCTAGATTATTCAGTGACTTCTACGACCAATTTCCTTGTGAACATATTTGCAGTAGTAGTTTAGCCTTTGGGGTGGAAATAATTTCATTTTAATACGTTTTTTGGAGCACTGCCAGAGTTACAGGCATTTTTTTACATGAGAGAATTCTACAAGGATGAAAGTGCATACCTTGAGATTCTGGGTTCTCTTTCTAGAAGAAAATAAGGAGCCTCAAAGAGCATTAAAGTGTAAAATCTTTCAGGTAGCCATCTTGGACTTTTTCATCACCTGCCAGAAGACCTTATAGTTGTTTTTTCAGTCTTTTCTGATGCTTTAAAGTACAGCACACTTAAGATGGATGGGAGATGAGAAACCATAGAGAATTCTCCCAAGCAGCTGCTGTTTGGAATACTGTGATCAACAAAACACATCAGTTGGGGATACCTCTGAATGAAGGCAATCTCTGGGTTTGACTTAACAGTTTCAGCTGTTGTCACAGAGTACCTGGCATCCTGTGAACATGAACAGGTCTTTCTGGTAATAGTTACTGAGGTTGTTACTGCTCCTCCACTGAGGTTTCTCCATCTTTTCCCACCTCAAGGTTAACTGGTGGTGCGAGCGTTCCCTCTCTTGGTTGCACAGCTTCGGCTCCAGGTCTGTACTGAGCTGCAGTTGGTAGATAATTTATTATTATGGCCTAGAGGAGGTATGGAACTTTTCAGCCAACAGAGTACAAAGTAAAGCTGATTAAAAAAAAACCAAGAAAGACTAAGTTTTGCAGACATTTGAAATGTATTCCTTGAATTTCCTTATCAAGAAAAATGCTTAGTTTGGAAGATTCTGCTATTCTCTTTCAGAAGTCAGAAGTAAAATCCAAAATCAGAAGTAAAAGGGAAAGGCATTTCTGGAAAATGTAAAAGTTTTTAATTAAGCACTTGCCCTGTCCTGCACACAAGAAAAGAAACATGAAATTTAATTTTAGGATTTATTTTTCTTTTTTTGGAAAGAAGTTAATTTTGGGGAATGGGTCTCTTGGTGTTAATCATTGACCATTCCATTATTAAAGAACCATTTGGGACCATGAATGTTTCAAAAGGTTTGTACCACTGAACTGTGGGATTTGTGCACATTAACAGATCAGCTGGATATTTCCAGTGGTCACAGCACAGCCATGTTGCTTGATGCAGGTGCACAAAACACGCAGTGCTGGGGAAATCCTTTCATTTTCCCTTCCACACAACTAAAAAGCCTATCTCTTTGCAAGCATACCCCTTATTCAGTGAAATCCTACACACCTCAAACTGGGTGCTAAAGCTTCCACTACAAAAGGGGAGGGTGTCACCCCTCTAATTTCATAGGCACCACTGTGATACGATTGATTAACTGTAGATTGTGGGAGTCAGGAGAGTTGCACTTGTGGGGAACTGTGAGTTTAATATAGGACGAAAAAAATACATATTTTATAAAGAGCATTCATAGCTACTTTGTTTAAGCCTTGAAATCAGAAGAGTATTGTGCTTGTCACCCTAAAAAGAAAATCTGGACTACAGTTTATATCAGCACTGAAGCTGGTCTCAAGTTTGTTCAACGTTTAAAAAATTAAGATGTATCTGATTTCTGGATCATATGAAACAACATTTACATTATTGCTTTATAATTTTTGCCTATATCAATTTTTTTGAAGAAACGCTTATTCTCGTCAAATGAAAAACAATCCAACAAAACATCCACTAACAGTGACACAGTCGTTTAACCTCAAGCTGCCCATTTCTACATTCATTCCATGTTTCACTCTTTAATATAATTACTCCTGTTTGGAATAGACAGTGATGAAATGATCTGGCCTTTATGTATTATTACTCGATTAGTTTTCCCGTATTTGCTGAAAAAAAAATCACTTACTGAACATTCTTATTAATACTAATCTAAAGTGCTTTTGCATGTCCTTCATGCTCTTTAGGATAGTTGCTATATAACAAAAAAGTATTTCTCCTTTCTTCTTCTGCACTACATCTAAGTAAATTTTCATTAATAATTATTAAGCTTTATGACTTTTTAGAAAAAAATCAGTTTAATCTGTATGAATATGTTCACATAAATATATTTAGACCAAGGACCATTTATTATCATTTGTGTTGCCACACTGGCTGGGGCTAAAGGAATTTGACTTTTTAGTTCTATATGAACTGGACTTATGATTACAAAAAATGAGACTTGGCTGCTCTGATGCAAAGAGGCATGAGATGGGGTTCATAAGCCAATTTGGTTCCCCAGGATTTCTTTCCTGTGTTGAGATTCCCAACAGCCGCCATGCTTAATTCTCAGATACTTAATCAAGACAGGAAGGAGGAATAAGATGTGTGAAACTCAGGCTATTTCGGTAAATACAGCTGACGTCTTTCTCAATCTGCAATACACACACATACATAATATATACATATGTGTTTATGCAGTCGGCTTATTTAATTATCAACTTTACAAAAAGGATACAAAAAGTGAGTGGTTTAAGCTAAATTAAATTCTTTCTGGAGCAAAAAGATGTTACCCGACAGGCTGGGATGCTGAGAGCATAAAAGATATACTAATTCTCTGCAAGATTTGTGGCTTATTTGGGAGATCACATAAATATAAGAGCCTTGAATACAACTTAAAAGAAGCCAAAGAATTATACATTCTTTCCATGTTTTCCTTAACCTCTTTTTGCTGGGACATGAAACCTTCAGTCTGCAGTCACAGAAACTACATCATCATCAGTGTAAAATCAGTATGGTACGTCAGGAATAGTGTTCCCAATATAAAATAGAGGTATTTTTTCTTTTTTTCCTCTTTGGTGTCTTTTTAAATTACTCTATAAAAGGTTCTTTATCATATGCATTGTTTTTTTAAACTTTAGGACATATACATGACATCTTTTGCCTACTATAAACGTTAGATCACCTTTTTTTCAGTAAGAAACAAATTTTAGAGAAAATGACATCATGTACTGCATGTGAATTTTTTGAGAGTCCAGCTACTTCTCTCAACTGCTTCCTAGTAGATAGAGCAATACATTATTTGTTTGCTTGCCCTGAAGCATGACACTAATTACTGGCACTCATTCTGCCCATGTTTATTCTTGATATACAAGCAGCACCTTCTGCTAACCACATAAAGGCATCAGAGTAAACCAGACATCACAGCAACTTAATAGATCTAGTCATAGCATGGCTCTTAGTGAACTCTATATTCATGTAAATGTCTGTTATACTTAAGGAACTCTGTCATGAATGAAAGTTAGCTGAACAGTCATTAACTGAGACAAGGAGAAGGGTCACCTTGTACCTTTGGAAGGGAATGCTTGCAGTTACTGTAGCAAGGCTGTGAAAATCAGACAGAAACCTAAACTAAAACTTATCTCATGGTATATTAGGGAGAAAGCATGGTTAGAACTGGGCAATGCTCACTAGCATGTTTACATTCTACTTCTCCTGCTTCATTGCATGACAAGCTCTTCAGATTATTACCTGCAAAAATCAACGTAAGACAACATAATGTCAAATGGGAGAGTCATAAGAATAGGTGCTTCAATTAATTGTTCTGTAAAAGTTAATATGGCAGCTCATCACAGTATTATTGAACTATCAAGCAGCTATAAAACAATGCTATTTAATGAGATGAGGAGATGAGGACTGAGTACGAATGGAGAAAAACCAGAACGGTTGACTTCAAGACTGTGCAAGTGTTGGTTTATTAACTGAGTAAAGTATTTCACAATAGTCTAGTAGATTAGAACAAGCCACTACAACCAGCCAAGCTGCTTGAACAGACAGTTACTGGCGCTCACAGAATTCAAAATAATTCTGTTGCCTATACCTGCAGCAGGGCATATCACCCCCCTCCCCACCACAAGCGGTCGGTGCAAACAGGAGAGACAACCCAGGCGGGCAAGGCCCAGAAGGTATCATCTCCTAGTGCCAAAAGGTCTTCCAGCTTAACAGATGTGGGAAGAGATAAAAAACCACAGGTGACCAAAAGGCCTGTCTTTACACTATAAAAGTACTACAGATTATCACAGAGGCAGAAGTCTCCTACACACACCCTGAGAAGCCTTCTACCCACATGCCCTGAAGGTGTGTGAGACTTCTCTCCGGAGCCCAGACACAGATTCTGTGGTTACTTTCCTGGGAATTGAGGGAAAGGATTTCGATGTGTGCTCCATCAGGAATTGGATGGTAAGAAACATTGGATCCCAAGTTATATTATTTCTTCACTATCAGTAAAATTAATGGTACCTTTAACCCTGCATGTAATACTAGTTGTCTCTTTTTGTCTTATTCCTGTGTAGTAATAGTCTGTCCTAAGTCTTATGTCTGTTGGGTTTGTGTCTATTAAATAAATAATTCATTCTGTAAGAGACTGAATCAGCCATTACTAAAAAACTTGCAAATTAGAGTGGGTCTTGGGGTGCTGGCCACCTCAATAATGCAGCTGCCTGCTGCCGGAGGCCTGGGCAAAAGGCAGGGGCTTATTTAAGCCCACATCATCCATTCATAACAACATCTTAACTTTTTACCCAAGAATTGGATTTACTTGGACATACAAATCAGACTGTTGACATGGCAGACAGTTTACAGCCATGACCATGTCTCAGCCAACACACCAAAGGAGAAAGCCTCCTTCATTGCCTCTCTCTCTCCCTCCCTATATATATATACACATATATGTATAATCTTTACCCTTATGCATCGAAACCAGAATACAAAATTTAACTCAGTGGGCACCATGATTGGGAATACGTGTCTCTACCACTCTGGATATAAGGTTTCACGTTCCTGAGGAAATCCAAGGAAAAAGACAACTCCCTCCAATACTCCTAGGATGAGACTGACTGAACTCTGGTGGATCCAGCCAGACTCTCTTGCCAGGAGGACTTCACATGATGAGGGTGTTGCTCTCCCGGCTCCTATTCCAGTTTCCTTCAGCAAGAAAACTGCCCTATAGCCAAAGGACGCTATAAATTACGACCTTCTGAAAAACATTTCTGGCTCTGAAGCCACCGAACAGTAGCTCTTACTAAATAAATTTTTTTAAAAAATCTAAAATACACAGTTTAAAAGAGAAGATGAATGACTTACATATGACTGCATTAAGCATCTCAAGGCTGCGATTTCTCAGAAATAAAAAAAAGTACTAGAACAAAGCATTATTTTACTAGGTAAAAAACCTTTTCTTAAGCCAAGATATCGACCCCCTTGTTTTTGCAATGATGGATAAAACTACTGATCATTGTCCAAAACCAGGCAGACAGCTTCTAGCAACACAACGAAGACCTTGCAACACAGAACACTCTAGATATGGGTATGTACAGGTAGCACTTGTGATATAGGAAAGCAATCTCAAACTGACTCAGAATGGAGACTCCATGTTTTGCCTTCAGGAATGGACTACGGCTACAGCTGGGAACGGTTGCTTCATTCTCCTGTGAGATGTGGCATTTTATGAAATGAAAACATTTTCTTACTTTTTAACCAGCTTTAGTCAAGCGGCCCCCCTACACACAGAGATTATTCAAAGAATCTATCCAGCATATAACTTCTCTTTCCCAGAGGCTGTGCAAGTGTTAGAATGGAGAAGAAAGTTTTGACAGGTACAGGATACAACTAAGAAATGCTGTGAGCTGGGGAAACGCAATTAATGCCCTGTGAGATTGCCACTGGAAATTGTCACATCTACTCCCCTACAGATTAACAGTATTTCAGGCGTTGAGACTTTACAAGGTAAGTTCTGGACTTTTCAGAACAGGTATTCTGGTGTTTGGTCTGTTTGGCTTTTTCCAGGTGTACTGCTTTATGAAAGCAGTAATTCCACCACAGGGTCATAGAAACAGTTAGGAATTAGTGTAGATTTATTCTTTGACTGTTTTGATAAGGCCTATGTTCTGTTTACTCTGCCTTATCTGTGTGGTCTGTACCATGTTCCTCCCTGAAAGTACAATACAGCAACAAGAACACCAGGAGCTGAAACTTGCAAAATGTTGTGTTTGTGTGGCATTAGCAGTCTGCAGAGCTTGGTATGCTACAGACAACCTGACAAATTTTGTTTCTTCCCCACTCCACCATGCATATTCATAAGCAAATATAAGTCACACACAAACAGAAACTGTGATATATATAAAAAACAACATAAAAAAACTAAGTATGAAAACAAACAAACAAACAAATCTATGTTTTAGTGATTTTTTAAATTACTGCTATTAACTAATATACCAAGGAAGAAATCCCCACTCTTGGGTAAATTACTTCGAATAGGCAAATATCACCCAGTGAAACAACCTGCTGATCAGGATGGAAATGTAAGGCTTCTAAGCTTCTTTTAACTAAGTAGGTGTTCCCCTACATACAGAAAGCATCTTAGATTTTCATGTGAGGTCAAACATAAGAAAAGAGAGTGAGAGCAAAATGCCCATAACGCTGACTAATTCAACATGATTTTGTATAATGTTCAAACTTGCAACTGATTTATTGGTTTTTTTCTGGGAAAAGGCTGTCAAATGAGGCAGGCACTAAAGAGTCATATTTTTGCTCTTTAAGCCTGCTTGTCTATTACCATTCCTTCCTGCAGGAGAAATGAAATCAAATGCAGTATGTTTCACACCTGTAGCTATGAGACTTATGATTTTGATAGCTGGAAACATCCTTACGTACTTATTCTGCAGTGTTGTTATTTTTTCCTTCTCTACAAAAAAGAGAGCGTTTTCTAGAACTCCTTTTTATTTTCTCTTTGCACCTTTTACTCAAGGCTACTAGCGTGCAAAGTGAACTATCTAACTCTTTAAATAATTTAACACGAAAACGTGCACATCTGGCCATCTGCTGCTACAGCTCAAGAAACTTCAGCATTTCCGACGGCAACTGTTCACCACACAAAGGGCAAAAAATCGAGAGCCAGAACCTCAAACCTGCAGCAGGTACTCTGACCAAGGCAGGGAGTGCTTCTGAAGTGCCACCGCAGGCACGCCAACATCATCTCAAAAAACGCAAATAACTTTTCCTAGCAACTGCGACGTGCTCGGTTATTTCGTGGCGACCGCTGTGGCTCGGTACCCGCATCCCGGCGCAACCTGGCCGGCTGCAGCGCGGGCCCCGGAGGCCCGGCAGCCCCCGCACGGCCGGGGCAGCCCTGGGGCTCCACCGCCCTGGCCCGAGGGTCACTCACCATGTTGACCTCCGAGACCACGTCGATGCTGGCGATCTCTATCCGCATGCCCACATCCACGGGCGGACCTGCGGGGGGAGCGGGAGGCGGCGTTAGCGGACCTGGGGGGGCCGGGGCGCGGGTCGGGGGGCGCGGGCGCCTCACCTCCGAAGTCGGGGCGGAGGCGGATGTCGTAGCCTTGGAGCAGCCTGTCCACAGTCTCCTTCACGTAGGACATGTTGCTGGGCCCGTCGGCGCTGCGGGAAGA
>VXBT01010829.1:234941-252299 GCA_013400235.1 Oriolus oriolus
GCCCCTCTGCCCGCCCGGGCCCGGCCGGACCGCGCCTCGCCGCGGAGGGAGGAGGGCGCGGGGAGCCGAGGGCGCGGCAGCGCAACAGGTGCCGCGGGAGCGCTGACGGGCGGCGCGGCCCCGCGGCTGGCGGGGCACAGAGCCCCGGGCTGCCGTGGGGAAGGGGCTACCACCGCCGGGCGCGCCCCCCGCCGCTGGAGCGCCGGCTTCCCGGCAAGAGACAGTGAATAATTGCTGAGGGGGCTTCGGCGTGCAAATTCCCCTCGATGGGATGTTAGCCATAAAGTGAAAGGGGGATGGCGAATTCGGTAGAAATGGCGCGTTTGGGCTCAGGTAGCGTTTTGTCCAGCGGCGGAGGCTTGAGGACGCGGCCGTCCCGCGGAGCGCTCGGCGCTCCCGCAGCCGGCTGGCGGCGGGGACTGCCCCGCAGCGGTACCCGCGGTGCCCCGCTCGCCACTGACTTTTAGCTGCAATTTTTAACCAATGTAATTGATCTTGCGTTTAGAACGCGGTTTTCTTCTTTTCTTTTCTTTTTTTTTTCTTTTTTTTTTTTTTTAAACTCTCGGAATGGATGCTCTAACGTAACCTGACCTCTCTTCTGCATTATTACACAGTGACCGATCGGAGCCCTGTGAACAGTTTATGGCGTTGCCGGTGCCACTCGCTTTCGCTGCGCCGTAGTGCAGCACAAATAACATTTATCCCTTTGAGGTTCAACACATCTCATCTGTGCACTGCACAGTCCTGCGTGTGGTGCCCTTGGAATACGTACTGGATGCTTTTGAAGCTACTACAGCATCACGTACACTTCTTTCTGAGAAATGACAGACTTTTGGTGATGGTTTTTGTAGCTGAAATATGCCATGATATTTGAAAAAAATATGGAATATTGATATAGTTTGTGACACACATTCTAGTCATAATTTTGAGCATTTTTTGGAAAAAATTTTTGAATAATGCATTTTTCTATGAAAATTTGTCACTGTTGGAGAAGGAGCACAGCATGCTTCCTGAGAGATTACTATGGGAGTCCTTCATCTCACATCTGCTCTCTCCAACCATAACAGTACAAGTTTATGAAAATAATTATTTTATCGATTATTTGTAACAGTATGTAATAAATATTTTCATTTTTCTTTGAGCAGTTTTATATATTTTTCTTTTCCTCCTAGTTCAGTAATTAGCTACTGAAAAATGTGACCTCCCAACTCAACTTGAGCGTACTTTAGGATTGCTGTTTGGAAAGAGTTTTGTTCAATTATAATTGGTATGGCTTGGGTAGAGTGCTTAAAAAAAAATTCTACTTATAGACATCTAGCAAAAAGTATCTTTTTATTTAGGGTTGTATCACACACAGCCATAATAAAGCTACCTGGTTCTTCTGAAGCGCTGAATTGGGATTTGCCATGGAATTATATAGTCCCTTTTATTTCTTGATGGTATGCAGCATTATATTTAGCTTTGTCATAAGCCATGTGAAAGTCAGATATGCCTATATTTAAGGGAGACCACTGCTCTCCATGGCTTGCCAAAAGCTGTCTTAAGGCTTAAGTGTGGGGGTTTATTCTATTAGAATTCTTAATCTGCTGCGCATTTGAGGGCAGCTTTAGTTCAGAGGAGCTGTAGTCTGGCCCTTGGACTGAATGCCCATTAATGGTTGAACTGTTTCAGGTGAATTTCTGATCTTATCATCTAGTCTGAGAAGGCATGAGCAAAGCCTGTCCTGCAGGTATCCTGCAATGAGGGATGTCTCAGCCCAGCAAGCATACTTCCAGGGAGGATGAGGTTGTTCTTCTTGGCAAGCTGGTTCCTCTCAGAGCTCTCTCAACCAAGCTGTCCTGGCTTCTGGAGACCAGCCTCGAGCTTCCTCTGCTGAACGTCCCAAAAACAAGACCCAAACTGTTGAAATTCAATGCCATTTTGTACAGCTTGTTTACTGGGGATATCCAGGCTCTAGACTTGGGTCTTGAAACAACTGCAGTGTGGAGACAATACTGAAAAGATCCCTCAGTAATGGGGGCTTGGGAACAAAGAGATTCATATGGTACTTTTCATAACCATACAAAGGAGGAGCTGCATGACGTTATGCTGCCACAGCAGGGAGGGGGTGAGAAGGATTTTTTTTGCCCCGTCGTGAGGATGATGGAAACATGTCTGGGACCCATTTTCCATTGCTTTCAGGGCTGAAAAAGGTAAATTATTATCAGCAGGACTTCCAGTCTCGCATGTGTTGCTAGCTGAAGTAGTCAATGAATAAGAATTCAAAGTTCTGCTCTCTTTGCAGATGATCTGTTTCTAGGAGAATATAGTATGCTTTTCCAAGCCACCAGTGTGGAAGAATTTTGATGTAATTTCGATAAAAACCCTCCATGTGACATAGTTCTTGCTTCAGGATCTCTTTAACAACCCCTTACACAAAGAACAAGTGACATCCAAAATGATTGACTGTGGGGAACAGGCTAACCCTCAAAGCCAAGGTATTATCACTATTGTTTACAAAAATTTTCAAAAAGCTTATACAGGTGACGAGACATCTAGTGATCTGATTTTGACATGTGCTTCAAATGGCAGCTGCTTCTGCAGTCAATAAATTTGATTCAAAACATGGCAGTGTGTCTTTCCATCCACTCCAATGGGGTTTGCTCAATCACTCAGGCTGAGTGAAACCTGATATGTACTCAACATGGCTTTTGGGCATCTTGGAATTTGCTGAGCACCTCAGAATGTAGGAACCTAAGTAGATGGCTAATTTGCAATTTTGGAAATCAGGCTGCTTAGTGCCCAAAGTTCTAGGAGCTTAATCTGGAGAGTTTTGCCACTAGTTTTCAATATTTTTAATTCTCTCTCACCTCTGAGATACGCAGTTGTAAATCTGTGCTTTTTTATAAGATGAGATAACACAGCTCCTACACCAAGAAAAGTGCACATCCTCTGCATGGAAATATCTACCTTGACAGAAACCATTAAATATTTCTATTGCTACTGCCTTTCCTGTCCACTGTCCACTCTGCCAGTGAAATGAGGTCCCATGGCAAAGCAGCCACTCCAACCCATGAGTGCTATTTAGTGACACCAGCAGCGTGCTGAGGTGGGATGCAGCCAGCTCCCAGCCCATAGCAGCTGTAACCCCAAACCCAGTCTGGTTTTCAAACACCTGTGATGGCTTCAATTTCTGCTCTTATAGTCTTTTCTTATGGTTATTTTCTCATACTTGTTGTTCAGTAAGTTTTCTTGAAACCATTGCTAACGATATTGCCAAATTCCTTTCCCAATCATTTCTGTTCTGGGTTTAGTATATTTAGGGTCTATGAGATAGACATGCAGCTTGTAAAGAAGATTTTAAAAATATGTTTTCTGGCCTGTGTTAGAGAAGGCAGACCTTTTGAGTGGGGAATAGGTTTATATTTGTTAAACATACGTAAGCACTAATAAACTAAACCAATGGAAATCTGCTAGTTCTGAAATACTAACCATCGCGCTTTTTTTCATATTTTGAGGCATGTCAAATGCTTACTAGAAGCAATATAAATAATATAATCATAAATCATGATCAGAAACTATCCTGGGCCAAATTCATGTTCATTTTTTATTTTCATTTTGCTTAAACTTTCAGGAGGGAATCTTTTTTCTTATGCAAATGAGTGTTTCCTGTTTATTAAATACCTTTTCTGCACTGCTCATTTTAATTTGGCATCAGCAAGTGCACACCATACAAAGATCATGTCCTGCTCAAAAAATGTTGGCTAATAAAAAAAATGCAAGATCACTGAAAAAAATGGAAATTCTTTCTGTGTCCCACTGGATAAGATCTGTAGGCAGCAAGACCACATGTTTTAAAGAAACAAAGGGGAAAAAATGCAAAAATGATGACTATGCAATCTCTCTCAAGTGATATTTTGTGCCTTCTTAAATGTAGAATGAAAGTAGGTGTATCTGTGCTGCTGCTCACAACAGAAAAGGAGAGCTGTGTCCCTCACACTGTAGTCTTTGTATGTGGGCATGATGACTGAGAATGTTAATATTTGTGATACTGACATTTGAGAAACTGCAAATAAGGACTTGCAGACCAAGGATACTCCTAATCTAAGTGTCCAGCTGTAATGGCTGTGTGGATTTTTCATACTACGTATACAGCTAAAAGAAAAATGAAAATTAGGATTTTTTTCACTTGGCCGTGAGCAAGTGACATTTTGCAGTAATTATACCAATAATATATATTCAAAATTTTAGATCAAATTTTTTAACAATTAAGCTGAATGGTTTGAAAACTATGAATTGGAATCTTGGAATTGTGAAATGTCTACCTGTGCAGGTAAAAAACATGTTCATATTTATACATGAAGAGGCAGGTAACAAAATAGGTCACTTATTTCATCTGCTTAGTGATAGCACTATTGTTGTTTTATACCTACAGAAATCCCTTGAGTCAAATGGAGCTTGTGAGCCATCTTCTCAAATGACAGAGAACTGCAAGCTGGAAGTACTTTTAGTGTGCCTTGGGGATTTCAGTGCAGCAGCAAAGCTGCGCAAACAATCGAGAAGAGCTGAGGACTGACATGCTGAACTTGCACTTTATCCTGGGATCTGTAGTCAGTGTGATGCTGCCACACACTGAGGAGACCACCTCACCCTCACACCCACTTCCCTTTCCTTTAGGTCTTTCAGTTAGCCCTCACTCTTACCTCAGGAAAGAAAAGGTACATGTCTGTACCGTATTTTTGTGCCTTTGTGCCTTATTTTCATCCCTCTTTTCACACACTGTAAAGATCAATTAAGATCTTTCTAGTGCAGGTTCTACTTCATTTTAAAAGACTGTAAAATGCTTAGGACAGATTTTTAAGGAACTAATAGTAAATTAAAAAACTATCTTTTAACTTTTAAAAGTAAAATCAAAACTGTGAATGAAAGTTACTCACCTTTAATAGTCAAAATGAGAAGATAATATATGAGCTGTAGGATTTTGTCCGGTAATATCTATAGCCAGAATAATTTAGTGAGTCTTTAATCATTTCAGATAAACACCTGAACCACTCATTTGAAACCCCTTTTTAGATTTCCCAGCCTTCTGTCTAGACCACCATCCAACATCTATTCTTAACTTTACAGAATTTGCTTCCTCTCAGGATGTGCATGCCCAGCACTGCATCCCTAGTGACAGAAAACCCTACAGCAGTACATTTTCTTCGCCCTCCCTCCTCACTACCTATGGGAAGCAACCTTGCTGACCTTCCAATCCCTTCATCCCACATGTGAGAGATTCAGAAGCTCCTTCTACCTCTGATACTGGCTCAAGAGAAGCAGCAGGGGCTAAAGATTGAGGTCTTTGTGCCAGTTGCTATAGAGATTATCAAAAAAGACAATCTTAGCTTCAGAGAACAAACCATTCAGGATGAGTTAGGAAGACAAGCCACAAGTGTTCAGAAAGACATGAAGAAAGTGAAGGGAGCAGTTAGTCTGTATGCATTTGTATAATTTAATGAACATATTAACTACAAGAAGCCATTTATTCTAAGTGTTGTTGGAAAAAAGAAGGCAGTCAATGGCAGCCCCACAGAAGCTGGTTTTAAGGGGGTATTTAGAGAACAGAGACATATGAAGTATGATATTGTTTTGATTTCTCTTAAAAGGTACTTCAGATGCTTCCTTTTATACCGCTCCTAAAAACTGACGTTTGTCAGTAGTGGCAGTATGTCAGAAGCAGGACATGAAGAGTTAACACCTGATGTTTTATCCTGTAGAAATTGAGCACACGTATACCTTTTGATTACAAGCAGCTCCCTTGATTTTGAGAAGCTGATGCATACTGTGGCAAGGTGCTTATACATTTGTAAGATTGAGAACTTTTGCTTCTATGCTTTTTAGGCCTGCTCCTGTCTTGATTTGTACAGGGGTTTTTTTAGCATAAGAAATGAAACACTGTTAGTGGAATGGCTCAGAAATTTTCTTTCTGATAAATGGATTAATTTTACCCAGCTTTGCCTTTTGATTGTTTCCTGAAGCAGCTCACTGCAAATCCCTATTTAAATTATCAGGTTTTATGAGTAGTATTCTCATACTCACAAGTATTTTACCACACAGAGCCACTAGAATGCAATGTGTCTCTTTGTCCTATTTCAGTGATGTGATGCACTCACTACACACACTTGTGAGTCACGTAAATAAGAGCCTAGCTTGTTTGCTTCTAGCAATAAGGAGATAGAATGGCTGAATTTAGTCACATATGCAATTTCTCTGGAGATATCTTCCACAAGTGTGTAGCTCAGAGAGTTCCTTTCTCAAGAAGAACAGAGTAAAATTGCATTATATACTCTCAAGAAATTTTGAATTAAAGATACTCCTGAGCAACCTGGTCTATGTTTGAGGTTAGTGCATCTCAGAGCAGAAAGTAAGCTTGGCTCTGCAGTTAAGCAGGAGGTAGTCTATACAACTTCCCCTTCCAATTTCAAGTGTTTTGTGATCTTGTGGATCTAAAGGGTGGTAATGTTGCTTTCTGCCTCTACTTCTGGTTTACAATTCTTCTTTAGAAACTGTAGTTTCAGTTCCTTTTTAATCTCCAGTGTTATATTGCTGAGACGATTGAAGATCCTAGCTAGTTTTTCCTCAAAACCAGTTTTACATTAGAAATTTTGGGGGTTTGACTTAAATCTGATTTGTGATGAAAACTGGTGCTGAACACAGGCCTTTTCTATTGGCCACCACTTCCAGTTTTAGAATTAAATGTACCCAAAAGCATTCCTAGTGCACTGAAGACCCAGACTCCAAATCATATACTCCTCAAACAGCTAAGTTCAGTAAGAAAGGAAACAGACATTTTGGTTGAGATTTTATAGTACTTGTTTTTTAAGAGGTTGTGCCTATATATGGTAAAACCCTCACAAATAAAAGCTAGAACAGAGCCAAGAATGGGCATCACAAATAGAGTTCTTTATCTTGCTGTTGCACCTGCCTCATGAAAGGTAGGCATTTTATACTTCTCCTCATTATCAAGGTCATCTGCTTCTTCCAAAGATGGAGGTGACAATAAGAAAAATTTGCATTGTATTTCAAGAATATGTTTCCAAAATATGTCACCTCTCACGTTTAAGAGTGAGTTTTATGGAAAGAGCAAAATATAACAATAAAACCTGCCAGACTGAAAACTTACAGGCTGCTTTCTTTGATGATGGCAAATTCCCCTGGAATTCTGTTGTCAATTTACAGCCATGAAAACGACAGCATTAGGTATCACCATGCATAGTCATACCTACGCTAGGGGAAAACAAAGTGGGCATGATTTTGACAAATGCAATAGTCCTACACAACAGCTGCTTGCACACTCCTTTCTTGTCTCAGGAGCACATTTGAAGAGCGAGAGATGCTTCTGGCTTGCTGAAATAAAGAGCACACGTGAATCTCTGCTGCTGGGAGTCACTTTGTCATCAGGGAGGTGTAAGACAAGAAGTAATTTTACTTATCTCTTTAAGTGACGGAGGGGTGCAGGTCTAAAATCCATGATTTATATATGTTGTGTGGGCTGGCAGCAGTCACTGGAAGCGGTCCATAAACTGAGAAATGGATTGCGCCCTGTCATTTTTGCTGCTTTTAGCTAGTTGTAAAAGAACCTTAAAATAAAGGCTAAAATAAGTGCTAAGTTAAGGATTTTAAGAAAAAAGAAATTGGACACAAAGACAGAGAACTGGTAAAAATGGTCCTCAGCCAGATCACGGAACTGGGATGCTACTAGTTTTTCTAGCCCCTGTTGGTATCTCTTCCCACTGCAGTAGAGGGCACAGGGGCACAAGGATGCTCCCATGGATAACTGCACTGAGAAGTGTTCAGGAGGGATGGTTCAGCAGCATGGGGTATTGCTTCATTCACTGTTCATACATTTTGGAAAAGACTGAACTCTTTATGGCTGCCTTCAAACCCACCTCAGAGGGCAAAACCATTGCGACTTCTCTTTTAGGGCAATCAGTGGAGTGTTAAAGCTCAGGAAGCAGTAAAAGGTGAGATAAGGGATGCAGGAGCATCCTCTTGTTCCCTTGAGCTTCTCTTGAGCAGCATCAAGCATTTGTGTGATGTTAATATCGGCTTCAGGTAGTTTTTAGTACCATTTTGGGACAGAAGTGAATAGGTGTTGAAAGAAGATTTCGTTTTGTGTGCAGAACAGGCCAAAAGAACAAATATCAATATATTAATTTTATGTTATAAACTTATAAACTATATCAATTTATTTATTTGGAAACCTTTCTCTCTCATCTCTTCCTCCTGTAAGGGATGATTTTGGAATCCTTCGCATGAGCTGACTTCTCATATTCTCAACCTCTTTGTTGTGTCTTCCTTTGTCTTGACAAGTGTCTCCTTAAGTGACTTGTTCTTTGATTCAGAGAGTTTCTCTCCCTTCACTTGGTATATAAGACTTATTTTTTACTTCAGCTCTGGACATAATCAAGGTTTTAATTTCAGAAAATCTGCAAAAGTTTCAGTGAGAGGTGCTAGGCCATATGAGTGGCAGACAAGTCAAATTCCTTTTCATCCCACTTTGAGAAAGGAAAATGTTGCCTGCCTGTAGTCAGATAGAGAACTGAAGAATTAGAAAATTTAAGATGATAAAAACAACAATGAGGCTATAAGTAAACAAAGTATTTTAAATAAAGAGAAAAACCCAACACTGTAGTAAATTAGGAACTCAGAATGAAAAATGCTAACTTGTTCTGATCCAGAATCACCAGTGTGAGTGGCAGGGTTTTTGTTTACTTCAGTGAGTTTTGGAACAGGACCTAAATGACCCTAGTATCTAAATCATACATAAGTCAGGGTAGATTTTTACTTCTTCGTATTGGGTAGGGAAAAGATCATATATTGCTTTGGGTTAATAAGACAGCAAAGGCACCTTATCCATCCTCTTAAAACCATTCATTTTGTGAAGTCTGCCTCCTGGAATTGTGTATTTGTCTCTGTTAAATACTCAGCTTCCTTTTCGTCCCTTGGATTTTCCACCCACTCATTTTCATCATCAGCAGTGGAAGTCTTCATTTCTCATGTCTAAGTGGGCTAAGAGGTGAAGGAGGTGATGGTGGAGGCCTGCTCACGAAGACATAGTATTTCTCAGTGTTAATCTCATGTACTCTGATATCTGTGTCCAGCAGAGAAATATTTAGAAAGCTGATTATGTATTAAACATCTGAAATGAGACACAAAGTTGACAAAGCGTCTAAACTACTAAGGACATCTATATTGGTTAAATACTGACCTATTTGATAATAATACTTAGTATTTCTATACTTCACATTTTTAAATCACTGTGTCCATTTGAACTAATTAATGCCTCCAAGTATCCCTGGAATATATGGAAGCCTTTTCTAAAATTTAAAGAACAAGAAATTCAGACATGGAGGTCTGGAGATCAAAATTTTAAATGCAGATTTGAGTACTTGACCTCCACAAGGTCTGTGTCAGTCTTATGTATAAATTGATGCACATAGAATGAGCTACACTTGTTAGGAGATTTGGCCTAAATGTCTTGTCCAAGGTCACAGAAATCAGTGGCAGAGCAGGGAAAGGATCTGAAGAGTGTATCTTTAAAGGTAAAAAGCAACTGAGGTATAAAACTATTTCTGTTTTTAAGAGTGTTATGCCCTGTGAATTTTACAATAATGAAATTTTTTTTCATGCTGTTCTTGAAAAGTTCAGTCAAGTACATAAGACTAGAAACGAAATGCTGCAGCTGCACTGGATCAACCCCATGGTGCACACAAACGAGCACACTCTGTGACTGTGTCCAGGAGTTTATAGCTGTACCGTTGAAACTACTTAGAGTGGTCTTGTCACTGCACATCAATTATCTGTTGATTCACACACTTAAGTAAAAGCAAAAGGATATTGCACTTTGTCAGTTGTTGTACTTCTTTCACTCTGTGTAAGAGCAGACTACCCTCCCTTCACAAGAAATATTCCAGGAAGATTGAAGGGTGAGGATCTCCTCAGAGGCCCTGGACCTACCTGGTCTAACTTCGAGGCTGGCTGTGCTTTGAGCGGTTTGGACCAATGACTTCTAAAAGTCACTTCCAAGCTGAACCACACTGCAATTTCCCTTCAGTGTGGAATCATTGTGTGGGAAGGGGAAGAGGTAGAGACTATACAGTGGATAGATACAGACTCATAGCTCACTGTGCAAGAGATGAGCTAGCTCCCCGTGTACCTGCAGAACTGAATTAGCTTCCGCTTGCTTACCACTGAGGACATGGGCCCCCTGCTAGGCTACCACTGTAAAATACCTCTCTGGGTGAGTAGCGAAGATCTGGGAACTCTAGTTATGGAAAGTGGCTAACACATACCTTATCTTGTCAAATGGTCTCAGCTGCCATTGCTGCCAGCAGGAGGGAACATCATACAACACTTCCTAAGCAGTTCTCAGCTCCTTACGAATGATACTCAGGTACACCTCAAATTACTTGAGGGAAGTACTTCTTAATTTTTTCTCTTTTCTACCTGCACATCTTTACAGTGTTTTCTTTGCCTGATGCCTTTGTATTGAAGCCTATATGACAAAACCAGCCCCCTTGTGCTGACCACTGCTGCTACAGTGCCCTTTCCTTTCTGAGGATATGAAATTTTTCCTCAGTGACTTTGAGATTTGAGTAATGCCACTCCATGCAACAACCACCAGATGGTAATGAAGAGCAGACTAGTTGTGTGTCTTTTGTAGATTTAGTGTATTACCACAGTGGCAAATTTTGCTTTTACAAGCAGAGTTTACAGGTCTAAACACCAGTTTGTTCAGCTGTTTACCTCTGGGCCAGTCTGCTTGGCAGCTCTATTTGCATAAACTCCCCAATCATTCTGTTTGCTTTTATACTAAAATATGTGAAAGGGAATATTCTCCAACTAATGCAAAAATGCTGATATTATTATTTAGTTCAAAAATGTTCTCATTATAAGGAGGGTTTTGACTATATTTGGTGTACCACTATATGAGCTATCTCTTGTAAGAAGGTAGATGCAGAACACCTTTAAGTGACTGTATTCCTTGCTTCTTCTGCTGCCATTATATTTCTCCAAGTGTCATGAAGGATGTACCTCTTTCAAGGTAGAAAGGAAAGTCTGTGTTGCTGTGTGTGCTTGACGTCAGCAAAGGGAGCAGTGTTGAGAAATGAACCAAACCAAAGCAAAGTTCTCAGCTGAACATCATTGTCAGTGAAGAGGTGGTGTTGAGCACAGCTCGCCAAGCCCACAGCATGGCAACGTGAGGGAGGAGCAGCATAAACAGAGCCTCTTAAGTTCTGCTAGCCCCAGACTTTTTAGAACCAGAAATCAGCCCCACAGGGCTCATGAGATTCAGAAGTCTAAGTTTTACTTACCTGCCTGCAGGATTTTGGGTCCTTTATGAAGTACCTTATAAACCATCTAGGTCAAAGTTGCAGGTTTTTCCTGGCATTGTACAATCCAGAGACTTTGCAACTCTTTCCTTTCTTCCTTTTGAAGAAAAATGAGGCTCCTCCTCCTTTGGTGCAAGCCAAGCACCAGGAAGGCAGGAAGAAAATCACTAGAGCTGTTGCCAATGGCTTCATTGTGAGTCAAGGGCCAGACCTGTGGCTTCTATGGAATATTTAAGTCACTCCCCAGGTATCTGCCCATGACTCAAATACTTCTGGGATTAGTAGGCATGAAATGACTGGAACAATGAAGCTTTCCAGGAAGGCAGTTTGTTGGTGCATCTTCTCTCTTGTTCCCTCTGAGAGCAGTTGCCAGCAGCAGAATGCAGCTGTCTTAAAACCAGTAGGCAGAGCAGCAGGCTCTGCCTGAAAGCAGGAATCTGAAGGAGACTGCAAGTGGGAGCATCCAGCCTTCCTCCCTTCTCCTTCTGAGCTATGGCAGCCCCCACGAACTCCCCTTGCCTCGGCCCCCTGCCCCTCTCTGCCCTGCCTGTCATTTGTGCATGCTGCAGAAAGTTTGCAACTGTTGCTCGCAGCAACCAAAATTTTGGACACATTTTGCATTAAATGTGGGAGCCCTGACAGGGAAAGGCAGGATACAGGGCACTGGCTTCCCAGATTCCTCCCCACAACCCTGGCTGACATGTCCTTCACCTCGATGAAAGAGAGACATATTTGTGTTGCATTGCTTTAAATAAAATCTGCATGCCCCCCTGGATGAAGAGGTTTTTCTTATTTTTACAGGGATGCCCATTTTCGAGATAGAAATCAGGAGATCTGCTTGAATTTCCCCACTTTGCCACTGAGGACTTGACTGTGACTTGTCCTGATGGCCCTGGCTGCAGATGTGACATGGGTCAGTAACATGCCAAATTATATGAGTGTGTGTGCCAGGAAAGTATTAGGGTCAGATGAGAAAGAAGAGATGAAGGCACACGAATCCTCTAGTGCTTTCTTGGTGATGACACTTTTTGCCCCAAATTGCAGTTCCTGCAGTGAGTGCTTCCACAAACACATTTCCATCGCAGTGTGAAGAGTAGAGGTCCCCTTAAATGTGAAGCTCACAGTTTACCTCCTTAAACATCCATGTGTCAATCACTATAATCCATATAAATCTTGCAATCAGTAATAGCAACATATGCATGTGTATGTGTGTGTGTGTATATATATATTTGGTATTCAAAGGATTTTCTAGTCTTATTCCAAGCAATCAAGGACATGTGTGTTAAAATAACCATGGTACTGTAGAGCAGTCTTGTAAATACCATATGTCAGAGGAAAAAATACACAGCTAAATGCATGTCGGCATCAGCTCCTGCAGTTTCGTAGGAGTTCTGGCCATGGAAGAGAAGCAAAGCTGGGCCAGCTGAACATTCAGTTTTACATAGAGCTTATGCTGTGCTCTGAAAAGACAGATGAGGAGGTGACTAGAAAACTGACCTGGGACAAAGCACACTGGAATTAAGCTCCTGTTCTGCTGCAAATTTCTTAGATGGGAAGCAGGTACATTTCCTACATGGTGTTGCATTGCCACTTAAGCTTTTTGTACCTCTATTCCCAGCAAAACAGAAATAATAGTACTTTCTTGTATCCAGTCCTTACTTAGTCTTGTTTATCTAGACTGTAAGTTCTTTAGAGAGGGAACTGCATAGGTAAAAACTTTGTGATCAGATACTAAAAATAGAACCTGGGAAGAAAACTTCTAGAACTACATCAGGAAAGGGAACTGGAAGAAGAGCCAGAAGGAAAGCTGGAACTAGAAGAAGAGCCAGAAAGAGCTTATGCATCTATTTTACTGTTAAGAGCTTATGCATCTATCTTATTGTTCCCAGAGCAGAACTTAAGTTTCAATCAATAGACCCCAAATCCACATTCCTTAAACATAAGCACATCACTAGAGGTGCAGTCAAGGCCCACAGTGTCCTGGTATCCCCACTGATTGAAAACTCTTCCCTGAACAGGTAGCACAGACTTTCCCTGAACTCCAGATCAGGGTTTTGATAAAGCCAAGACATGCAGGTTTCCATGATCTCTTTAATCAGTGTGGATGTTGGAGAAGAAGGGAATGAAAGAATCTTTTGTCAGTACAGTAAAGGTATCCATATCTTTTCTTGGTCATCTACCAAAATTGGGATTGGGATATGCATTTTCCAAAGAATGGATACTCAAGCCCTGATTTTTTAAAAAGGATGCATGTGAAGACAAGTTGTTTGTTCAAGATTGTAAGATACTCTCTTTATATGGAGAGAAACTAAAAAATCCAAGAAATCAATGACTTAGCTATTTAGATAAAGAAACACTGAGATGCTTGGCAGTGATCCCAGTTTTATCTTCTCTTTTCTAAGAGTTAGAAGTTTTTAACTGTGCAACATGTAGCTGGGCATTACAGGTTTTCACAGTCTTTTCAGTAGTAGCTTGCCTGTCTTCATGGATTTGACGCCAAAACTAAATCAGGTAAAAATCAGCTGAATAATTAAATCCGATGGGGGAAAGGATGGAACCTATAATTTACCTATATAACCTGTAGTGTTGGAAGAGCCTATAGTTTGCAAAAGGAAACAAAAAGCACCAAACCAAAAAAATACAAACCCGTAAAGGTTAGAAAATGACTAACAAACGAAAAGAACTGACTTCCTTTTTCTTTACACTTAATCTGGTGGTAAAGTGGAAATGGGAAGAGTGAGGAGAAAATTTTCTGCTTCTCTGTGTTGTGACAAATAAAAAATGATTAAGCTGTACTTGAAGATCCATAAATCCGTAACTTTGGATAAACCTGCTTTTGAGGCTTGGCCAGAATGTCTGTTTCATCAAAAATCATTAGCAGGATACATCAGTATAGGGACAGTAAAAAAAAAATCTATTTAAGAAATTCAAGTGCTTTCTGAGCATATGGAGCCTGGCAAAAATAGTCCCCTTCTTACAATAGTCCCTGATGGGTGAGATTTCTTCAGAGAAATCTTGGAAGAACTGGTGGTAAAAGCTGGAGAAGCTGGGAAAATGCTGAATTCAGCAAACATTTTTGAGGACCATTAATCCAGCCTGTGACCACTAAAACCTTCTTGGAATCATCAAGTTCTTTTAGAGAGATGATATAACCCAGATATTCTGTGAAGAGATCAAAGACCATTTGAAGCAGTGCTTTTCAAAACAGCATACATCTGCTGGTGACAGAGAAGCACCTCCAGAGTTTCTGTGTGTCTATGCTACAACAATGCTACCAAAAAAGCCCTAGAAGAGCTCTTAAGTTGTAATTCAGAAAACACTGAAATTAAGCAGGGAAATGCATATATTAGAAGTAACAAACAAATACTCAGAGGTGCTATATGTGGCTTACAGGACTGTTTACTCTTATTTTGAACTGCTTTATGTTTCTTTTAAGTCTAGTTTTGTAAAAGCTTCATCAGTCTACAAATGATACAATTTTTCAGATATCACGGACAACAATCTGGTTTTAGTATTAATCTTATGGATTTCTTGATAGTCATTGCTGGATTTAAGGGAGATACTAACCACTGATAAATTTGAGTAGTGCTAGAATTAATTTTCTAGATTTAGAGAAAGTGAATTTTCATTTAGTTTTAGCACTTGTAGGGAGTAAATGCACTCACATGCCACCTGAATATTACATCTATACAACCTGAGGCAGGCTTGGTGTGACAGGAGGGCACTGTGTCTACATTTTCTTGGAAAAAACAACATGGGCATCTTTTTAGAAGCCATGAGTATTTCTTGCCCTTGCATGGCATGTCCAGAAATCTTGTAACCCGATGTTACCGGTACTGAAAGTTACTTCAGTTACTTGACTGAAGGACCTATACTGAAGAGACAAAAGGTATCAATAATAATTGTTCTTTGCTCTAAAGAACTTGGAAATCATTGAAAGACAAGCTCAGTTCCTAGATTTGATGAAAGGGGGAGTTTCTTTGATTTCTAGCTGTAGCAGAACTACTGACTCCAGGCATGGATTTGAGAGGGGTTGTGTGATAGCATTTCTCACGACATTCATGTGGGTGAGATCATTACTGGTGAATACCACTCGACTTTTCTATTTCGGTTCATGCAGGTGTCTATACATATCCAGAAAGTATTAAAACAATCTAAACCCAAGGGTGTCCCCAGCTCTGCCTGGGTGTTTGTTTTCTTCCTCAGCAGCTGCAATAAGTGACAGTGCCGTAGAGCCACGTTTTGCTCCAAGTTTGTGACTAGCCAGCAGGATTCTGCCCAGTTCTCAATTACCCTCTATTGCCCTCACTAGAGTTTTTTGAGTTTTGCTTCTGCCAGCAAAATTTTACTGAGGTATGCCTATATAAGATAATCTCACTAGGAAATATTTTCAATATTCTTCAATAAGGGATTACTTTTTATTGCAAGAGAGAAAAACTGGATACTCTCTTTAGTAGAGGCCAGTTCTAAGTATCCCCCTGGCACAGTCCATGCTAGAGCAGAAGACTGGTCCAGAGAAACAAATCACAACACTTTATAGAAGATCCCAAGTGGCTGATTAACCCAGAGAAACTTATCTGGTACTGGTGAAATTAGACTTCTGAAGAGCTGTGAATCAGTCCTTCTGTTGCTCCTGATCAGATTACTAACAGAGCCGGAGCTCTGGCTCAGTGGACTCTGGCTGTCATGCTGTTTTTCACCTGTGTGTGGAGTTAAACAGGCTGCTCCCAGAGCCTCATCACAAGAGTTGAAGTGACCTTGGCATGACATCCTACCGTCTGTGTTGTCCAGGTCTGTAAATACTGCACAGAGCGTGTGTGCTGTCCATAGGCAGGCTGCCCCACTCAGTGAGGTTTTGGCAGCACATTTGTCATTCCACTAAAGCAGTCAGATCAGGATCCTGTAAAGCAGTCAGGAGATGAGGATCCTTGTCAAAATCTCAGGAAGCAGACTAGTAATCTGCAGAGGCCTAAATAGGGCTTTTAAAATTGGAAGCAGAACTGACTGCCTAGACAGAGTTTTTTGAAAGATAAACAGCGTCAGCAGGCTAAATGGATTTGAAGCACAGCTTTAATTGTTTTTCAAACGAATCGGCAAAGGGCACCCTTGCTGGAACAAGCTCTGAAGTACAATCAGGAAGATTTCAAGTGTACAGTAGTTTGAAGATAATCAGGCATTTCAGTGCTAAAAGATACTGTAGTAAGTAATGAATAAAGACTTTTTTACTGTCGGCATTGACAATACTGCAGTCTTGGAGTCAATTACAATACCTGCCCTATGTGCATGTTGGATTTCACCATCCTCATTAAAATTGACATGCACACCGATTTTCAAACCTCAACAATTGTCTCTGCAGCACACTTGATCAGAAGAACAAGTTGTTTATTGCCAATACTTACTGTGTGTGGAACACCCCCCGTTCTCCTCCTTTCCCCTTCCTCCCCTCTCCATCCAACCATCCCAATAGCCTGTGACAGACTAACAACACCTCTGAGTGGATTTTACTGTAATTCTTCAGAATCCCTTGGACCTTGCATAATGGAAATTTTTTGGGTCACCAAATCATGTTTCCTAATTATAGGAATGATAAGAAAAGAAAAAAGAAAAACCCACCAGATATAATGTGAAACGATTCCCTTATTCTGGCATTTTTTGCGTTTAGAAACCTGGGATAACCCACTCACTTCCATCTGTTTTGGGTGCGCTCTGTTTTAACCTTGAAGTCAAAGCTTTCCTTCACCTCCTCTTCTTGCCTCTCTCCTGCCAGTTCCTCTCCTACTGGAGCGGAGAGACCCTCCTGCTCCCAAACCCTCCTCGCTGGGGAATTAACCGCCCCCGCCCGCCCCCGCTCTCGGATTTTGTTCCCCTCGTGGGGAGCAGAGGCGATCGGGACGAGCTAAGACTCCGCCACCGCGGTCGCCACCGCGGTCACCCCCGCGACGCCCCCAGCCTCCCTTCCCGCACTGTCACCCCACCTCCGCACCGCCGCCGGTGGCAGCGG
>VXBT01010829.1:252709-273573 GCA_013400235.1 Oriolus oriolus
GGGTACGGTGGTGGCGCGGTGCCGGCGGCGGGCGGGGGGTCGCTGGGCAGGGGCGGGGGGCACAGCACTCACCGCTCGGACCGACCCGTTACTGACCGAAAACGTGGGGGTGTGTCCCCACTCCCTGCTCCGGGGTCCGAACCCTCTGGAAAGGGCCGGGCAGTGCCTGGCCCGAAAACCCGGGGGGGTGCTGCGCAGTCCCGGCCGTGGGGGCCCCTCTGGGGCGGTCCCGGGCTCAGCCCCCGCTTGGCTGCTCTGCCCACATCCCGGGCTCGGGCTGCTGCTGCTGCGCTGGAGGAAAAATAAGCCCTGAAGCCGGTGTGCGTTGGCTTGATAGGGATGGGGGGACCTGTCTGACACCCAGATTCTCCTCGTTCTTGGCAGTTTTTGACCCCTAAATGGCGCGATCGGGTCCTAATAGAAACAAGTGTACTTTTACCAGCCTAGGAGGTTAGGTGTGATGGATTCTGTCCCACTTGTTAGGGAAAATCAGAGCTCGGGTGCCTGAGCACGCCAGTTCTTTACCACAGCTGCTGAAATTCCAGCTTGGGTTTAGAAGTAGTAGACTTAATTGCTGTATAGGAATTAGATGTGGCGGAGTTTCAAATTTGCCTTCGCCTATGCTCTGCATGTGGGGGTTTTGGGCCTCTTCCTTTCCTTAGGCTGTTAAGATGCAGCTGAAGAAGCAGCTAGACTTGCTGTTCTTTATGATTTTGATGTTTTTGTGTAGGGACTTGGAATGAAAAATCATTAAGATCCAGGCAAAATAAAAGTTTAGCTTGTAATTTGGAATGAATAAAAAATGCAAAATTTGAAAGTAAAAATAATATAAAAATATTTATTAGTAAATGCTACAGCCCTTTTTATGATGCTCAAGGCTGTAACGAGGTTTTTACAGGCTGCTTCCAATACAGGATTGAATGAGATCCTTGCGTAGGTTTATGTTGCGAAATACTTTCTTCCTCCTCTGAAAGTACCTTCTCCATACATGTGATCCATCCACACTGACATGTATGCCAGCACGTTCCCCACACGCCATATGCAGTGCTCACATGCATGATCGTGATTGTTAAAGGACAACACCTGGCACCATGGACCACTCTTATTATTTTAAGCGTATGGAATAAATGAGGCCTTAAGCTAGCTTACACATTAAGTGAGAAGGAAGCTAAATTTATTAACACCCGGAGGAGTCCTTGGGAACTGATAGCCTTTTGCAATTTAGTCTTTGCGAAGAGGTTACAGACACTTCTGCACGCGTACAAGAGATGTGCTAAGTTTGGCATCATTTTAGGTTGAATACCAACTAATTAGTCATCTAGCAAAGATGCTTTATGAGCATTATCAGATTTCCAAAATTAAACAACTACTAAATATGTAATATATGTTGATTTTTATCTTAATACAGTTGTCCTTTGCAGGATGTTTTGCAAGAGTAGATATTTTTCGCCTTTAAGTGTGGCAGACTTTCAGAAAAATGCAGTCAAGGAGAAAAAGTTCATTGTATCCTCTTGAACTTTCATATTGGCAATATTGAAGTAAATGAGAGATGGAGGAAAAAACTCTCAGATTTCACCCTGGGGAAAACACGTCTGGGTCAATATTTCATAAAATGGATTTTATTTTGCTTCTTCCTTCCTCATAACCATCTCTGTGGTTTATATTTAAACCACTCATCTCTGAGTTTTGAACTTTTAAGTAAAACATGGGGGAAAAATGCTTTGTTTTTAAAAATTATGCTTGCCTCCCTAGCTCCTTACAGCGAAAATTATTTACACCTGATTTGAGCAGAAAAACTTTGGATAAAAAAAATCAGACAACAAAACCAACCAAAGAAAGAAATTTCTGTAATTGATCAGATTTCACTTTTTGACATTGCTCAGAGTAATAACTACAGGCTATTTATTGAAATATAGAATATCAATATCAACTTTTACCTGTATTTTGGTTTTTTTTTTTCTGATAAATCTTTATGACAAATGGGATTTGTGTCTTAAAAGTGGGTCACTCGCTAGTTTATAGCATTGCAAACAAAATGTCAGAGGGGATGGGAATATTGAGAGATGGAAAGTATAGTGTGTTTTGGTAATGTTACAGCCACATCACTTTCTGATGAACAGTGGAATACTTACTTTTTTTCTTCTTGAAGCTGATTCACCATCTAGTTTTCACATGGCCTGAAATGAAACGAAGGTTTTATTTTAAGAACAAAAGGCCTCACAGAGGACTAACTGATGCTGATTTTAAACTTCAAATTGATGAAAATATTTCTAATTCTGGCACAAATTATGTTTAAAATCAGACTTGGGGAGGTAGCCAAATTCTGAATTTTGCTGGCATGTTCCAGAGTTACCGCAAATAAAAATACATGAAGATAATTCACATGCAGAGCGAAGTAGAAAATGTTTGATTTTGGAAATTTTCTACAACTGGATCAAAATTCTCCATACTATCATTGATTTGCACAATTTTTGGTAGTTATGGAGGAGAAGTTAAATTGCCTCAGCATGCTTACAAATGCGGATGTGGTCTCCCGGGAGAGTTGTGAACCCCAGCGGAGTACGTGGAAACTTCTCTTGGTGGTACTTACACAGGAGCATGGCATATGTTGAGGGTTAATAGCAGAATGAAGTTCCCCATGTCATTGGATTGACACCTTGCATTATAAATTCACTTTATTAAATAAATTTAATAAACTTTAAAAGTTGCTAACCCCTTACTAGGCGCTGTGAGGTTTGGTAGTGTGATAAACAAAACCAGAAGAGTTTATTAAAAAGGTTGGTAAAGACCATTTAAGTGAAAGTTCCCATTAAGCTGGGGCAGGGGGAAAATCTAAAGAGAGAAGCAAAAAAAAGTCACCTAGAAGTTGAATGAAGTAAAGCAGAATGGGCAGTTTCATGTACGAAAGGAAAAAAAACCGCAACTGCTGTCAGGAAGACTTTAAATGCATAAGCGTTTTGAATTTGAGTAGATGGAAGGTATTTAGGGACTAATGAGTAAAGTAATGCTGTATGATGTTTGAAAATAGTGTGATGGAAATGAAGTTAGTTCATTCCCTACACTGTATGCTCTGTTATATCATATCCTGAATTTCAGCATGCAATTTATAATCCAAGTGGGTTTCCTGGTCAAAACCACTCTATAAGAACAGTGTTTTTACAGAAGCTGCTTGTAGTGTCATTAATTAAAATCATAATCTGCTGGAAAACTTCAAGAGTACTACCAGAGTACTATTTTGATTCAGCCGTAAAAGTTTGAAGTAAAAGCATTTCTAGCTAAACCCTGTCTCCAGTTTTCATCTGCTTTTAAAAATCTTGTGTATTCCATGAAGGAAAACTATAGACAGTTACACAAGCTGTATTTTCTCTGAAAATCACCTTTTTACTTTTCTGGTGATTAGTTTCAAAGTGACAGTAGGAGTCCAAAGTCTTTGAAAGGAGCATTGTTCACTTAAAGTAAAAGGCCTGCGTCTGATTTGCCATTTTAAACCCTTGCATGGTTTCAGACTTTACCTGAGCAACTCTTGACGTTAGCAAGGGCCTGCAAGAGCTGATTCAAACCTGTATTGGATGGTAACTTTAAAAAATGTAATGGTGCCTTTGAAATTTTCATGATACTGTCACTAATCACACTTAAACCTGGACTTAGGGATGTAGGAAGGAATAAGGAGACTGAAGCTGATGAGGGTGACAGCACTGGGTGCTGCCATGTGTCTGCTAATTTTAATGAATTGTGCCTTTCAGAGAACATCTGATCGCTGGTGTCTTGCTTTTAATGGCCAATTGCATGGCCAGACCGAAGTAAGAAAGTGGTGTGTGACTTGCCTCCTGCCCAAGGTTCTTAGGCTGACTGTGAAAGCCGCTGACCACAAGCTGCCGGCATCACCCGCAGCCCGTTGCTGGTGCGTTGTGGTGTGGCTGCCCATCAGCTGGTGAAAGCTGGAGCCCACTCCCTTCCTGAGTTCTGTTCGTTTGTGTGAGCTAGAACCTGGCACAAGTTTTGAATCTCACTATCAACTACTGGTGTTAGCTCTGTGGCTTTCTCTTTGGAAATTGCCACATACACTGCTGACTCCTGAACGGAAGGAACAGGACTGTTTCCATTCATTTCCTTTTCTCTCTTCTTCCTCCTTTTGTATTCTTTCTCATGATCTCTTAACTGTGGAACTGCAGCTGAGTACTTGGTGGAAGTAAATATGCTGGCCACTGTCTCTCCTAGGAAGGGTAGGAGAAGGATTCTCTGCCCCATCTAGCCTGTGTGTTGTTCAGCTGATGAACAGCATTTCTCAAGAGTTTCATTTCCTGTCTATGCAGGACTCTAGTCAGAAAATAAACACAGAATACATTTGAAGAGCAAAGGCAATTTTCTGTTTTTAGAGAAAATAAAAATATCTACATGATTATTTGCTCTTACTAGGAACTCAAGCGTACCTTAAAGGTTCCATTGCTCAGCATAATAGATATTACAATTTATTTTTACTATTTAGATTGTAAATAGACTTGAACTGAGCATTGAAAAGTGAAGTGGGTCATTTTTTTTTCCCAGCAGTTGTCCATTCTTTCTCAGCTGGTGAGAGTTGATGACTCAAAGCTTAACAGGATATGGTGTTAGATACCTGTAGGTGACAGATTTGAATTTGGCCTCGGTTAGTAATGCTTGAAGTCATTACCATCTGCCTGTTGTTCAGTGAGCTGTATAAAATTAGCTGATATTCTTAGTCCAGTTCTTAGTAGACAGGTGTCCACATCATGAAAACTGGCACCAGTATCAGGCTTACTGGCTGTCTCAGCAGAGATGGTTTGCTGATAAATAGGCAAAGAAATAGTAATCTCCTAATTTCTGAGGTATACTTTTCCCTTTTCAGGTTCAGACGTGCTGATGGATGAACATACATAGAGACAAAGGTTATTGTGTGCTGCTGTGTTTGTTGCATTGTCTTTTGGTAGAGAATGTAGCCCATGTGTTTGAATTCTGCATTAATTTTTTAAAAATGCCCAACCTAGTTCTGGCTTCTGAACAGAATTCTTACATATAGCAGGTGTCCTTAGCTGTTCTTTCTGATAGAATGAAACAAAAGAACATGTTTCATATGATGGGAGTTTTTTTTCCTTTTTTCGCTCACTTAAAAAATGTCAACTCTGTTCAGGCAGCAGGAATTTGGAAAGAGCACCAAATCTTTCACATATAGTTATATTTAAAAAAAAATCTGTAGCAACTACTTTTTTTCTTTTTTTTTTTTATGTAGCTGTAGGAACTGATGTAATGTGATTTTATGTGGTTTATATATCCTGGGATTGATCTCATAATAGCAGCAATAACTGCACAGCATTTAAATTGTACTTTGTATGTTGAAACCTCTGTGCAGACTTGTTTGTTAATGTTTCCGATTAGTTGTGGGACCCTTGATGGCAAAATTTGCAATATACAGAAAGCCTGTGCAGGATTTGAGTGTTTACATACAGCGGAGATCTCTGCAGTGACAGTTGCCTATGGAGACGCGGGGATAATGGAGCCCGAAGTCTTTCACTGGGAGCTGTGCTGCAGTTCAACCCATATGTTGGCATAAAATGCATGGGAGAGCTCTCTTATGTTCCTCTTCCCAGGGTTAGGGCCTGGCATCACTTCTTCAGCCCACATGTAACATCTATAACACTGAACTATTCTGGCTTTTTTGCAGGGGTTGCTTTTAATCCTGCCTGAGCTTCTTTAAAGTATATTATCTTGCAAGCAGTGATTCAGACTTAACTGTTCCCACTGCAGTGTGTAGGACTCTCCTCCTATTTCATTGACATAAAAATACACACCAGTACGATATAAATAGTTCTTCAGCATTCCTGAAGATTTATGGTGGATAGATACTTTGTGAAGATCCATTGAGAGGTAAACCCAAATGGTCATGTTTAAAGTTAATTTGCCTTCTTACAACTCACTGCATTTTTTTGTCAGTATTAGAGCGTTAAGGATTCTAATAGGATCTTCTGCTTGCAGAGGCTGAGTTGATTAAGTGGTGCAACACATTCGTTTTGGAGGGCTGCTTAAATCACCAGTAAAAGTAGGTTAGGTGACTACAGATCACCTCCTCGTTGACAGGAATTCCCACGATTAATAATAGTTTAAAAAAGAAGCAGCAGCAGCATGACTCACTATTTATACCCCCGCTATTGTTACCAACTGGAGCTATGTTTTCTCCTAGAACAAGAATAAGAGATAGGTATTGGTGTCGCCATAGATACTCCTGGGTTGGCATTAAGTACTGGGATGTGCTAGAAAATCCAAGATTTGTCATTTCACAACTGTTAAGGCCAATGTAGGTGGAAGATGTGGAGCATGAAAGGGCTGCAATTGGAGAGAAAGCATTAAGGAGATAATCAGCTTCTCTGTCTTTGCTCATACCAGACATGGAACTGTTTGACCAAGGTTTTGGCTGCAAAGCAAGGATTTGTATGTCTGTACTAGCTGGATAACTGTTATGATGTCTAAAGTATTTCTAGATCCACATTCATCTGCCATTTTCCAGTTCAATAAGATGTGATTTTAACATCTGTTTTGTCAGTCTTCTGCCATCATGTTGGACAAGCAACTGAAAGTAAACACTATTTTGTGGCCTCATAGTTGTCGGAGAGTTCTTGCTTCCTTCTTCCTCATGGGTCATATTAATAAATATTTGAGAAGAGAATAGCAGTTGCTGGAGAGTGAACTCAAACATAGTTTTAGTCTTGTGCTGCTGCTATAGTGTTTCTAATAGCATTAAGTCATACGCTTGCTGACTTGGAGATTAGCTTCTTGATCTTAGCTTACCCCTTCTTTTTGAAAAACTCTGAAAAACAAAGTTGCAAAAGCCTCTGAATGCCTATTGCCCATGGAGCTGTAATCATTTAATAAAACGAAATAAATCAATGTTTGAGGTGAAGCAGCTCATGCTTGTGGGAAAATCTGTCCCTTGGCTCGATTTGGTATGATTGTAAAATTACAGTGTTCTGTGAGCTAAAGAAAAGAATATACCAGCAGAGGAAAAAGACTTAAAGGTTTGGGGTTTATTTAAGGACTATTCCTATTTAGTTTCTTCAAACTAACAAGTAAAGCGGTTCCTGAAAGGAATTCAGGGATTTGTCTCTGTTACTCAATGGTAAGGGAATACTGAATATTGAACTCTGCTCCTGAAAAGGATTCTTGCAGGAACTGAGTGCAGTATTCAGTATCCTCTTATTATTGAGTAACAAAGACTAATTCCTGTATTTTCTTTATTAATGCTATGTGGGAAAGTGAATTTTTCATTGCTATAGAACTGATTTCAGAAATATTTCAAGTTCAAATGAAATAAATATTTATGTATTTAAACCAACCCTGGATAAACTGTAATAGTGTGTTTATGGGAGATCAGTTGTAATTGAATCTCTTCTCTTTCTACATACAAATATGGCTGGGCTTTTCTCTCCAATCTTCTAGCACTGTAGATAAATGTCTTCACTTCTAATCTCTTGGAGCTCTTCTGCTCTCCAGAAAAAAATATCTCCAGGAAATGTCATTGGACTATGTTGTCAGTTAAATGAGTGATCTAAACACTCGTGGATTTCCCTGATCTACGAACACTTTGTTATTTGTAGAAAAGGGAGCAGCTTCCATTTGGCATGTTTAGAGAGCAACCCACTGCAAAACAAATGGCATGGTATGAAAGTGTGTTATCTGGAATTTGGGAGTTGCTTCTTAAAACCTCTTCGAGACAAACATGCCAAACTGTGCAACTTTCCAGGGACCTCTGAGCTACCAACTGATGTACAGTGGAATTTCTGTAGACTTATTTTGAAAAAATGCCCTTCTGTGGAACTTAGTTTCCAGTAAAGTAATCTTTTTGACATTTAGTGGAAAAATTCTTAGCTATTCTTCTCTAAATAATTTGCAAATTGTGTAGTAAAATAATTTTACATGGTTTTCTTTGACTTTTTTTTTCACAGCTTGAAACTCATTCTAGGTGCCAGAAGTTCAGGTTCCCTGTTTTCCCATTGCTTATTTCTTTTTTTATCTTTTACCATTTGATTAAAAGTGACATCTGTGAAGAATGATTTTTAAATTTTTTTTTCTTTTCAAATGGGGCATATTCTTCTGCTGCTAACTCTGTTGAGTCTTTCCTCCTTTCATTTTTAGATTGCAAATACTATGATAAAGCCTGAATTATCAGACTTGAGCCACTTATCCTCTTTAGTAATTTGAGTTGTAGGGGTTTAGAAGCTGGTTGTGAATTTGTAGATCATGCAAGTTTTTTCAAACAGATACTGTTTGGTAAGACCTTCAGAAGATACATTTTTTTTAAAATTTATGATGTGAGTTAATTACCTGTATTAAACTGTTAGCTAATGCTTTGATCAGAAAATCATCATAACAGCTGATAATTACTAGCAACTATCTAGCCTTTTGCATTAGGAAGAGACCTAAATCCCAGTGAAATTAGTGTGTGTATTCTTTGGTTTAAGGGGAAATGTAGAGAGTATTCTAGAGCAGATGCCCATCTAAAATTTCAAGGTAGTAAAGAAAATAATACATTAAAATGAAACTGCTTTCTCTGGTGGTTGATTTACCATATACAGCTGTGAGAGTGCAAAACCTCTGCTCAGTGCACTGTTTTTAACAGTGCCCTAAGTATCATTAGTTCTTTCAAGACAGGCTTTGTAGCAGAATGCTGATCTTGGTTCAAACCCTCAAAAATGCTTAGACCTCCAACTTTTATTTTGGGTATTAGCATTAAAGCACTTAATCTCAGGATATGGATTCACTTCTTGATCCTGCAATACCAAATTGCTCAGTGCATGGCATGCTAATGTCTGTAGTCCAGTTGTTACCAGTAGGTCCAAATATTACTAATAAATGCTTTGAGGAATGTGGATTTCCTGGATTCAGTACTTGTTGTTAAGTAGAATGGTGCTTTTAGTGAGCCTTTTAATTTTTTGGCATCAGTTTTCTTAGCCGTTGAGTCAACATTGGTTTTCTGAATGGGGATTTGCATGGAAATGCTGCTTTTGATTTACTTATGTGGTAAAGGTAATTGAGCAGTGCTTCTTATTTGAGACTTCTCTGTATTGACCTCTGTTTGCGTTTTGCTCTTGCTCATCCACAGAACCCTGAAAGCGGTAACTGTTCACACGCCAGGATCATTAATGGGAATTGTTGACCTGCAAAATTCAAATTTTCTTGCTCACTTCCTTTTCATACATTAGGTCCTGTTACTGAAGTCAAAACAGATATATATGTCACCAGTTTTGGACCTGTTTCTGATGTAGAAATGGTATGTATATCTGGGATTAAAATGCCATTTCCTGGTTCTGAGAAACCATTAGCTGCAGTAGGAGTGGATGCTTCATCTGTACTGTTCTGTCAATCATGCAAATTAGGCAAGATTAGTAACAGCTTAATTTACAGGTTATAATTAGATACATCAGGCCTGACTCTGGTCACACTTTCAGTGGGTTTTGGCTGGCTTAAGAAATTCACTTCATGGGATTTAAAACAGATTTTCACGGCACAGAGGCAGAATCCGGCCTTGCAGGGAGTGTCTAAGTCAGTCTACTGTGGGGAAAATGTGTAATATCTTTGAAAATTGCTTTTCATTTCTGAAACTTGTGTTATTCTCAGGTGAATAATAATGACATCACTTCACAAATACTTGCTGACGTTTTCATTTCAGATGAATGCCCTTTGCTGATCTTTGTGCTCGTTTAAGCATCACTTTCAGCAAGTGTTTGTCTGATAAGAGTGTTCATAAGGATCTGCAGAAGTTAAACGTCCAAGTGACATCCATGAAATAGCAACAGAGGAGAAATATTACATTTGCATGTTCTGTTATTTGTGCCTGAATGGCTTTTGCTTTCAAGGTCAAATCCAGCAAAACTCTCATCAACATCTAAAATGCAGTGACATACCCTTAACTCATACAGCAGTTGATCTTTTTAAAACATGTTCAAGAAATCCCATGGAAATAACACCAGCCATATGTGCTGAACTGAACTTCTTCATGGAAAAAGCAGTTTCAGGGTAGTAATTTTCTTCCCATATAGTGCTGTTGTTCACTTTGTGGTGCACCTGATTTACTTCTATTATATGGAAAAGTATGTGATAGCAAGGTATTTTTTCAAAGGCTACCTTTGTGACAGCAGTCTCGTGTTGAAATGCATTTTACCCCTTCATTGGTTATCATGTGCAGTATTATGCTTATCAGAGTGACAAGGGGTACAAGAATGTGGTGCCAAAGAAATCTAGTGGTATGTGCCTCAAATCTACCCTGAGGGCTGCATGGCATCCCTAAGGTTTCATTTTCATGGGAGGTTATTAGTTATATTGGAGCAGGCAAAAGTGAGAACATGGACTGAAGACAGATAAGGAATTTGCAAAAGTAGAGTTTACAACAGATATTTCCCCTTTCTTCATTAGGGATTTTTAGGAGGCTATTTAGCAATACAGGAATTGCTTCTGGAATATTCTCTAGTTAATATATCCATTAGTGACTCAATGTAATCTGAATGTGCTGCACTCATAAAACTTGCTGCAACAGTGTAGTGTGATTTGGGCTCGGTACAGGGGATGATCAGAAACTCTTTTTAGTTGCTTTTGTATGCATTTCCATTTTGTAATGAAAATGGTGGAAATCTTATATTACAAAATCTGTCACATAGAAGCTAATAACAGAAACTGCTACTTATGAGCTATGAAGTCGCCAGCAAGAAATGACACTAGAGGAGACACTTTCATGGATTAACTATAAACCACAGTGGAGGATACAGTCATGGAAAAGAAGACAGAGATAATCCTAAGATACATTACAGTAATAGACATGCCTCCTTGCCAATGCAAATAGGTATGGCCTTACAAGTAATTTCAATGGAAACATTATGCAGAAGAATTTGAAATGAAGTCAGAAAACATTGTTTGGCTTAACAACAAAATCAAAACTGTAAGTTAGAGAGGACTTAAAGCTTTCCATGTGACCTTTTTCAATGCCACGTGATAGGTTTTATTGTGAAATGCTTTAACTTCCCGAGATGAGAAATGCATTCTTTCATCCATTCATTCACGTCTGATTTCTCATGGTGTGCCTGTGTCTGCAGTTCTGCAGCTGATTGCATGTTTTCTTTGGAGCATCTGAGTGGCTTTTCTGAGGAAGTTAATAGGATAGTTATATACTTAAAAATATATATATATACATGCAAATTTCTATGTAATTTATTATCCATGTTTTGTGGGTGTGGCAAAGGACTTACTTAGCTTTCCTCAGTTAAAAGCTTACTTTCCATGAGATGAAGTTAAGTTTTCTTTCCTAAAAGTGGAACTTTCCTTTTAAAGTGGAACTAATCATTTGTCCTGGTATTTTCAATTAGCCAGAAGCAGCCAATCTATGGATGCATTTTCTTTAAAAATCTGTTGACAATTCTTGTCAGAGATCATTTTGTTTCCAGTTATATGCTTGACTTCAGTTGCCTGCTTCCTGCAACCTAATTAGGTTAATTATTCCTTAATGATTAAATGTGTAGCAGTCTATTGATATGCCTAATGTAAGAAATTAAGCTATTAAGAAATACACAAGACACTTTAATTGGTGGAAAGATATTTGTGTAGTTGACTTAGGATTTTCTTTTCTAATGATTTCTTTGCTCTTGAGGGATTTCTTCTTTTACAGGAAACACACATGCAAATGTGATCTTTGTTTTTCTGCAATTTAATACAGGAATATACAATGGATGTCTTCTTTCGTCAGACATGGGTAGATAAAAGATTAAAATATGATGGCCCTATTGAAATTTTAAGACTTAACAACTTGATGGTTTCGAAGGTATGGACTCCTGACACTTTCTTCAGGAATGGGAAAAAGTCTGTTGCACATAATATGACAGCCCCAAATAAACTCTTCAGAATAATGAGAAATGGCACCATCCTGTACACAATGAGGTATCTAATGTGTTTGTGTGACTTCTTACAATTACTGTATGCAAAAGTTGTACTGCCTAGACAAAATGGCAACCAGAGACTATTTAATTTGTTCCATTATAGGCTTACAATAAGTGCAGAGTGTCCCATGAGATTAGTGGATTTTCCCATGGATGGTCATGCTTGTCCTCTCAAATTTGGGAGTTGTAAGTTACAATTATGAAATTTCTTGTAACTACAGAATTTAAATAAGTAGAAGTAAATTTTGAGCAATTACTAGACTTTCTGAATATATACAGATCTGTCTTGATATGCAATCCCTATGCAGACAAAACTCCTGTTAAGTTCCTTGTGACTTCCATTCAGGACCTCAAAAATTAAACCCAAAGAACTAAAAAGCAGGCGGTGATTGAGCTATTATGTTAAAACCCACTATTCTGGATACATGGTTGCTTGAAATACATAGTTTTTCTTGGTTCTTGGAGAGGAATTGGATACTCAGTGAAGTCAGAGATTCTCTGGAGAGGACAAACTTAACTTAAAACAGCCAGGTAAAAGAAACCTAGGGAAGCAGGTTAGCTGACTTTCTCTTTAGGTAGTGGAAGCACATTGGCATCTTAAGAAAGAGGTGTAGGTTATGTGCAGAGATTTGACCTCTAGCTGTAATTGTCTTTCTGCCAGCCTGTAAGAGGAGTCTGCATGGCAAGTTTAGACTAGATAAATAACTTTTTAACTGGTGAGAAGAATCTTAGTGCAGATGACTTTCCTTTTCTGCTTGGAGTCAGATGCAGATTTTTGAAAAATGTCCAAACTTTGAATAGAAGGAACAGTTTGGGACATCTGCGTAACAAACAAGAGAGGGTAGTTGTGGTTCCCTGGTGTGAGTCCAAAGCGGAGACCTCTGAGACCCGCCCTGGAGATGGTTGGTGCACTCCATTAACTATGTTATCATTCTTTCAAGCCTTCTTGGTCACTGACTTCTCTGCTTTAGACTCTCTGATGGCTGGATATTAATCTGTTTTCCTTGACCCCAGAGCTCTGAAGTCAGACATGGCTGGAAAGCCCTCAGAGATTTTCCATAGCATAAATTTAGCTTATACAGCTGGGTAGTCTACCTGAATGAGAGTATTAAAGACACTGCTCTGATATGATTTTTCATCCCTTCCACAGTGAGACTGGAGACCAGGTGTTGCAAGATTTGTCTTTGCTATCAGCTGTATGATAGGGCTGCTTTGATAGTGGGGGCTCATCCACAGTCATAGCTCTTCAGGCAGAATCACCAGTCAGCAGAAATTGTGCTGAACGCTAGTCTGATATTTCCAACAGCGAAACTTGAAATAACATATAGCCATTTCAAATGTAAGACTGATTTTATTCAATTTTAACAGGAGTTTGGACTGTGTAGGGATTGAATGCTAGCCCTAAGATATGTCTTTTGCATTAAATGTAAAATGTTTCTTTGTGTGTGCTTATTTTGGGGCTCTTGTGAATTTTTTACTGACCTATGGTTTCTGGCAAATATTTTAAACTGAAGTTTAAAATATTGTAGTTTTTAGTATAATCATTCTTTTCTATAAAGAAATGTGCATCCAATCTTGAAAATATATCCTCCTTGTACATACTCTTTTTTTTTCAGATCAATATATTTTAACAGTAAAACTTGAGTTAGAAATTGGTAAAATGAAGATAAACTTTGCATGCCCGGTGAGGGCTGATCCAGGAGGGATTTGTGTTTAGTATTCACATTCATATGTGAAGTGAATTTATGTGTGACACTTGACATATAACCTCAGCTCTTATTTATTCTACTCAGAGGGTGGCTTTTTTTGGGTAACTTAACATGAAGGGTGTCTTCTGAAGTTGTTCATGTGTGTTTTACTGTTTGGTTTCAGTAGGTTTGGCTTGGGTTCTTAGTGAGGCATGAGAAAAAGTTTCCTATTTATGCAAACTGATGCTGTGTTGTAGATGCTTATCCAAAGAGTGAAATGATTTATACCTGGACAAAAGGACCTGAGAAGTCAGTGGAAGTTCCTGAGGAGTCTTCCAGTTTAGTGCAGTATGACCTGCTTGGGCATACGGTATCCTCTGAAACTATTAAATCTATTACAGGTAGGAATCTTGTCAGTAAAAATCAACTTGAGGTAAAACTAACCTGTAGCATTGCCTGAAGCTTTTTTTCTTTTTCTTCCTGTAAGTTCTTCTACAGAATGTTGTAGGGTATGTGTTAAGGGCTGAGAGTGTAAATCTGAATTAGGTTTCTGTCCTTGAGATTTACATTTGCAGATTCATTACAGTAGATTGCGACAGTCTTTCAGAAAGCTAGAATGAGATCATTACTCCAAGGGGCAAAATGAGCATTTAATCACTGCTTAAAATGCAGTTTGAAGAGTCAAGAGGATGCCTGGGTGAGGAAGTAATTTCTCAGCACTGTATCCACATTATGTGCAAAAGACTTCCTTTGTTTGGTGGTGCAAACAGCCCGGGATAGAAGTACAGCATGCAGAATGGGTTATTAAAACCATAAAAACCCTCTAGTCATATAAGGGTGGGCACAAATACATTAGTCACAATAGATACTTCTGCTGATTTGTGCTGTAAGAAATAAGGCAAATGGCAACTACAGGCATCCAAAATGAGTGAAGTATCACTGATGAGCAGTGTAGTGATAAACAAGCATATTCCCAAAATATTTTTAAAATCTGGAATCATTTTCTAAGCATCAGCAGGTTTGGGTGTTGTGGGATAGTCAAAATGAAACCAGTAAAACAAATACATTTGATGTATTGCTCTGTGGATGTTTTACTCATAGATAAAATGGCATTTTGCAATTCACTGGAAATTTACTTCTCAGCATATAGATTATTATGAGTTAACAAAAAAAGGGACAGCCTTTTGCTGTCCCAAAAGGCTAATTCTGTAGTGCTTTATTTAGAGAGTTTATTGAGTTTATGGTAAAACTGCTTTTTAGGTCTGTTTGCTTAATTTGAATGATAATATTTTAGATAAATGTAGAGTATTTTTAATTCTTCTCAATGATTTTTGCTTTTGTTTCATTATCATAGCGGGGCTGACTTATAAACCTAGCAAAAAGCTGGGATGCTTGCATAATGTTTGATGTGTATCATTGTTCTTATTGTTTTATTCAGCAGGTAGGTACCACAATGTTATGGATGCTATGGTAGGTAGATAACTTGTGTCTTGGGATTCTCTTCTTCAACAGCTGTCAAAAGGATTTTTAAAATCATGCTTATACTGTAAAATGGAATCCAGTACTAGTTGGATTATAGTATTTTTGATATCAGCTTCTGGATGGCGCTGTAAGGACCTGCTGTTTCTAGGATTTTTTAAAAAACTTTCATTCATTCTTGTTCTAAAGAAGATATCTTTGTGTACATGTTAAGTAATATGATGTTTAAGCGTCACCTTAAACAATCCTAGTTGAGAGTCTGAAACAGTTATTCTGCAGCACAAATTTTATACACAGAGAAATATTTTCTTTTTTCTTTAGGTGAATATATTGTTATGACAGTTTATTTCCACCTCAGACGGAAAATGGGTTATTTTATGATTCAGACCTATATCCCATGCATTATGACCGTGATCCTCTCCCAAGTTTCGTTTTGGATAAATAAGGAATCAGTTCCTGCTAGAACTGTATTTGGTAATTATTTCTTTTTTTACTTTTTCTTGTAGTTGCTCTTTTAATAACTCTCACTAGAATAGTGCTTTTTAGTGCCTTGGGGTATGCTCCATGCTATTGCAGAAATAAGGGAATAATTTAAATTCAGAGGAAATTTTGCTGTTGATGTATGAAGAATGTTGTTATATGAATCCTTGGAATCTGAAGAGAAACTTGGAATATATAGCCTGAAGGGTAGCATGGTCATGTAGCAAATGGCTGCTCAGCTCTAGGGATTCCACGTGCTTGCGGGAGCAAACTGGGAAGACCTTGCTCTGAGACACACTCCAGTCCTTAGTCTGCATCCAGATCAGGTTTATCTTCCAGTGGACAGGAGTGTAAGTACTTGAACTCACACTTTACAGAATACTTGTAAAATGAATTGATTTGGAGTGTGTGAGGTGTTCAAATGTTCTGAGGTATCTGTGTTGTCAGTGGAAGCTTGCTATGAGTAAGGCTTGGATTCTGCTACTGTAATTTCATATTTAGTGCTCTTCTTTCCTTTCTGCCATTGCCATAATGAGAATGGATTACAAAAGCAAAATGATCACAAGATATTAAAATTGCCCTCATCAAAATGCAGCTTGAATGAGATGCTACAGTGAAAATAACAGAAAATCTTCTGTGGAAGACGAAGTGTAAGAATCTAAATGGAAATATGTTTCCTAACAAAGAAATAGGATAAAAACGTTTTAAAAGCAGCATTTATAGAACAATGTCTTGACTTCATAATGTTCTGTAGTCTAAAGTAGGAAGAGAATGTTCTACTAAAAAATGTTTTTACAGAGAGATAGATGCTGCCAAGAGTGATAGGAATGAATGTTTCTAGTGATGGCCCATTCAAACATGTAACTGGAGTCAGAATGCTGTTTGTATCACAAGTGAGACAAGATTGATGATTATGGGGAGAAACAACCTTTAAACCTAATAAGAACTCCACTAAATTTCAACTCAGTCACTACATTAGACAAACTGGTATATCACTTCATATGCCTTTGCAATGGTGTTAAATAATGGTGCTTTTTTGAACGGAGTATTGCCATGAACTAGAAATACAGAATTTGTATTTACAGACCAAATGAGTTTTTTCATACAGATTGTGGAGCAATATATATAATATGTATAATTATATCCATATGTGAAGCTAAAAAAAAATATATAGTTTGGACCCCCACTAACTTACAGATAAATCACTAAAATGCATTTGATAGCAAGTTACTGAAAATATGGCAGCAAGTGTCTTCCTAGTTCTGAGGCAAATTATGACAGGGGCCCTGTTTTCCAAAGGTTTTTTTTAAAGAAAAAAAGAGATAGGCAAGAGATAGGAATTAAGCCATGATAGTGCTCTGGTACCAGTTTTCTAGAGGATCTGTCAGAAGAGGCTAACCAAAAGGTCATTCCATTGGACACTGCAGGATTAGGGAGAACTTGGCAAAGGTAACATGAAGGACTAAGGGACACTGGTTTGTGATTTCTGCAGTCAGAGCTGCAGACACCTGAAATCTGGTGGTTGTGGGAGAGTGGAAAGACAGCATTATTTTTAGAACAACTTTTAACCATATAAAAATATATTAATAGTATTTAAATATAAAAATTAATGTTAAAAATTAATGTCTGTGTGCATTTTCAGTCAAAGCTTGTCAGTATTTAGCTTTAATAAATACAGTGTATGTACAAATAAAATATTTTTACTAGAACTTAATTCCCTACCCTGTAAATCCCTATGACACATATGGGCAGTTATACTGGCAGCTCCAAGTCTTCCAGAAGAATGATTTAATAGGGAAACATCTGATAAAGAGTGTCAGTAAACTATAATATTGTCACAGCCTCCCATCTCTTCCTTGTTTTTGGTTAATGTGTGGTCATTTATTTCACTTTACCCTATTTTTACATTTATTAAACAAATGCTTTTAGAAACAATTCAGACAAACTTTTTGCTTGAAGTGGACAAAGGTCCACTCAGGTCCATAGAAAGGATAGGGCTAAACAAGGATGTGTGTGGAAAAAAAGCCCCAAACAACTTTCCACTTGTACTTAAATATTTTCAGTGATGTGATTTTCAACACCTTCCCACTGAAGAAGGTTTTGTGAGCTTGCATCTGTATTTTTTATCCTCCTGAAAACTCTGAGATATCCTTTGAGCTCTCATGACCTGGCTATCACTCTTTTCTTCATTTTTCTTCTTTAGTCGGAAGGATTGATTTCATGGTGACCGGTTCTCTGTATGGCAGTGTGTAGGTGAAGTTGTTTTTTATCATATTTCCTTGATGGAATACCATCATTTAGCAGATAGGGATGTGAGGAATCTGTTGAAAAACATATTCATAATGAGTTTAAATTCTTCTGAGCATAGGAATTGCATCTTGAATTAGAATGGGTACAGTGTTCTTTTCATAAGAGTACAAACATGTCTATTTGTAGTCACTCATCCTTGAGGTGATCATGCTAGGATTTATGCAGTGTTCACTACATACTTGGGGTTTTACATTTGTATGATATGGGATATTTTGGATGAAAACAGGATAAAAGACCCCATTCATTTGTTTTAATACAGCATGTATTTGCATTTGAAGTACTACCAGGAAGCGGCCATAGTTTGAGTTCAGTGTTCATGCTTGCACACTTTTTAATTAAAGTTGTTCGTTCAGAAGATGAAATTCTAATTAAATTTCATTGGCTGACTAGTAGCAGAAGGCTGTAAAAAAAAGTGATAGTTTCTTAACTAGCAGAGTTTTTAACATAATATTATTCCTTAGCACCAAAATAATTTGTCATGACTTGATGGCTCCTGGATTACAAATGTGATCAGAGGCAGAGATGCAGAGTAATAGGTAGCACTCAGAACCCTTTACAGGAAAAGTCATGTTTTTGTTGCAGTCTGAGGAGTGTTCCCCAATTTAACAACTTAAATTTTATTCAAATGTTTAGCAAATAACTTGTAAAAAATTCTACTGAACTTGATGTAAAAAAAATATGAAATGAAGACTTCTGTGTCCTCAGGTAAACTGCAGATGATCTACTGAGGTCACAGCTTCCTGTGCCTCCATTAAAAAGTGGTTAACTGTTTGTGTGCTCATGGATATGTGATGGTTGCTATGACTTAGATCTAATGCAGTATTCACAAGCAGCAGAGAAAGACCCACAAGTGATTTAAAATTCTTTGTTTGAAACTGCTTGCCACAAGTGTTTTAAAATTCTTTGTTTGAAACTGCTTGCCAGTTCTCGCTTTGTTTTACTTTGATTCAACAGTTCTTTTGCCTTATTTTTTTGAAGGAATAACCACAGTGTTGACAATGACGACACTGAGCATCAGTGCAAGACATTCACTGCCAAAAGTATCTTATGCTACTGCCATGGACTGGTTCATAGCGGTTTGCTTTGCCTTTGTCTTCTCTGCTCTTATTGAGTTTGCTGCTGTCAACTATTTTACTAACATTCAAATGGAAAAAGCCAAAAGGAAGACGGTAAAGTCCCTTCTTGAATTCCCAGTTGCTCCAGTACAAAGAAAAAGAAGTACAGAAGAGACATTCACGGTACGTTTTCAGTTTATGCAAACATTTTCTGTATTTTTGGTAGTGTTCCTCAGTAAAAATTGGCCTTTAGCTTCCCCCCAGGTTCCCTTTGAACTAATGATGCAGTGTACATCAGCTTAATGGAAGGCTAATACTACACTATATTCAATTATAAAAACCTGTAAAACATGATTTAATTCTTATTTGCATTATTAAATAAACTCAGGGGAGAGGTGGCGATGATGTCCATCCATACCTGCAGTCTCTTCTGTGTTTATTTGTGTTTTGGTGAAGGTCGGTTAGGATGGGTATCTTGAGGAAACTTAGTTTCCTTTTGCACTTTGATTCCGTATGGACTGATTATACAGGCCAAGATATTGCAGATTATAAGGGCAGCATGTTATCTAATGTGGCTAATGTCTTTAATGAACTAAAATATGTTAAAGCATTGCAGTTGTACCTTGGAGCACTTCTCTGAACATCACAGTTCTCCTTGCATTGCATGTGTTGCCTATCAAGAGTTTTCTTTCTTTATCAGTTACAGTTTCAGGAATTTTTGAAGAATGCTGGATGGAAACTTTTTGCCTACTGTAGATATCATTTCTATGTAATTTGTGTATCTTTGCACAGTAGTTGACCTCAGCTCCTGATAAGCTTTTGGGGCTCTGTTTAACAAAATGCTTTCCTGCTTTCTTAATGCTTTGGATTAAGTGTGACTTGCGTGGGAGCTGTTTTAGTGTGTGGACTAGTTAATAAGGGCTTGATCTCATTTCCAGTAGAGCTCACTGGTGACTACCCTTTCCTCCCTTTTCCCATTCCCAGTAAATGGTGCTTACTCCCTGCTGCATCTGTTCATGAGACACACAGCTAACAAAGTCCTTGCAGCGCCTGTCCCAGCCACGTGGTAGGCCAGTACTTCCCAGCCATGACTGACTCTTGGCAGCACCACTCTAGAAGTGAGACGCTGACAGCAGCGTTGTAATTGACTTACTCTTCCTGTCAGGCTGACTTTGTAATTTCCTTTGGCTGAGCCAGGATTTCAGAAGTGCTGTTTTAGACTAACTCTTGTCAATTTTGTCTTCTGTCTCTTTTAACATCTGATTGTCTCCTTCCCTATTCATCTTCTCATTTTTGCCTTCCCACCCCTTCCATTTTCTATTGCTGCTCAGCTGCTGTCCACCCACTTCCATTTCTCTTCCTCGTCTTTGCTCTCCTACTGTAGATACTGTTTTCAATCTCCTGGCTATGTTGTTCTGTTAGCTCCCATTTCTGCTTAAAAGGATAGATGTGCTCCTGAAGAGTTTTTTATTTGTCACTCCGTTGGCTGCTGGTAAGAGACAGGAATCAAGAAATATGTTTACAGTAGCACGTAGTTCACCTTGTACACAGAGATATTAGTGCTGTGAGCTTATGCTAAGCTTCTTGACTGTGCAGCATGAAGTTTAGTAGAGTATCTTGGCTACTCCTGAGGAGTGTTAATAAATACTGCTTTTGGTGGTTGGTTTTATTTGCATGCATAGGAAAATAAATTACATGATAACAGTTTAATCCTAGGTTTATTTACAAGATTTTATTTAAAACAATGGGAAAAACCAGTGGTTTTCTCAGGTAGTTTAATAAAACTGTTATTCTCATGGAGGCTCAAGAAACCTCTTTTGATTCATGGACAGAATTGCTTTAAGTTAGTAGTGTATAATGCTTAGCCATTATTACATATTTTGGAGAAATTTCTCTTTTTCTTTTTTTTTTTTTTTTTCCCT
>VXBT01010829.1:273602-343535 GCA_013400235.1 Oriolus oriolus
CCTGTCATTGTTGTTATCATTATTATTATTACTATTATTATTATTTTAAAAACAGCAGCAACAGAACATACACAGCTTCACCCAACCTGAAAGACAGATAAAATGAGATGTGAACAGTTCTATTGCACTGCTTAATTAATACTGCTGTGATAAATGTGGTAGCGTTCTCACAGACTGGAAGATTTTGAAAGCACTCAAGGGAGCAGTCTACTCAAGGGGTTACACATTAATGTTATGAGTATGTAAGTGAGTGATAGTGTTGATTTTTGCCTTGAACTGGTTTTTTTTTTTTCACGGCTTTCTCCCTATTTATGCCTATACTAAGACTTGAGACTTTGCTCTTCCAAGACAGGTGTACAAGGTGAGCCCACAGCTACTGTTATAAAGGCTTAACTACTGTGCAATCCTTTCTGTGACTAGAGGATTACTTCTGGTCTCCTGCTGTGCAGAACAGAAGCTAGGATCACTGCTCTAATGCTCTAGAACCTAACATGGGTGTTACACTCTGCTTTCCAACCTGACATGTAAAATACTCCTTGCTATATTTTGCTTATAAGGACTAATCTAGAATTTTCTTTATTCCTTATTATTATGTATTATGTTATTTTATCTTTTATTATTATTTCTTTATTCCTTTTTATGAATCTGATTTTTTGTTCTGCACATATACTGTCTAGTCAGTGCTGGTTTACTAGAGATAATGAAAGTTCAGCTTCCTTGGTACTGAGATTGGTGGTGAGTTTGTGGTGCACAAAGAATGCAGGACAGTAGCTGGAATGTAGCATGTAATCTGTAAGCAGTATTTCTTAATGTAAATCTACACTTTTTTCTCCATAGCTAAATGATAGGCTTGATTTCTTGACCCAGGTAGTGTTTAAAAAAATTCTTTACTATACCGGCACTATTGTGATAGAAATTCTGTTGATAGCAGTACAATTTCCAGAGCTCAAAGAAAAGTTGTATTTTAAACTTGAAACTTTTTTCAAACAGACTTTGCCTATAATACTAAATTTGCCAGTCCTCCAAAACTAAAACCTGTCACTTAGCCCAGGGAGGAAGTATATGCTAACTGGGAAAGAAGACGCCTGAATACCTAAACCTTACAGTTCTTTCTGTTGTATATCTCACCATTTGCAACCTGCTTTGGATCTTCTACTAACTGGGGAGGAGATCCCTGTGTTAAGCCTATTAGACCTATACTTTAGCCTGCCTTGAAATGGCATACAGGTGTCTCTGCCTGCTTTCTTTGACAATGAGGTGCCATCTGTATAGGTCCCCTGAAAAATTACAGAGCAGTTGAGATTGTTAAGGAAAACTAACATGGTGATATTGTACTTTTAAATAAGAGTTTTGTTTTATGAGCTGTTGATTCTGTGTTATTAACTGGATGGTTTAGTGCATTTTGCCTTTTTTTTTCCTCAAGTAACATGGTGGGATTGTCCTTGAAGGATTCTATGAGGGAGCAAGTTGGGTTATGAAATTGAATTAGCTATAGAACATGAAGAATTTTCTATCTGATGATATTAGAAATTAGGCATATTAATAGTAAACTTTGGTAAAATAAAGATAGATTGCACATTATTAGAAGTCCTTTTTTGACAGGTATATCTTTGACCAATTTCTGACCATAGAAATAAAGTGGGTTTTCTACATTGAATCTTCATATATTACTCATGCTAATTAGAATTTTTAGTGGTGGGTTCTTTTTCTCTTTTCCGTCAAAACAACTTTTTTAGTTGTCTTGGGTCAAAGGCAACTCCTATCATTTATCATTATGATCAAATTATTTGGATATATTACTTCATATTATATATTTCTTCACTAGAACCTTAACTAGAATCTTTACTGTAGCCAATGTGGGCTGTCTGCTTTTCTAAGTTATTCTATTATGTAATCATATGTACTTTTTTGGAGCCACATAATGGGTGTGACTGATGCATACACTGATTAGAGTAAGCATTAAATTCAGTTCGGAGGCTAGCTAAGTAGTCTGAGCTGTGTTAATTCCAACAAAAAAATCCTGGCATCCAACTAATTTACTGGGCTGAGAGTGGCAGGAGCAAGCCTCCAACAGCTGCAGATGCAGTGTGTGTTCCTTTATCACTTGATTTGACTTTAGCCATGGTAATCTTCAAGACTTTTTTTTATACTCCTTCCCCTCCCTACCCCATTTCAACTCTTCTTGTTGTCTTTAACTTCTCATACGCAGTTAATGTGTTTCCATAAGGAAGAGTGCCTGTCGGCAGTAGACATCCTAGGGGTAGGACCCAACTTTTTTGAGATCTGCCTTGAGTTCACAAGGGACTTGGACAGACTTTCTGTCAGGCACAGCAGGATAGCACTGAAACATGTCTAAGCCAAGAGAGGCAACTTACACCATTGTAACCTGTGATTTCCTTGTTTTGGGAGCAAGTTAGAAGGAATGAACCTGTCCCTAAATGTTCTGAACTACTTGTGTTAGTATAAGCAGGAATGTTGCTGCAAGTCAATGTGTGATGAAAATGAATGATTTATAGTTTGTTATTGGACTCCTGAGTCTATTTTTATGCTTCTGTACTATTTCCTTTTTACTGTATTCCTATGAAGTTTATTTTTAAAGACCTACCCAGTTTTGGAGATGAAGAATGCTACTGAAAAGTAGTCTTCAAAAAATAGACTCCTAAACACTGGTAACATGAGCTTCAACCTCAGCTGTTTGTTAAAAGAGTGTGAAACTTGGGAAAAATCAGGTCAGACTCAAAAAAACCCTTTTGAATGGAATTATTTCTTCAAACTCAGTAACAAGTAGGCTGTAACGCTCAATTTTTCTGCCTCTTTTCTGAAGACAGTTAAATGTCATCTTGTGTTTAGCAAGCCCTGTAGCATCTGATGGGGGAACTCAGGGGTCAAGCTCTTCACTGCCATGTGAGCACACGCTCCTCTCCTTGCTTGGGTGACTGGCATCCACCTTGCAAGTTTACAAGAAGTCTTGTCATGTGGACAACCTGCACACTGCTTTTGTGTGATTCAGATGTATTTTCTCTTGTATGAAATACTTGTCTTTTAGTCATATATGGACACAGCTCAAGTTATATGATGGGGATGGGAGAAAACTGGAGATCCTCTGGCAGCCCTTTGTGTACAGACATCTAGAGCAATTAATCTGGCTGATGGCCAGCTCTGTTCCCCAGACTCCTGACTTACAGAGCAAAGATTGGGCCCAATAAATTGTTCTGATGGGCTGCATACAATCTTGAGGCTACAGGTAGAATACTTCTTTTTTTTAGCGTGTGCCCCATTTTTCTTGTTGTTGTTCTTAATCCCTGAAGTTGATTAATGATGAGATGTCAGCAGATAAACTCTTGTGTCTAAGGTCTAGACTTTTAGTGAAACTGAAAATTTTAGCCTCTGGACCAAAACTTCTATTTGAATACATAGACACATATTCTGTAATAGAGAGATACAAAAAATGTACCAGACCTAGAGTAGTACTACTTGGTTACTTTGCTCCTTCTTTGGAGTAGTAGAATAATAGCTTCCTTTGTCCCAGCAAATAGTGAAGTGGAGTTAAATCCTGCTCCCTCATATGTGAAAGGAAGTATCTGAAGAGCAGCTTGGTTGTGATGGCAGTACTTGGGCCACAGGTCTGGTTATTGGACTCCTTATGTGGGTGCATAGCCCATCTTCTTTGTGTGACTTAAACAGTCCTGCAGTTAGAACACCATTTCAGTTTTTAAATATAATGACCATTTTTTTCTGCTTCACTACTTCTCCACTGCCTAGAGTGTTACGGTTTGGGTTTTTTTAGGGAAGTGGCATTTGAAACTCAGACCCTAATGAAGGATGTCAGGCTCAAGAAATGCATAGAGCTCATCAAAATATAAGGACAGGACCATACAAATGGAAGCTGCTGTGCCATGTGAATAATTTCTTTGACATGTCAACAATTTTCTGCTGCTCTAATTTCATTAGTCAACATTTTTGTTGTTGATGATTTACAGTCAAGATATGCTAGCATCAGGTTTAAGTAGGATGAGAGTGGATGCAGGTCATAAACAACTGGCACATTTTGTACTAAATGCTCTTTGAAAGATAGAAGAGATTGATAACCTGGGAGAAGGCTGCAGTGACTTAGTGGGAAATTTGAATGTTTGGATAGCTGAAGATAGAATAGATCCAAAATGATTCATAAAATATTTTGTTAGCTGTGATGCTAAGGCACAGCGTTCTGTGGGGCTTTTCTTGCTTCCTTGATTTTATTTGCCTTTTTGTTGTTTTGCTGCTTTATATTTTGGGGTTTTTTTAGGTTTTTTTGTGGGTTTTTTTGTGAGGGAGGGGTGTTTTGTGTTTGGAGCTTTTTTGCTGTTTGTTTTGGTTGTGGGGATTTATTTTTGGGGCTTTTTTTTGTTGTGTTTGGGGTTTTTGTGGCGTTTTTGTTTGTTTTTGGTTTGTTTGTTTTGGTTCTTTTTTTGTTTTGTTTTGTTTTTTACTTGGTTCACTAGACTTAGACAGTCCTACTGATCAACTGGCACTATTCGTAATGTATAAAGCTAAATATGTATAAAGCTAAATATGCGCTCAAACAGTATGATTTGGGCATAAATGTGAGGCATAAAATTTAATTTTTTTAAATATTTCACATAATACATCTTTTTAAGTAGCACAAATTAAAATGCAATATTAAAAAATTTTATCTCTCTTCAACAACTTAATGTTACTCTACCTTTAACATGGTTGGTTGTGGAATGAATTTAAACTGTAAGTAGAAACATTACTCTACTGCAAAGTGAGGAAAGTAATTAATGGAAGTAGGCAATGTAGTATGGGATTTGTGCCTGGATTCTGACCCAACTTAACTGTGATGTAACATCCACTGAATTCCAGAATTCAGTTATAATGAAGGTAAAAAGTGGCTGGATATTTGATCAAAACTGTTGGGATTTAAAGGTGGGCAATGAGTTTTTTTCTTATTTTGGTGGAAATGGTTTTTGTGGGTTTTTGGGGGGGTTGGGTTTGTTGTGGGTTTTTTTTTAATATGCACAAAAAGAAGCAGGATTTTAGTTGCAACACCTGGCTGATAACAAAAAATCCTTCTGGAGTGCTATCTCTTCCAAGCCTTATTAGGAAATATTATAATTGATCACTCTTCAATTTTCTGTAAGTATTAGAATGAACTGTCACAAAGTAGGCAAGGAAATATGAAGGATATACTTGGCTGTTACTCATTTGATGCTAAAATGCCTGACAGTGTTTACTGTAAGTAGTGGAACACTTTACTTAAATAGTGTTAGGATAAGACTTCTCTTTTGGAAACCAAAGCATAATGCAGTTATTTTTAAAAACATGACATCCCATTGTTTTTAATTCCAAAAATATATATGAATGCCTTTCTCTGTCATTGTGATGATCTACTAGAAAAAAAAAAAAAAAACTACTATGCTCCAAAACCCCCTATTCCTTATGTTTTTTTCATTAGAGTATACAGTGCACGTTTCTGTTTAAGAATAAAAAGTTATTTTCCTGCCAATACCAGTTGCAGGCATTCACATAGGTCTTGCATTGATATAATGGCAATTTTGTCCCTTTTTTAAATCTTTTTTTGTAGAGGGCAATGTTAAAATATGTGGTAGTATTTCAGAAACACCAAGTCAGGGCAATCCTTTATGGTGACAAGAGTAAAATTTTCAGATTGTTCAGCATCAACCCTTACACTGCAAATTGTTGGGAAGTTTATGGTTTTCCCTGCGATGGTCAGTATTAGGTGATATCTTTGAAAACAAGACTCTTCATATTTTCTGCTTAAATCTTTTCATGTATTTATATTTAAAGTTTAGTTTTGTTTCCCCTCCACAAAGTTTTCAATACTGGTGCATCCAATGACACCAACTTGCATTTGAGGTTCACAGCTGTGTGTGAGATTTCTGGCTGACTTCATTTTTACGCTGGGAAAATTGGAATCAGAAGAAATAAGCTTTGAGAGGCTTGAGAAGATCTACAAGACAATGAGTGTTCCAAGCATTTTCAGCAAACTACTAAAGGAAATTTAACTGCGGCATTAAGGTAAATGAAAATTGAAAGATACAGAAAATAACACAGGTCTTTGGTTCCTAATTAGCCATTCTTCTTCCTTTCCGAGATGTTACACAAATCATCTCCACAGTTCATTAGGACATGACTTAGGCTGATAGATTTATACCACACCATAGTTATATTTTCAGTTCTTTCATTTTTGTCATAATATAAATAAAATCTTTAAGAATTGTGCACACCAGTGCTTTAGAACCATATAAATGCATACTTACATTTAATACAAACACATACATATATTAGTTTGCATGTGTAAGACTTTTAGGCAGCATACAGGTAGATGTGTTTATTTGGCATAAATTTGGCATCTATTTATTAAAAAAAGTTTCTTGTAATTTTTGTTTCTTCAATAACCTCGAATTCACTTTTCTTCTGCTTCGTGCACTTTTAGGCACGTCTAGTGGTAGAACATAGAATGGAGTGCTCTTCTTACCTCTTTTCCCCTCCCATCACATGATTCAGATTGCAAAATAAGCAGAGTGGATAGTGGACTGGCTCTTAAAACTTATCTCCCCTTTGCTTTTCCTTTCCAAATAATTTGCACTGCTCTCTGCACTGCTAGAGCTGTGGAATAAAATTCATTGTGTTTTGTGGCAGGTGGAGCTTTTACTTGGTCATATTCCAGGGCTCTGTAAGGCAACCCAAAATCTCTAGTATTATTCCAGTAAAATTCTGATTGACTGGCTCTACAACACAGTAGTAAAACAGGGTAGATTTCTCCTCCAAGTTTTGCTTTTGCTCACAGCAGGTCAATATGGTGACTCAGTGGGATTTGGGACAAGCAGCATTATTTACACTGATGACAACATGCTGCTTCCCTGATAAATGTCAAATAGTGTGAATTTGGCAGGCTATACAATGTCCTCCCAGAAGAACAGACTGTTTTCTTAGGAAGGATTGGTAAGGATAAAAACCACTGTGGTAGATGTTAATAGGAAAATATTACTAAATTACCATACAAACAATTTTGTTGTTGCAGCTAAACAGTAAGTAATGTCAGACTTTTGGTTGCTTTAAGCCTTTCAATTTTTGCATGAATTTTTGTTTGGATTAATTGAGTTATCCCAGTTTGGGAAGCCCATGCTCTCATATAACACATTACTGCCTCTCCTATATATTAATTTACCTGTGTCTCATTGAAGTTTTAGTAGTGCTGTCATGAAAGACTCTAATCGTATTCTTGGAAAATGAACAGAAAACCATAAAGGTATTTATTGACTGTTCACTTTTAATTTCATTATACTAACACCTCATTGTTACATGCCTGATTATTCTAATAAACAACTAAAATTCTTTGCAATTTTTAAACTGCTTTGATTGTGGTGCCCTTTTCAGGATTTTTTTTTTGGACTGATTGTTTTTGTGTTTGGGTTTTATTTTTTTACTTAGGGAGATGAAGTATGCAAAATCGTGATTAGACACCTGAAAGGCTTAATTGCTCAGTTTCCCTGGGTAGGCATGTACAGAACTGACTTGCTGCTTCTTAAGTGTTTGCCATGCATCTTAGGTGTATATCACCCTGTTTCAACTCAGTGGCCAGCATGCCTACTGGATACAGCCTGCCACAAATCCCACATGGGAGTCTGAGCAGACTTGAGTCCTGCCTTTTCAATATTGAAGAATTAGATTAGTAGCCAGACCGCTAGGTAGTCCATGGCATGTTAAGTTCCTATTGAAGCTGCTCTTGTTATGTTAAATAATTTACATGGGGCCAAGGAGAATGAGATGAATTGATTGTGGAGCCAGCTTGACTGTGCATGCACTGCACTGGGAGGGCAAGCTTGAAGTGTGGAGAATGCAACATCTATAACAAGGAAGGATGACCACTTGTCCTAGAATATCCAGTGGCCTGGTGGGGAAATGCTTGAGATGTGAAAAGCCTGTGTTGATATCCCTGTGACAGTCGGGGCAGATTTGAGAAGTGGTCTCCTATCACCAAACCCGTGTTCCCATCCTGGTTGCTGGGTTACAGTAGAGGATGACTGAGTCTTTTCGTGAGTGTCTTTTTGCAGTGTAACTTAGCTGTCTCACCTCACGAAAGAGCTCAGAGCCGAAAGCACTGGGTACAGTTGGGTGGCTCCTTCTGCAAAGGCATGAAATCTAGGCTGTGGTCCTACCCGGGGCATTTCTCTCCAGCTTTGACAGCTGCTTGCTGGATGTCAAAGTGTTAGCTCTCTCTCCCACTAGAACTGGTACCAGATGGTGGTGTTGTGACTTGTAAATTCTGCTGTGCATTTATCCCTGGGAAAGAGAAGCTACTGCTTTAAATATTGTACTACCTCAGTCCCAGAGAGAGATACCATTCTAGTGATATCTTGTGGCAAAGATCTGGTGAGAACTAGAAAATGTTACTGACCTGCAGCAGTGAGCTCTCCACCTGCGTAAACAAATGGTGCAAAAGCAGCCCTGGGATCTTGCACAGTGATGCTGTGAAGCTCTGTCATAGGGTGAGACTGATGCAGGTCTTCTTGGTCTGTATATCCAACTCCATGACTGCTGAGCTATTTTCCAAGGAGTGCTGAAGCAGATTAGAATACATCTGAATTATATTGCCAATATATGGTTCTAGTTTTAATGTGCACCTGTTTTTCAGGAGCTGATGATGGCTGTGCTTCCTAGTGATCAGAGGGCCTAAGAAGGGGATTTTCCATGCGGGGTGCTACTGATACTCTGTTAGCTCAGGCAGTAAGAGCTGCTTATTTTAGATTCACATCTCAAAAGGATGTGTCCGTCATAAAAACTATGAAGAAAATTGCAGAGACTGATTTAAAGCTGCTATGTAGAGCATTAACAGGATATAGGAAGATGCTCTTGAGTTGCGTGAAACAGCTGAGTGTACAGTGCTGTACCAACACAAGAATTTCTTACAGCTTGCAGAATTCTCACTGCTTTTGTTTTTAAATACAGTCCTAAGGATTAAGTTCCCTGAGTCCCTGATAATCACTTTTATCATTGCTGCATTCTTCCCAGGACTTGGCTTGTGACTTTTAAATTATGTTCGTTTTACAGATTCTAGGTTGGCCTTATCATAGGAAATATGCAGTGTGGTTGTTACCAGCTCTCTTTGTTCTATAACAAGATGACTAAGTTTGTCAGTTCAGTACTGCATATTGCTGTGCTGATGATCCCCTTCGCTTGAACCTCAGCTCAGCTGCTGCACGCTACTTCAGTTCATGCTAAATTTGCAATCTTGACTTCATTGAAGTGCAAAATTGCCTTGCTTGTCAAAAACTGGTAATACATACAAAACAATCCAGTACTTTATTTTTTTTGGCTCAAGTTGAGGCTTACATAGGCTTAGAAATAGTTTCAGAATTTCCACATTATGTGAGCAGCTGTTTATGGTGTACAAACCATGTTAAATATTGAAGGGTTTCGATCGCCTCATATTTGTGCATCATTTTAGTGCTGTAGTAAACAGCAGTATCCATCAAAGTTGAGCTTAAATGGAAAAGCAAATTATGTATGAGTTGATTTTTGGCAATAGATTTATTGTAGGGGTTTTTTTGTTTGTTCTATACGTTCTGTCATAGAAGCTGACCATCAGACTCACTCCACAAATCTGCCAAAGTATTTAACAATAAATTGTATAGATTTATCCTGACCTATGCTGACAGCACCTTTCATTGTTTTATTCATGGTTAATTGCATGTGAATCCACTGGTCAAGGGAAGGATACACAATTAATTACCACATTTTACACACACTTGTAAGGAGGTTGGTTTAAATGTCCTATCTTCACGTCCAAAGTCGTGAAATGGACTTTCTATTCCTGTACTAGCAAAAGGGCATCTTGCGTCAGGACATCACATATAGGAAGAATTTGTACTCAATGATTCTTTCTCTAATTTAGTTCTTTTATAGATAAGACCCATGAGAAATAGCATGTGATACTTAAAATTAAAGCAAAATCTCTATGCCTTTTAAAGAAGTAAATACTTCAAAAGCTTTTTGCATATTGCATGCTATGTGACAAAATTTGTCTGACTGAATTTGAACCTCCTGTCCTATCCTACAGCCTCCTTCCTCCTCAGTGAAGTATGCTTGTGCATAGGGATGGGAGTTTTCAAAACTTCTTTCACTGAACACGTTTTTTGGGGTTTTTTTTTTCTTTTTTAGATTGTATTTACTAATGAATTACTCATTTGGCTGGAAAGGAGGAGTGATTATCAATCTCTTCTGAAAAAGACTGTAGTCCACATTTTCCCATGTTTGGTCAATTCCTTGGCTTTACTACATTCACCTGTCTACCTCTGGCATGATCAAAGTTTTGGTAATAAATGTTTGAACTCCCATCAAGGCTGGAATTTAGTTTTCACTGTTGCCGATCTTGGCTGTTAAAAATAAAATAGGCATTAGAGTATCCCAGCCAGCCACAGAGCTTTAGCCAATGAAGTTGTCTTACAATTAGGACAATATATGTATTCTTAGATTATTATCAGAGCTCTTGAGAACTTTGTTTATTCATGGACAGGAATTGTGCACTCAAATCACCCACAATTTTGAAATTCATCCATAGTGTTTGTGCCAGTAGAGGTTCAGAGGCTGAATTCTCCTGACAGGACAATAGCAAGAATGTTTCCTCTTGGAGGAGGATATATCAGAGCAAAGTACTTACAACTTCTGGTTTGGTGGTGGTTATGATCAGAGTTTCTGGTTTGTGTGGAATTGGTTGGACCTATCAGATGGATAAGCTATTTCAAAGGAAGGGTGAGGCGTCATTTATCTAAACAGAATTTGTTGTTTTTGTAGAAAGGCAATCGTTATCAGATCTGTTAAGCCTGGCTCTGCATGGTGTAATAGACTGGATGTTATGGTAGGTTCCAGGCTCCCATTTTGCATGCCTGAGCTACACAATTTTAAATGTCTCCCAAAAGTCTTACTGAAATGCCTCCAGAAAATGAGAACCTTTCACAATCTAGAATGAGAATGTAAAAAATGTGCACTTGGTGTTTCCTGTGGAGCCCCGTCTGGACTAGCACGGCAGTCCTGTTGGCTCAGGACACCTGGGTGGTTTCCTGACTTGCCCTCATAAAGAATCCTTACTTGGATAATCCCTGCCTTTCTTGGCTTGCATTTTCATTTGGGTTTTGTTTGATTTTCGTGTATATTCCTTGGTTTTGTGCCTGTGATGGGTTGACCCTGGCTGAACACCAGGTGCCCACCAAAGCTGCTCTATCACTCCTCTCCTAAACTGCACAGGGCAGAGAAAATAAAATGCTCGTGGGTCAAGATAAGGACAGGGAGAGATCACTGGCCAATTACCATCACGAGCAAAACAGACTCAGCTTGGGGAAAATTAGTTTATTACTAGTCAAAGCAGAGTAGGGTAATGATAAAATTAAACTAAATCTTAAAACATCTTCCCTGCAGCCTTCTTCCTGTGCTTAATTTTACTCCTGAATTAATATCTCCTGCCCTACAGTGGTTCAGGGGGATGGGAAATAGTAGTTACAGTCAGTTCATTACAAGTTATCTCTGCCACTCTTTCCTCCTCAGGGGGAAGAATCTTCACACTCTTCTCTTGCTCCAGTGTGAGGTCACTCCTGAGGGAGACAGTCCTCCATGAACTTTTCCAGTGTGAGTCCTTCCCAGGCTCTGTAGTACTTCATGAGCTGCTGCAGTGTGGGTCCCTTCCATGGAGTGCAGTCCTTCAAAAACAGGCTGCTCCACACTCCAGCATGGGGACCTCCACGGGCTGCAGGTGTGTGTTTGTCAGATACAGGGGAAGTTTCTGTCAGCTTCTCGCAGAAGCCGCCCCTGTGACCCTTCTGCCATGCAAACCTAATCAGTGCTTCCAAACTAAAAGGCGGTAGGTTTGTGTTTCTCGCCATTGTTTTAAAAAAGATTAAGTGAAATAATTTTGGGAGGTAGCAAGTGCTTTGCATACGTTTATAATTTTGTCTGTCAGGTTATCATTGTTGCATTATGCTTTTACTAGGGGTATATACCCTAGCTGAAATGTCTGTGAAGTGTTTTCCTAATATAAACCGAATGTTGTATTTTACTGTGTTTTACAACAGAATTTGGTTCGTTAAGGCTTGCCACAGAAACAGGCTTGTTAGTTATTTTTATTAGTGACCTTGGCACTAATCTTCAGATGATGTAGAGTTTTGAGACAGCTTCTGTACAGAGGAGAAATAGACTAATGCAAGAAGTAGTGAGTTATTTTTGTAATGTTGAATAGAGAAGTATATACGGGCCATACGTATACAACCAGTAATAAGAATTTTTGCTAGAAACTTTTCAACTAGAAGACTCAACAAGGAGGGATACCTGAGTGCTTTGAATGAGGAGAATGAGCTATTGTCATGATATTATCTTGAGTAAAACAAGTGCAAAGAAAGGATAAATGGGAGACATGATTGTCAATGCTCTGGTGAGGCCACCCTGGCAAGGAGTGTGCATTCTGCTCAGCTGTGACAGGGCATGGACCTGGTGCTCCATGGAGCATGCTTGTGTCAGTGTATTCCAAGAACAAGGTTCAACTCAAGAACACAAATCAAACTATTACAATGACATTGTGCAAGAACAACTGGTTTTCTGTGATACATTGTCTGTGGAGCATGTTAGAAATGCCATTTCTGATTTCCATGCTCTGAGTGATTGGAAGGTGGTTTCCAGAGAACTAACCAAAAATGTACCCATATTTTTGGTGCTTGGTATGCTGTGTTATTTTGTGATCTTACAATGTCATCTGTTTGGGCTTTATGTGTACATTTATGTGCATGTTATGAGAAAACTGGGTTCTTCTCTCAACTTGAAGTTTCTGAAGTATTGGAAGTTTTCTGTGACAGTAACAAAAAGGTGAATGCCCAGTAGGCTTTTGCACAGATACAGATTTTGACCACTTGAAATAGTATAGATAATTTTATTCTAGGATAGAGACTGTAGTGGAAAACAAGTAGTGAATCAAATAGCAACAGGTCTGATTTGGTCATTTAGATGGCAGTTGAAGTGAGGGGGAAGATGAGGTATTATGCAAATATATTGATGGAAACAAGTTTCTACAAAAGAAATGGAGATGACTGGAATGTGAGGAGCCTGACTGTTACCAGTCTGTCTTACCTGTGTCAGGGGTGGGTGGTGCACAAAAGGGAAGTATACTGAGATGGTCACTGAAAGCAAGTGACGGTACAAGTGAGCTAGAACATAAAATGGTGCCTCTGTCAATTAATTGCACTTAATTTATTGTTTTGTTCTTTGGACCATTCTTTATGGTTGCATGTGGAGTGACTGAAGATGTGGTAATTCTATTCTTCTGCAGCAGCACTTCTAAGCTATTTGTCTAATGTAGGCAGAGAACAGGGAGGAAGCAAGATATGTCTCAGTTCCAGTGCAGATCTGCTTTGCAACCCCTGTCCCAACCCATGGATTTTTGCTCCCCAGGCACTGCTTGAGAGCTTTACTGCTTGAGAGCTTTACTGCTTGAGAGTAGGTGACTCATATTTGAGCAAAGCCAGGTTATCCAAGAATCCACAAATAGAAGATAAAACTCACCTCCTCTAATTGGCTAGTGCCAGCTTCTTGACAGCACAGAGCTGTCGTTTTGGGCAGTGAACATTAATGACTTCCATCTGCTTAGCTTTGCAAGCCTTCAAGTGACATGCAGCACACCATCAGGTATTACCAAGTCTCTAATAAGTGTACCCCTGTCCTGATCATACTTTGTTATTTCAATTTAGCAGTCTTGAAAACGGCTTTACTGTTCCTGGGTCATTGACAACCTTAGTATGAAAGTATCCTAATTGCACACCCGTGTGTACTTCTGCACTTCCCAAAGAATGACTCAAGCTTCTCTATCAAACAGTAAAATTAGTGTTTCTTTCAGGAATATCCAGTTTCTTCTGGTGTTTCTTCCAGTTCTCTGCTTTTTTGGATTGCAGATGCAGAAGAGTAAATAAAAGGGATTGACATGCTTCTGTGCAGGAAGGAAAATGAAATTTAAGAGGGATTCTTTGATACATCAACTGTGAGCTGGCAAATACATCAGCCATGAACAGGCATAAAGCTGTGACAGTTTCAGATAAATTCAGGCCAACAGTATTGCCAGTGACAGATTTGTACTGCAATTAACAGGATTAGGGACCAGCATTCTGGCCATGATGGGAATACTATCAAGTGATTTTTTTTTTTTTTAAATTTTTTTTTTAGATTTCTTTTCAGCTTCAATTTCTCTGTTTCCTTGAGCAGAACAGTGAAGCACAACTGATGTAGCAGACAGACACAGTATCACTCTTGTCACTGCTCAAGGTACTACTAGTACCTTGAATAACACCTAACCTGCTCTCTGTTACTGCTCTGTCACTTGGCTGGAGAAAACTGCTGTTGGATGAAGGCGGGAAGACATCGCTGCCTGCTTTCTCTCCATTTGGTTTGTACTGTGAGCTTTGGCAGGGTTCTCTGGAAAGCTTGGAGGGAAGGGGAGCCAAAGGCACAGTTGGTATGGTACAGGGCAATGCTTGGGAATGGTATCATCAGAGAGGAATAAAACATAGGATTTTTTACATATAACAAATGGTTGGTTGGTTGTGTCTGTATTTAGACCTGTGTACCCTATCTGTCCTCAAGTCTTCTGGAAAGCAGTTAGTTTCTTAATTAAAAGATACTCACATGTTATAACTAAAGTATTATATGTTTTACATCATATTTAGGTGCAGGACTGAAGGTCAGAATTCTTTAGGTACCTTTCCAGAAGGAAGTTCAGGAGATGTTAATCTTCCTCTTAAGTGCAGAGAAGAAAGGCAGAGGCCGAGTCTCCCAAAAGTCAGTAGAATATTAAACTCTGATGGATTTCCAATTCCTGTACTTCCTTATCTGTATTTCAGTTTCTCATGCAGCCTAATAAGTACTATTTGGTTGAAGAATATCTTTCAGAAAGACATCCAGGCTTTCCTGAAGACACTAAGTGATGGAGAATTCACCACTTCTCTTACTTGATGAATGGAGAGGAGTAGTTGATGAAAGACTAGTTTATTCCCTGGTTCAGTTGTGCATGGGGAATTTATTGCCTATGGTTGATGTGAAAAAGCACTGGCTTTATTTCTGAAAGAGCAGCAATGTGGTAACTTAGTTTGGTAAATACTTGCATTTTAACAGCCTCTCCTGTAGAAGACTAGACTTCCTAGTATATGGTAGTTATTTTTCTGGAGATATAAAACATAAACAAACCTTCATGGCTGGTAAGTTGCATCTAGAATGTTTTTATATCATCAGAGAAATAGGTAGACATCAGAGAATCTTGTTTTGAACTTGAGCCTGGAAAAAGCTGTGACTCTAACCTGAGAATCCTTAGATTCATGGTATTCAGTTTGTATATGTACTGCATCACATGGGGCATGATGCATTTAGATGTCTTCACTCTAGTATTCTGGCCACAGGTAAAAGGAACTCTTGTTTGTCACTTTATATGCTGTTAAATCTATTTTCATGAGTTTTCGGTATCTTTGTGCTTCAGGATCAAGTTACTGGTTATAATTGTGAGTATTGCTCTGATAGTGCTTGATTATAGTCTCCATTGCTTTTGTTTGAGTGTTTATTTGAAGAATGACTAGCATTTTTTTGTAACTTTGCAGAGTACAGATGCCAATTCAAATGTGAGGAAAAGAACGAATGCCACAGTGCAGTCTGAAGCTGATGGTGGGAGCCGAATTGACACAAGGCACAGCTCTGTCCAGCCTCCCTCTGTAGCTCAGGGGTCTTCAGACATTACACCCCACTCCCTTTCTGCATCAAGTCCCAACCCTTTCACACGAATCAACGCATCGGAGACATTATCTTCTGCAAGAGCTACCCCTCCAGCTCCTCCTTCTACCCCAATTTTAACTGGATTTGTATCCCAGCATGCCACAGCTGGATCCCCTTCCATTCAGCACTTGCTTGGATCTAGACTGGAGCAGATTCAGACCACCACACCTAATACATTAGGAGCATCTGCAAAGCCATCTGCTGTCACACCACCTCCTCCCCCTGCCTCCCACTCTGGCACGAGTAAGATAGACAAATATGCACGCATTTTATTTCCTGTTACCTTCGGAGCATTTAACATGGTCTACTGGGTGGTGTATCTATCCAAGGATACCATGGAAAAATCGGAAAGTCTAATGTAGTTTTGCTGCTATGTAGTAGTTCCTAAATTATACTCACATTTGATGCAGAGTTTCTTCTTTTGAAACTATTTAAAAAGGTCAGTAATTCTTATTTATAAAAGCTGTGTGCTACTTTCCCATTCTAAAGGCTGGAGTTATTGGGGATAATTAGTTAACTCTTAACAGAGTAATGGGTAACAGTAATGGGTCTTCCTCCCTTCAGCCAGCAATGAACCAACACTCACTTGAGACAAACTACTCTGGCTGCACAGAACTTGCTTTTTGGGAGGAGCATGCACCTGAAAAAAATCAGAGGTAGAGGTTGCACAGCTGTGCAGTGGAACACATCTCACTGCTAGGAATACGCATGTTGGCTATTACAAATCCCTGAAGCACCCAGCACTGCTGCCTGGACACAGCATTGCATTCTCTGAGTGCAAGGTCTATGTCCTGAATATTTTGACAGTGCTTTCTGGGAAAGGACTTTCCCTGCTAGATTAAGATTGGCAGGATGGGGGAAGAAAATGAACAGTGGCAAAAGATAAGAGAGTCCAGCCTGGGAGAGTGCAACTCCGGGAAAGTTATGCAAAGGAGTTGTAGAGCTCCGTATATTTTTACTAAGCATTATTTTGCATTGTAACCTGGGAAATTCTCACACCAAACTAAGAATGAGTGAACCTTGTAAAATCTGAAATCTGATGTAATTCTCAAAATTGGATTTTCTTGTTTGGTAAGGTGATCTTAAGTGGGTGATTCTTCTTTGACCTTGCTGACCAGCTTGAGGGGATTTACTCCTAATTATATCAACTGTCGTAGATGAGGACCAGATCCACAATGTTCAACTTTTTATGTGAACATTTTTTTGCCTTTTGCTTTTTCTTTGGATGCTTTGGGGTTTGGGTTTTGGTTTGTTTTTGGATTTTTCCCCCCATGCTTTTCAGTTACACTCTTGATTTCCTTTAAACACGTATTCCATTGCCCCCCACCCCCTGCTCCTTATGTAATGTTTGTGTCAAGTTAAATTTTCAACATAGTTTTAAAAGTAGCTTCAAAATTAAGTGAAAAAAGCCCCATTTCCTGTGCATAGATGAGTGTGGCTAGGGCATGTCACTGACAGAATGAAAGACACTCTTTTTGACAAAGACTGCTGTGATACAAGTAAGAAAGTAGACTTTCTAGGTGGATCCCAGACTAAAAAAGTTAATTTATGATCCATTTGTTTACTTTAAACTGTGGCATAGATAGGTGCTTTTCTTACCAAATTGCAGTATGCAAGAAGACAACATTATTAAAGAATTGAATAGTTAAACCAGATAGAAATCCTAATCATAAATGTTATTTTCACTAGAAAGGGTAGAAAACATATTGCCAATAAGTACAAGAAATGTTTGTACATATCCATCTGGCTCAGCAAACGGTTAGTGTTTCTGTGCAGGTGACGAGTGAAAATCAAAGGCCAAATTCTCAGCTATGCTCTGGCTGTGCCTTCAAAGGGTCTGGACTAATCCTTAGCTTCAGTTGATTGGAATAGCAGATTGGTAGCCTACTGTCGAATTCTTACGCTGCAGGGCAGATCAGGTGAGTGTTGAGTGGTTCTGTGCCCCAACAATGATCACTGGTGGAGACCATAAGCTGGTGGGGTAGTGGAGGGCATGCATGAGACTGCCCTAGACTATGCTGGGACAAGAGTCGGGGTAAAAAGACCCCATAATGGTGAAACTACGACTGTGCCTCTGTCTCTCCAAGCCTTTTAGCCAGCTCATGGCTGAGAATCTGACCTTTAACTTATGGGACCTGGGAGATGGCAAGAGATACTACAGCGTGTAGTATGGATCCCAGAGTGCTCTTTCATGTGTTAACACTGGACTGTAGATGATAGAATGCAGTGGGAATGTCTTACCTAACCTTGTTATAATGTAGTCATATAAACAGTTGCCTTAGTCTTTCTTTTACTTAAGGGATGCTCTCAAAAGGCCAGGTATGGTTCTTTCCTTTTTCATCTTTTACATCTAGAAAATGCCTGAGATTACAGCACTCCTTAGAAAACCATTATGTGGTGTATCACAGAACTGGAAACGGAGCACCCGTGCAAGATGTCTAACTGCAGTAGGTTGTATCTTTGGATGTACTGCTAGTTGCTGTAGCTTTTTTCTCTCTAATTAGGTCACATTGTTACATTGTTCTATTGTTAGAATAGAAGATAGTATGCAAGAGATTGATTATTTATTTGGTTAAACCAGAAGAAACAAAGCTAAACCTCTGGCAATTATTGAGTATAATTGCACAAATGATAAAATACTTCTAGCATGAAGAATGGTGACCTTCTGTGTGTAGAACCTAGTATTTGCACCAGAAGTTACTGAAGTTACTCTTTGCTTTCCTCTGTGGTGAAAACCAAGGATGTTTTCTCACAGGCAGAACTTTTAAACGATTCATTAGAAACAGCTGTCTGTTCCTTCCACCCATCCCTGTATACTGATTTTATAATCTAGTGCATTGTTTGGTGGGATCAACAATAGTTCAGGCAAAGATTGATCTAAATGTGCTGCTTGAATTCACTTGTAGTTTCTGTTTCATTTTAAGACTTATAAGGAAGAAAAAGGCTTGCAAAAATTAATAGATTCCAAATATTTATTTCTATGCTTCCGTTTCGGGAGAAATTTTCAATGATACCACAGAAAAAGTTACCTATTTTAAATCTGCCAGTGTATTTCTGAAGAGCCTTCCAACACTTCCATGCCTACATTCAAAACGAGATACATTAAAAAAAAAATCATTATTAGTCTAGGACTAATTTATTGAACTGTACCACATTTTTATGTTGCAGCATATGAAGAAATTGCCATAATTACCTTTCCAAAGTACATCTGGATGATGTAAATAGGAATTTATTGTTGACAGTTGTTCTTCATTATTTTTAATCTCCCTGAATGATCAGACAGAGTAAAACAATGCAGAGCCTGCAATATACTCGGTGACACCATAACTTGGAAGCACAAAAGGAGGAATATGCTAAATATAGAGGCCCAAATGTTCAAAACTTCTAAATAAAATCCTAAGGGAGAACATTGCAGGTGTCATTTCAACGACCAAATAGCTTATTAGAGATGAGCTTCAGTGAGATGAACTCTACAGGAGCTATTTTTTTGGTTTTTGTTCTTTTTTTCCATTGGCTTTGTTGAACAATCTTTTTTTGACAGTATCATAGTGATTTAAAACTAACCAAACACTTCAGATAAGTTCACATCTATCAGCAGGAAAGGAAACTGGATAGAAAGACAAAAATCTTTACAAGGAAACAGAGATAGCTCTCCCTCGATATTTCCTCAGAGGCATTGTTACCAGCCGCAAAGCTCCCCGATTGCAGGGATGCAGTCCTGACCACTAATGCAGTCATTTGAGAAAACAGTTAAAAACATGGTTCAGGAAGACTGCCTTCACAAGAACTGAAGTGTGGTTTGTAGTCAGTTGGGAGGCCACTATTAACAGGTTTCAGTGCAACAGTGAAAATAATGAAGCTGAGAAAGGTGGCAGATGTAGACCCCAGCCCTTCATGGTGACCTGAGCTCTCAGAGCTCACCAGCAGTACTGGAACCTGTTTTTCCTCCTATAAAATGGACTTGTCTCCATCAAATGGATGTTGGTAGTGCAATTCTTCTCCCATGTGTCTATGAAGGGGAAAAAAGTAGACTTTTTAAACTGTTTAGTTATCCACTCTACAATACTCTTTGATCAGGCGAGTAAACTGGACACTAATTGAATGAAAGAGGTAAATAGTTTAATAAGGAATGCCATTGGAGCTCTTCTTTTAACAGGAGCTGAGAGTTACTGATTACAGAGTGTTCAAATGTAATCTTTGGCATCTCATCATCTTCATCATTCAGAATGGACCTTACAAAAAGATGGGGAAACCAAGTAAATGTATTTTATAGGATTTAACCAGTATTTCTACAAAAATTTGAGTGAACTCAGCTTTTTGATATGCCCAGAATTCTGTGTTCTTCCACTGTACTATGTACCTCCTGTATGTCATTTGGCCTCAGTGTACATTAATGCTGTAGTATAGTCTGTTTGCCACATGAGAACGTCAGGGTATGCAGTGTATATTTATCCAGTTTATCCAAAGCCTAACTTCCCATATGCCTTGTGCTGCTAGAAGTAGAGGGAAGGCCAGAATGGAAGAAATTACGTGCAGTCTTTGTAAGAGACACACACTGGCCATCTGGGGCATTTTCCCGTAGATAATACAGATTTCCTAGCAGAAAGTTTTTCAGTGTGCTATAGCACACTGTATGTCCAAATCCCAAAAACTTCCAAGAGATCTGTGTGAAAAGAAGAATACATCATGGACTTTGCACACTTCCCGTAACTTTTGCTTGACTTAGACGGTTAAGGAGGAAAGAAATTTTGGTGAGTTTTACCTTGTCTTCCTGAGACTTGCCAATAGGGCTTGGCCTCACTAAAAGAGAAAAGGTTTGTGTGGCTAGCACTGTTATGAATACAGGCAGCTGACAAAAATTCAGCCTTGGTTTTATTTAATCCTAGTGCTGAATAACAGATTAGGAAAACATCAGCTGTAGTGCTGAGAAGCCTAGGTTTAGTATAACATCTACTGATGATATCGATCAAGCCAAGGATGATCAAAGTTGTAGAAGTCTTACAGAACTGCAGGGCTATGCAGCAGTAAGTTTGCAGCATGTCACTGCTGAGTGGGCAGAATAGAAGGTGCTTCCCTTCATACTCTGACAGGAGTAAAGCAATACCGCATAAGCAGTACAACTCCTCCATTTAAATTTGGTAGAACAAAACTGTATAAACAAAATTTCATACTCAGTGAAAGTCTGAGGGGCCAATAGCTTTATGGAGGTCAGTATTAACCACCAGACATCAACCCCAGAAAACTAGGGGGGAAAAAATCCAGGAAAAAATTTAAATTAATTTAAATGACAGTAGCATCTTTTAAAATTATTTATTTATATTTTTAATTTTTTTTTTTTTCAAGACCTTGTATTTCTTTCGCTGTGGGCTTCCAAGGTAAGTTTACATTGTTGTAAGGACTTGTTCTGATATCCACTGACACCAATATGTGTTTTCTGTTTACTTCAGTGCACTTTAAATGGGAAGTTTACTGGAAGAAATAATGTGCCATTATGAAAGAGTCTGATATGCGTTAATTTGTGCAGTCTTCGTCTGTAGGCCTCTCCTCAGAGTCAAGATGTAGCTATTTTGGAGAATGTGAGTGTGGTGAGAGTTTCAGCATGTTCTAAGTAAATCAGACTCTGAAAGTAAATTTTTGCCACATCCCAAGCAAGTGAGAGTAGTGCAAAGTACAGAGCACCCTGTAAAGATCCCTCTTTGCTAATGTTATGTTCTGTGTTAACTGGAGGGAGTGAAAAATGCAATTATTATAAAACTGATAGAATTTGCAAAACATACTTTGTTTTCACATGAGTTAAAAATGTGGTAGGTATTTATTTCAGAATTGAATAGTACTGTCTTCTAGTCCATAACTTACTGCATCTAGAAGTATCTCTTAGACTTTCTGATGCTTTTTGTACTATTCCACTGGAAAGGATTTCAAAGAAAACTGGTTAATATCCATTGCAGTTCAGTATATTTTTTGGTTATAATTCTATTTTCATTTTCTTGTGCAAGAGGAATTGAGAGCATGATGACTTCTTCAAAATAAAAATAACAGCAGCAGAACAAAAGCCTTGGAGATTCCCTTTTTTAGAAAACCGTCCAAACTCCCAACAATTTTTGAATGGTTTCAAAAAAAAAAAAAAAAGTACTCTTAGCATTTAGAAATACTAATGCTGTTGCAGCCTGGATACATATATACATATATCCCTTGAAATAATATCAGTTCCCTGAATTTTAAGGAGGCAAACTCAAGATGCACTTGGTAATAGTTTTGTATTGAAAGAGATGGATGGAAAACACCATGTGAGGTAGGTTTTTTTTTTTACTACTATCTTCATATAACTATATTCAAGAAAAAGATGTGGAGGAAAACTATGGTATTACTGAATTAATCTTCAACTGGCATGAAGATCTGGGTTATTTCCTGCTGGTCATCTTGGTGTTGTGTCAACATTTGCTTAGTGTTTTTGTGAATGCTGTATCCAGGTTGCTGTTAACTGACATAGCAATCTATGGATGATCTGATGCTGTAAAGAAACACTGAAGGAAATAATTGTTTGTGAATATGTTTTCATCCTTGGAAAAATCTTAAATGGAGTTTGGTAGAAGAAGCAGATGACAGTATGAAGCACTCAGCTGTACTTCTGAGCTCAATGAATTGAAAAATTTAGTTGCGTACTGCTTTGTCTTGCATCATCATCTTGTGCTGGTGGCTCATCTCCATGGTAAGTAAAACTGCTGCACGGATGGAGGACTCAGAAGTAAAGAATGTGTACAAGTATTTCTTCAAAGTCATTTCGAAATATGAGATAGCTAACCTTATTACTAACAGTAACGTCACACTATGCTTTATATTTTCAAGCTTGAAAATCTCCTTTTCTGTTAGAATGTACTAGGTTGTCAAATGAACTTTTCATAAATAGATGATTCTGTATGTACATGTATTTCATTTTTTATTAATTTGTGGCAACATTATCACTAGAGGAGTGGTGGAGATTTGAGGTGTTTCAGATAACTAGAGTTCTTGAGCAATTACTTTAAAATATTTGTTTCATAGATATATGCCTTTGCAAATCAGTACCAACAGTGCTTTCATGGTGAAAATTAATCCACTCAAGAAAAGTCCTGGCTGTGAGTGCTCAACCCATATTTGAAGGGCTGATGAAGCACATTGGGCAGGGCAGGACTCAGCGCATGTTTATTCTAAGAGGCTTCTGAACTGGAGCTGGCTTTTGTCCTGCCATCTTCTGAAGCAATCTGTGCTAGAGAGGCTACAAGCAGAATCCATGGGGTTTTAGTGGCCTTCTTTTAAGACTCCACCATAAAACTGTATTACTGCTGAATGTAGTGCTCTCACCTTCTTCTTTATTGCCTTGCTTTGTGTGTGGCTAAGTATTTCAGTGCTTGTACAGGAGCAGGCTGAAATAACTTTTATAGCTAAAACCCCGAGTTTGTCTTGTTTCCTTTTGGCTGGTTAGTAGCAGTGGGATCTGTCTGATCAGGCTCCCATCTTAGTGCTGGTCCAAAGGAGGGAGTGAGGAGCCTGGACTGGTGCTTTGAACTGATTTAAAGCTGGTGTGAAACCACCAGCCTGAGGATTCTCATCTTACCTCTGCTGTCATTAAAACAGAGGCGCTTTCAGGCTTTCTCAAACCTCCAGTGCTCCCTGTGGTCATTTTTCCTCCACGAAGGTGGTTTTGTGAGTTATATCAATGACAAATCATGGACAAAAAACCCCACAGAAACCAAAAAACAGGCCAGAATTTTTGAAAGAGCCAAAATCAATGAAGTTATTTGAAGAGAGAGAAAAAGAAGAGAAGGGAAAGCATGAGTACGGATGAAAAATTTAATTTCTTGCTACCAAGCAGTTATTTTAAGATATGTCCTATTAGAGGTACTAGAACTGCATCTGGCAGGAAACAGCCTAGAAATAATTATTTCTTCATTACAAGTATAATGAGAAAGTAATAAAGAAAAGTGTCTAATGTCCTATTATAAACATTTGTATTCCATTGAAGCAGTTTTCGAAAATGGTATTTTCATTGTCAGCCAGGAAGAATTAGGAGACAGAATGGGAAAGGAAAAGGAACGAGTTTTATTAAGTATTACTGTTTCCCTTTGTTTTAGAACATTTCTCAACCAAAAATGTAAACAGTAACATCTTTTAAAAATCTTTCTGGGACTCTATATATTTAATTTTCAGTAATGAAGCACTTTAAAATGTTTAGCATTTAACTTGCTTTATGTTTAAGAGATTAAATACAGAGAATGCTGTCTCCGACTTAATTCAGTTATCAGAGGGGATATGGGTGAAGAAAAAGCTTTCATTACAGTAATAACCAGTTTTTTTAAAGTATCATGCCTTCCCACTAAATCTGAAGACTTCCTTCTTGTACATGAATTCATGGGAGCTGTTTAGTGCTGAGCATTTCTGACAGTCCAGGCAGTGCTACAGCTTGTGGGCTGCAGCTGCATTTAAAGTTGCCATGTCTGAAAGTGTACGTCCACAGCTTGGCACTTGCACAGCGTGGATCCCACAAAAGGCAAAGGTGTGTGTGCAGCCCACGGTGGGTGCACGAGAGCTGGTGTGTTGCTCATGTGGGAGAAGAAGGGAGTCTGTGGTCAGAAACAGAGTAAGGAGACTGCGACTGCCTCTTTCAGAGGCTGAGCAGAGCTTACATCGGATTAAGCCACTTATGAAAATGCCCCCTAAACTCTTTTCCAAGTAGGCGGCTTAGGAACAAGCTGAGTGCGGTGTGGAATTCAACTCCAACTGCAAATCCTTCACGAGGATCAGCACAGTTAATCTCTCCTAAGGTTTCTGATGCTATGGCTAGAAGACTGAAAAGGTGTGAGGTTGCTCCTGCTGCCAGCTGGAATGCCTTCATGTTGCTGTGCATCCAAGCTGTCCTGTAGTGCAACAGGGTCTTTGGAGTAGTCGGGATAGGATGGAAAATACTTCTTTGGAGTACAAAATAGGGCAGAATGAAAACTCTTCCTTCAGATCAGCACTGCTCATATGCACTGTAACAGCACAGAACATCCTGAAGGAGCACTGAGCTGTGTTGCAATCTTGTCTTCTCCTTGCATATCTGCTACATGGCTTTGAAATGGAGAGTGGTGGGAATGATAAGTACAGGTCTGGTAATGAAACAGAAGATGCTTAGTGCTGCTGCCTGGTAAAGTACCCACAGTCTCCTGACAGCAGCTTGTGGGCCTTCCCAGTGAGGCACAACAGAATTGCTGACATTTTTGTAGCTGTAATTATTATGCCCCTGCCATCTCTCCTGTGACTTAAACATTGGAAAAAGGCGGTTTCTCTTTGACGCTCTATTTTGTTGCGTAATTGTGAAGAAGAAAATCAAGCCAAATTCTTCTTATTTTTTTAAACTTATTTTTTTTAAAGAGGTTTCCTCACCTGCACACATAGAAATCATAAGCTCCATTGTAACCTTCAGGAAGGTAGGAAACACTTCTAAGCAAACTTTTCTCTATGATTGTCTCACAAAGATAGCTTTTGTTTTCAAATAAAATCTCTAATTTGGAGAATATTTAATAAAAAAATTTAAAATTTTAAATACAAAAATATTTTTTCTGTACTGAAAATGTGAATTTTATTTGTAGGCATTTCACTTAAGAAGGTAAGGTGGAACAAATGTATGTGGGTTTTCTGTTAAGCTGAAACAGAAAGATGCTTACCTGTGGGATATTCAGTAGCCATTTCATAAATACATGGATCATATTTTTTTCCTTTGGAGAATGTGGAGATGATACATAAACAGAAGGTGGGAAAATTCTGTGGAGAGGTTTTAGAATGCTACTTCTCACTTCCTCTCTGGATATCATATGCATAAATATAGTGAAATCAGATAAGAAAAGATATGTGAGTTTAAAAAGACATTCTTTGATCTTCACACTTTCAGTTGATCTTACTAAGTATGCAATTAAACAGTTTCCCTGTATACTTCCAAGTTTTCTTTCTGCTATGCCATGGGTGAACTGTGGAAGACCTAGGAATTTTTAGGTTCAATTCATCAGTCCAAGTCAGGAGGGAGCTCAGTGATGGCCTTGCTGAGTTAGAAGCATGTTTTTGTAGGTGTATATTTTGTTCTGATGGAGCAATCTCTTCAGCAGGAGAAGGTATCCCAGTTCTGGATAAGAGCAGCTGAGGCATTTTGCTGAGGTAAGATGTAAGAGTTGAATTAGACTTAAGGGCTTCTCATTAGCTGCTTTAAACTCCCCAAGTGAACAATCTAAACCCACCCCTTGGCATGTTCTGCTACTTTTACACCGTTTGGATTTATTCAGGGTATGTCCCTGACTTTGCTCCCTTGCTTTGTGGCTGAGGTGGGGAGCAGCAGTTTCTGGGATGGTGTGGGATTCACATGCCTTCCCTTTAGCCACGGGCTCTCTGTGCATCACATCTCCATCACCGGGTGGACAGCAGAATCTGGGTGGGGAGAGGGTGTGGGTCCATGCCAGTGGCAGATAAGCCCTGGCAGTCAAGCAGCAAGGCACGGTGTGAGTAGGGTTGGAGCCCTAAAGTATGGCGTGTAAGGACTTTTGTGTGGGTTTCAAGATCCAGTGCTAGTGCAGTGGCATAAACCAACTTTGATTGCTTGAAATATAGTTGTAGAACAGACAAATGATTTTCAGGTTTCTAAATTTCCTGGATGACTGCTAGCACTGTCAGCCTGCTTGTGCTGTGTGCTGCATCACTAGCAAGCACACAGAGCAGTGGCAGTATATTAAAAGCCTGTCTGCAGGCACTGTGTTTACTTGCTGGCAGTAAATAAGGCCCCTAGAAGTTGCCTTAGGTTGCTGTTTCTCCTCACCTTTACCTACCACCCTTGCACTCTGCCAGTCCTGCCAGTTCTGATATTCCAAATTGCTGGGGCACTTTAGTGAGCTGTTAAAATCAGTCCATCTAACAAATGATGAGGAAAATCCTTTCTCTCGCTCTCTCTACTCACGAAGTCACAGTTGAGAGGCAGACTGGGAGATATCAACTTCTGCACTAATTCAAACTTTATGACCTGTACCAACTCAGGAACCAAAAAAAAAAAAAAAAAAGAGTAAATTTTTATNTATCTTGTGTCATTTTAAAGCTGAAAAGAAGTAAAAAAAAAGTAGAAGATGGTATTTATTGATATTTAATTTACTGTAAGCTTTTCTTTTCCTGAGAAGCCCTGTCCATTGCAACCAAAACATCTGGGTTTAGGCTTAGACATTGCAAGGAAGACTCCCAGTGAAAAATATGAAGCTTTTGGAAGTACTTTTATCTTTGTTTTCTGTAAAAGTAGTGGCATGCAGAAAATATACACTTAAACAAGCATAGTAAAAATGCTTTTTAAACACCCACTATAGGAAAGTCCTACCTTCTCTGTCAATAACTTACTACTTCTGCAATATGTGGCTGTCCTAAATGCATGTTGCAAGAATTCCTGTGCCATGCCAAATTCTGATGTTTATCCCTTTGTATTGGCTCATACATGGGGAAGAACCGAAAGGAAATCAAAGCAAGGGAAGCCTTGGGTTGAATTCTTTTACACTATTCTTGGTGCACATTTTAGTTGCATGGAACAATGTGGCTGGGAGGATTTGAAGAATCACAGGTTAACTAAATTATTTGAATGATATGTTCAATGCTGGTCACCTGACTATACTAACAAACTTAAAAGGTGGTTTGATAGCTGTCAACTTGTTTTGCTATTGTGCAGCTTAACTGTTACCTTCCTGTATTATGAACATCTATGTATTTGGAAAATAAATCCATCTTGCAAGAAAGATTGTGCAAAAAATTGTTCCTATTATACTCCAGTGTATATTGCTGATGTCAAATAAAATACAATTGTGAGAGTTCTTAAACAGTTGTCTCTCTAATTGTGGCCTGAAGCAGGAAGAGGAAGGAATACAGTAAACCTCCTTGATATGGATCCTCCTGCAATTATTGCTGTAACATTGATGCTAGCTAAGTGAGTCCATCAACCTGATGTTTTAGATATGAACAGATAAATGGATGGGTTTCATGAGAAATATGATGAATGTTAATCTGTTTCATTATTTATTAAGATGGCACACCAGTCTACTGATGTATCATGGTCCTGATGTTTCTCACTATGTGAACAAGCTAAAGCTAAATTAATCACCTTGCCTCTCTCACAGCAGCAGAAACAAATGATACACAGATTAGCAATGCTCTCTTTATTATCTAGTTTATTTATTTTTTATTCCTATGAGGTAATCTAAGAGAACTTCCTTCTGGCCTTGCCTGCCAACAGACCATTTGTCAGCTGCTCTAAATCTTTACATGACCTAAAGTGATTTTCTATTATTCTGTGCTTGGGCCTGGCAAAGCTTCCGTACATTAGACTCCATAGACTTGTAAAGACCGTGTTTCAGCAAAGATGAACTATAGCTTGCAACAAATATGTGCATAGAGGCATGTATGGAGAAATCATTTTAGTATGAGTAGTGGCCCATGCAAGGTAGGGAGTGGGGCACCCTAATTTCTTTTGCTGAGTGTGGCCAGGACCATCAAATCTTTTTGCAGGCTGAGCTGAAAGCTGTCAGAATGGCTTACAGTGCTGCAAAGTGCTGTAATTGCTGCTTGCTTCAGGGACAGATGTTGATGCCAAGAAATCTGCTGTGTTTGACAGTCACAGCTAGATCATAGGTTTGGGAGACTACAGCCCTTTTTCCTAGCTTCTGTGGCTGTAATTTTTAAGCCTGGAGCACAAATTAGTCATCCATGCTGCTGCTGCCACTTAATGCTACATGGCATGATGCTACCCACCCCACATGCCACATTTTACTCACATTGCTTGCATTGATTAGATGGGGAATTCAGCTGTTAGGTCATAGGTAAGGCCTGTTGAGCATCCAAAGAGAGTCGTCATTGACTTCAGTGGGTGCTGGGGTCAGGTTTGTGTAACTCAGAGCTATGCCTGCTGGTAGTATAAGAGGAATTCAGTCTGCAGGCTGAAAATGATCAGAAACTTTACATGGGCTCGTGAAAAACACATCCTAAATTAATTTTTCATATCTCTTGTTGTACTGGGTGTGATTAGTGCTTCTTAAAAGCACTAGATCCATTTCTGGTTGTTAGGAGCATGAGACTTCTGTTGTATATATATTTCCATTCTGAGTTTAAGGGAATTGCGCCTGGTTTTTTGTCTAAATGGTCTTACTGTGGGCCCATGAAATATCTGAGACTGAGCTGGGAATAGGTGCTCTCAATTCCCCATTAAAATAGTCCACTTTTATATGTAGTGCTTAGTACTTCTCCTAAGAGAAAAAACACAGCTGAGGAGGACTCAGTTGTGGAAGTCAGGTTCTGGCTTTTTGCCTACCACTGCCTTCTGCCCTTTTTCCTCCTTCCTTTCTGCAGGGATCAGTCTCAAATTTGTATTCTCAAATTTGTATTTGGATGCTCTTTTGGAATGCCTCTGGAGAAGACACAATTAAGTCTGCTGTTACTTGAAGAAAGATCTTGGTCTCAAATGCTGAATATCAGTGTTCATCTACTGAGCAGCCTCTTGACCTGATATGTACATAAAGGTAAAACCTACTCAAGCCTGTTCAGTGGTCTGAGATGGTAAGACTAAAATTGTCTAGGAAACCAACTGGAGGACAGCTCCAGACATAAGTGAAGAAGCACCTGGGAAAAGGCTGGATGTAGCTCGCGTGACATTTCATAGCTTGTGCCAGAAATTGTCACGTCAGGAGGGCAGCCAGCGAAGGCACAGGGAGACGGGAAGTTGTATTGACTTCAGCACAGCCGAGTGAGCCTGGAGGAGAAATTCAAAACACAAGGTGAAGGGTAGTCCCAGTGTGGTTGCAGGAAGGAACTGCATGCTATTAGGGGAGGGAAGATGATGGTGTGAGTTGATGTGATTAAGCCAGCAAAATTTAGAGAAATTATAGATCAAAGGCTTGTTTTTCAGATTTGCTGGAGGGTCTTTAAGAGAAATAGAGAACTTACCTGTATCGCTGAACTGCTTTAATGCTGATGAAAGCCTTTGGGTGGGAATTATGTGTCAGCCCTGATGGATAGTGTGAAAGGAAACTTGCTGGAGACCTAGCAGGTGTGAAGTTGTTGGGGCAAATTGCCCAAGGCATTCTAGGACGGGCAATGTGTCCAGATGTACTCACTGTATTTATTGCAATTTTGGCTACTTTTCTTAAGTGACTTTTTCTGTTTGTTCTGTGGAGATTTTTACTTTCTCAACTGAGAAAATTTCGTTTCAAACTACAGGAAATTCATTAAAAATGCATTGAAGTATTTTCTTTTTCAGATGACAAGAAGCTGAATAAAAAGCTACTCTGAAGTGTCGTTCACAGCATGGGAGAGCCTGCCAAAACAACACAAACAACTCAGGGCTCCCTGGTGTTTTATCTACTGGGGTTTTTTTTGGTGTTTGTTTGGGTTTGTTTTTTTTTTTGATGATTGCAGATGGAGGTGCTCTTATATCCTTCCTTTACAAGGCTAAAGATTAGAGCACTTGCCCATAAAAGATGTTGAAAGTCTTCTGCTTGTTTTACATGTGTCAGCTCCCAGCTGACATAAAAAACCTGCGTGTGTAATGTGAAGTAACCACAGCTAGCGGGCCATTACAGCAAAGGAAAAGACCTGTGGGGTCCCTTGAAGTATAGTAGAAGGTATTTTGCTTCAAGATTCTGTCCAGGATCTGAAGTTGACAGAGGTCTATGATTCCATTGCTGGTTCAGGAGATAATTTCATACGTGTTTTTCACAGTGTATCTGGAGCCCTTGTGTGAGGAACCTGTACACACAGGATGCCTTAGCACCAGGTAATGTTGTATGTGGAGTTTGAATAGACATGTTAGACTGCTTACAGATTTGGCCCCGAAGGGAACTGGACTCAGCTGGAGAGGCCCAAATGTTATGTGGGTTGTATGGGCACAATTCCAGTGATAGGAAGATTATTTTTCCCCTGGGACACAACCATCCTTGGAGTTCCACCCCAGCTTTGTGACTACGTGTCATAGAGGTGTTGATATGGGGCTCAAAGAGACATTTTGCGAGGGTAGAGGTGTCCAGTTGGAAGTTAAATGGGCCTGATTATTTGCACAAGTCTGGGCCTGTCTGAATGATTTTTGCTTCTGCAATATACCAGCCTCTTTTTTTACCATGCATTTGACTTTGATTCCTTTATTTGTCCTTCTTAATAACAGTCTTTGCTTTTATGGAAATGAATTACATCTGTCAGTTCAGGCTGGAAGTTGTGCTTGTGTTTTTTCTAAATTTCCAGCTCCTCTAAACAGCATTGCATCTGTGTTATGTGATTCATTGCGAGCTATAAAGCACAGCAATGCTTTGGAGACACTGTGTAAGCTCTGCTTTGTACGTTGACAGCTGAAGGTCAAGAAGGTGGGATGCCTTAGGAATACACAAGCAGACCCCTACCAGATTCCCTGGCCATCACAGGGAAAGAGGTATTTGAGATATGTTTCCATCCTCTCCATGTGGCTCCAAGCCATGTCTGAGAATTGGCACAGCTGGCATTATTTTTAGGCCCTTTTATTATGTTTTAACTTCATCATATAAGATTGCAATGAACACCACCTTTGGAGAGAGAATGTGATAAATTCTATCCCTGAATTTGAGAAAATACTATAACTGCCTGTGAATGTAGCAACACAAGTAGGGTGATTAAGTCTGCTTAATTTCTCTAACTGGAGGCCTCTTTTCCTGTGATTTTAAGAGCCTGGGATGCTATCAGCATCTTGGGCTTTGATAATTTTCACATTCACCTAGATTAGCTGAATATTGTTGCTTCTGAATATATTTAGTTATCAAACTTGTGGCCACATATATCACGGCATCTGTCACATATTTTTCAATGAGTTCTTACATAACGCACATTTTATCTTGCCTTTATTTCCATAAGTTGTTGTCAATACGATGCATTCTAAAATATAAGCAATTAGTCCTCTCTGGGATATGAATAAAATCACATGAAAATAAATGGCCATCAGTTTGATACTGCAAGTGGTGAGGGGGAGAGATGTTGGTTTAGTATATTCCAAAATTGGTTAAAAATACATGTGTCTCTATGCTGAGAAAGGTCTGGAAAGAGCTTATCTCTAATGGACAGTTCCCTGTCTGAGGTGTCTGTGGGCAAAGCCTGGTGAGTAGGTGTATCAAGGTGCTTAAAGCGAGAGCTGAGGGAATGAGCCTGAGCATTCTTTTGCATCATGCAGGTTGATTTATTGTTACTTTATTCACATTAAAGTCAAATTCATTGAGTAAATTATGTAGTGTGAGCATCTCTTACTTCTGTTATCATAGGAGCAGGGTGTGCTAAATGGAGCAAATCAACCAAATCATTACTTAATTCATTTTCGTGGATTTTTCCCCATGAGTATTGGTTATGCCCTTGCCAATGCATTGTTGTTGCATTTCCCTGTAACCATTATTTAGAGTTTTTCACTATTTAGTTAATACATATTACATTAATGTCTTTAAATTTGGATGAAATAGTAAGTGTTTAATTCAGGTTACAAATAGCTTTGTGTTGTGTTACTAACATATTTATTTAAAGAGTTTTCTAGGGAAAGTTGTATAAAATAAAGCATTTTGCAAGAGTCATGAAGAAACTCACCAGAGAAGTACAGAAGACATTTTCTACTCTGTGTGTGCTGAAACTACTGGAGAGTGAGGTACAGATTCCAACAATACCCAAAGTACAGTGGCACAAGGCCACTAGATTTAATCTCAAATCCTGGGTTTTTGGCCCTTTTCTTTGGTTTTGCTTTCTTTTGCTTTTGTTTAGGCTTTGTCCTATATACTGTTTCTGTCCTTCTTGGCTATTCAGTTCCTGCTTTCTTTGTCCATTATTGCACCCCATTCTCTCTTTATAACTGATTCCCTCAACTAACCTAATAATTGAATTCAGTGGAACTTGAGGACATGCTCAAGTGCTCTGCTGAAGAAGGATGCTCTACTTAATCAGACTGAAATTGTCTGTGAAGTAAATAACATTTATGAAGAGTTTTCTGAGTTATGAATAAATGAAAGAACAATTTGTTGGTGTTAATTTTGTCACAAAGTAATTTATTAATAAATTGTTCAGACAACTAGATAAATCTCTTAGATACCTGCTGTAAAAGAGAAACAACCCCACTTACATATTCATTTAGAAGCTTTTGCTGGCATCCCTCAGTGCAGTAGCTATACTCTGAAGTCCTGTGCTTGGACAGTGAAACTCCTCACTGTGTGAAAAACTGGCTGGATTGCCAGGTCCAGAGATGGTGGTGAATGATATTACATCCAGCTGGCAGCTGGTTGCTAGCAGTGTTCCCCAGGGTCAGTGTTTTGGCCAGTTCTGTTGAATATCTTTAGTGATGATTTCGATGAGGGGATTGAGAGCATTATTAGTAAATTCACAAAAAACACCACGTTGGGTGTGAGTTTTGGTCTGCTGGAGGGCAGGAAGGCTCTGCAGAGGGATCTGTACAGGTTGGATTGATGAGCTGAGGCCAGTTGTATGAGGTTCAACAAGGCCGAGTGCCGGGTCCAGCACTTGGATCACACCAAGCCCAGGTAGGGGGTTGAGTGGCTGGAAAGTTGCCCAGCAGAAAAGGACCTGGGGGTGCTGGTCAACAGCAGCTGAACATGAGCCAGCGTGTGGCCAGGTGGCCAAGAAGGTCAGTGGCATCCTGGCTTGTATTAGAAGCAGTGTGGCCATGGAAGTGATTGTCCCCATGTACTTGGCCCTGGTGGGGCCATACCTTGAGTGCTGTGTTCAGTTCTGGGCTATTCCCTTCAAAAAAGACGTTGAGGTGCTGGAGTGAGTCCGGAGACGGGCAATGGAGCTGGTGAAGGGTCTGTAACATAAGAGGAGTGGCTGAGGGGGCTGGGGTTGTTTAGCCTGGAGGAGGTTCAGGAGGGACCTCATTTCTCCCTACAGCTACCTGACAGAAGGTTGTAGTGAGGTGGGGATTGGTCTTTTTTGCCATGTCTCAAATGAAAAGATAACAGGAAATGATGTTAAGTTGCACTAGGGGAGGTTCAGATTAGATATTAAAAAAATGTTCACTGATAGAGTGATTGGACATCGAAGTAAGTTCCCCAGGTAGGTGGTGGAGTCACTGTAACTGGAGCTGCTCAAGAGGCATCTGAATGTGACACTTGGATTATGGTGTGGTGGTGCTTATGGTGGTGCTGGGTTGAGGGTTGGACTAGATGATCTTGAAGGTCTCTTCCAACCCTGATGATTCTGTGAAAGACATAATTTTATTTTGGTTTCGATTTTGTTTCTTCTTGACTGTGTCCATGATAGAAGTTAAATGCCTAAACAAGTCTTTGAGGTGGTTTTGGTTTGCATTACCTAGCCAAGTGGTTTCTGGACACAGTTTAGGAGTTCCTGGTGGGAGTTTTCTCAGTACATTGATGCCCTCACTGGAGGACAAGAGGAGTAAATGACATCAGTCTGTTCAGTACCAGCTGACCTAAGCAGCAGGCACAGGTCCTGGGCAGGTTTAACCTAGTAGCATAGGTGCACCAGGCTGCAGCGGGGGTGGAGAAGAGTCCTAGTGTTCCTTAAAGGACTATGGAGGGATGCAGCAAACCCTTTTGTTGGAAGTAGAATTTTTAAAAGCAGTTGCAGAGGAATACCCCACAGGGTTATAATAATCCTAGCTGGAGGTCAAATGTAACTACCATTATTGGCATTGTGTGCTATTAATCCCTGTATTTCAAAATGAAATGACACGTGTTATTACAATTTGGTCCTTTACAAATTTCCTTTTCATTGTCTAGGAAATAACCCTAACACAGTCCTTCAGTTTGGGATAAAGCTATTTAATGTTTCAGACATCTCAAATGATCTTGCTGGTACTGTCGTATGTGAATTTCACAGCCTCTGACCACATCCAAGCAGTGCTATACAAACAATTCACCTGAGATATCCTACGGCATATTCCACCCAGTCTAAGATATGGTGATAGCTCCATGAATCATTAGCCACATGGCTGATGTGCACATATTCTAGATGAACTCTGCACTCTTTGTAGTCTTCAGGTCTGACAGTAAACAGTCCTTCTGACTTTTGCATGCTGGTGGCTGATTTTGCTGCCTTCTTGCAGATCTTGCAGATCATTTGAGTCCATGTCATTGTCATCAAACGTAAAGGAAGCACTGGAGTTCTTTGAAGCTGCAATGTGTCATACAGCTTACTTTGACCGAGAGAGATGTCATAAAAAATGACATTATCATAGATTTTTTGCTTTCTTTGGTGTTAAAATTAAGCCTGAAAACAAGAGTGATTGAAAAAGAAATCTTTAAAACACTTCAGTTTACAAGCCAACAAAACAAAGATTTTCAAATTTGCAGTGACAAACTTGGAAATTTTGTCCAGTTCTGATGGGAAAAGACAGATTAATATAGCTGCCGAGTAGGGATGTGCATGCCCCATTTTAATGCACTTGATCTAATGAAAGAGTTTCAAGTGAGGGGTTGCATCAGCTTGCAGACTTGCAAGTGATAGACAGATAGAGAAATATAGCATTCTAAATGTAAGAAAAGGAAGATGATTGAATCAAGGACAAATCTTGTTTTACTTTGCTGACTCTCTGCACAGGTCTATGACCCTGTACTACAGATACAATAAGGATGTGTACCCTGCTTGCCTTGAAGTGCAAAGGGAGAATGGGAGAATTCAGGTACATAAGAATGGTTCCTGACCCAGGTGAAGAGCTTGAGAGTAACTCAGTGTTTTCTTTCTCTGTGGCAGGCACTGGGTCTGATTTGCAGTCTTCAACAATAGGATTGTTTAAGTCACCATGATCTATATGTTCTTTGTCACCTTTTTTTAAAATTTAATTTTATTTAAATAGTGTGTTATTGCCACACTGAACCAAAGTTTAGGCATCTAAGTCGTGACTTTACAGAAGTGTAAGGCTCATATGCTTGGCTGAGTCAAAAGCTCAGGTAAATGTGGGACTAAGCCGGTACAAACTATACATGTTTATAGATCAATTGCCAGAATTTTGACCTGCACAGAGCAATTCAATAAAATGACATTGATTCCAGCAACTCTATATTTAAAGACTAATTCCAGAGAAGTATCAGATATGAAACTTAGCAGAAATTTGATGTTTTGAGGATTTCACCCAACGGATACATCTAAGGTATAGGGTACAGCATGTAACAATACCTGCTATGAATAATAGGAGAGAATTGAAGTTGCTGATAAATGTAGAATGGTATTTTGGCTAAATTATGGCACTCTTAGATAAGGCTGTAGAAAAAAAAAAAATCAGATTTAATAGCAAAGAAATTAGCAATGGAGAAATACAGCATCTTGGTAAGTCAAACTTGTAGAGAATTTTTTATATACAAGAAAATATTTAGAACTATGGAACTAATAAAATAATGAAATTATCAAGAAATGTGATGCAATATGAAAAAGTGTGGCCAAAAGAACTACCTCAGCTGGAGCAAATATTTCCTAGCTTGAACTGAATAGCAAGCATATCTATAACATACTATTGCAGCAGGCTGAAAAATATGTTAGATGCCATCTGGAAAGTTGCAGTGATTGCACTTTTTAAAAATTTCCTTCTAACAAGAAGCAATTTTGCAATCTCAGCTGTGGCAGAAATTATCAAGATGAAATGCTTCTTTACCTTTACTTAAATGATACATTATGCAAATTGAAAACAGCAATTTAAGGAAACAATTACATAAAGTGAAGAGATTTTATGCTCCTCAAATAGGAAATTGTAAGGGATAAAAAAAGCAAACCCTAAATGCTCTTGACTTCAAGTTAGTACAGGAAAAGAAACTCTATACCTTTCTTCATTTCAGGAATTGCAATTGCCAGTATAGACAGTCCTTGTAAAACATCCCTTTTGGAGGCCTTTAAACAGCTAAGAACAAATAAGCGAAGTCATACATCTGATGAAAACTTGAAATGTGGAGGTAGTACCATTGGAGAGATATAGGGGTGGTAAACAATTTACTTGCAGGGCAGAACTGAAAGTAGATTCTTACTCTGACCTAAATTCCTGCACCCCTTCACATTTATCAGCTTTTATGGGATTCGTGGCTCTTTGCTGGTGGTGTCAAACAGCCCGGTGCTTGCTGACCCATGTCTGCCAGTGAGTGGTTTTTACTAGTAATTTATTTATGTCAAGCTTTAAAACTGAAAAGATGGTCAGTGTCTCTGTCTGGGGAAAAACAGAGACATTGATGTGATGACAATACTGTGTCCAACTTCACTAATTCATCCCCATTGTGTATTTCAGGGATTTTAATGATGTGTTTTCATCATGTTGACTTTATGGGCTTTCTTGATTATCTGCATGTGGAAGATTACCCTTTAGTCTTCTTTATTTTGTTTGGCAACTCAAACTCGCGGCTTGACAGTCAAGCAGTGAGGGATACCTTTGACACTGGGAAAAATCTTCTAGCTGCTATTGTATGCAAGCACAGGACTGTCTATGGGAGTTTTTTTGAGTCTTTGTTATTGCTTTTTCTTTTTAAAAAACCTGTATCAGAAACGTTTTAATACTGTTGGTCCTGCCTTGAATATGTGTCTGGATTAGCTGTTCTCTTATGGTCCGTACTTCAAGAAAAATAAGTTGTATTTCCCTTATTCAGGAAAAAATTTAAGCAAGTGTGTTTTTTAAAAATTATTATTTTGATTCATATTTTTGTGAATATGACTCCTTGTGTTTCTTAAGAGTTTGCATCTTTATTATAAGGCAACAGTCTTTGTCACATAGAGTAATTTGGTGACTGGCAGTTTATCTGCCTAGTTTTTTCTAATCCCATTCAAACTCCTGGTCTATATATTCATTTTTCTTAGGTAAAAATAAAGAGGTTACATTTGTATGTAAAATGATCAAAATATTAATTTTTAAAAAATAAAAATGTAGTTTTTACAAAAGCTTCTCTTAGACTATGATGTTCTCAGTATTTCTTTTCGTTTTTAACTGTGCTGCAGCTCAGCTTTACCTTGTTGAATTAGTATGTATAATGTAGGGGTAAGTGGTGAGATCAAAACTGTGTGTCACCTAGGCAATTCCAGTTATCTTCTTTTCTGATGGTGCAGCTAAAAGGTCCTGCTCTTCTCTTTTTCCCAGCCCTCCACCTGCCCAACTTTCTGAGTAAGTATTTTGGCAGTGCAATAATGGAGTGGGCTGTAGCGCAAGGGAGATGTGATGTCAAAGAAGCAAAAGTTGCAGATGAATTAATTGAAGCCATGTGTGACAGTTAAAAGTGGAATATCAATAACATGAACGTTTCAGAATGGGGAGTAAACCTGCACCCTGCTAGTTTAAAGAAGTGTAGCTGTGATGTACTGGAGTCACTACTGTTAATTACCTGCTGTTGTCACTACTGATGTCACTGTATACTGGGATAAGGGACAAGAAGAGGTTTGGTGCATTAGTGTCATATGCGCTCAGAAATATATTTAATTGGGGCAGAAATGTTATAACTTTTAGTTAGGATGTGTTTATTATTTTATACTGTTAATATTTAGGGTTGTATTTGTGTTTTCTTTATTTAGGGTTGGGTGTTAGATCTTAATTGCCAATGAAAGTAGAGTTTACTAGATAGATAGTTGTTTGCCTGTAGTCACATGCTCTTCTGGCTTCCCTCTGTTTTCTAATATTATAATTCACTGTTGAACATATGGTTGAACATAAATTTGTACCAAGAGATATTGTGGTAAGCACTGAAAATGCAAAAAAAGTTCTGATAATACAAAACATCCTGAGATTAAACTGACATGTGTCAGTTCTCTTCAAATTTTGTGAAAACAAAAGTAGGTCTATAATTAAGATGTCCAATTCTCAGACTAAACTGTGAGATACAATGAATGAAGGAAACTGAGCTGAAGACAGATGGAAATAAGAAGCTCAGAAGCTGATTTGAAGGTGATGTCTGGGATCTACTTAAGGAAAGAAAGAAAAGATCAGGAAATTTGGGATTCAAGTATTGTATAAAAGATCTCTGTATCTTTCTAAATTGATATGCCTCTCAGGTTTTTGGGAAGTATTTAGATTGCCTTCAAGCAGCCAAAGAAAGGCTGAAGATTTAAATTAAATGCCTTAGATATCAGAAAATGAGTAGGTAAAGAAAATTACAATCAACTTCAGTTAGACACTCAGAGTTAAAACAAAGGGCCCTTTTCTCAGTAAATAAAGAGGAGATAATGACATCTATTAGTAAAAATAGTATTAGGATGGAGAAATATTACACAGCAACAATCTAACAATAAGAATAGAGGGTTGTACTCAAATAATATAAAAATACATGAGTAAAGTCATGAGAATTAAGTGTCTACCCATCAGGGACTGAAATAACAATCTATTGAATAGGAAAATTTTGATTTCTGAGTCAAAACCTGTGGGTGATGATAATGGAGAAAGCATGATTAAGGATACTGTGACAGCTTAGTTGAAAAAGAAGCAAGCAAAATAGCTTCATGCAAAATTAGAGGCAGGTGAAAAATAAAGGAGACATTTGCAAGAATACTGAAGATGCTATTGAAATCAACATATAAATGATAAGAAGAATAATGAATTGGTTTGGCTGAAACTAACCAGGTGTTAAAAAGATTAACTAAGTGGATGAGAATAAGAATGAAAGGAAATGAGAAAATAGGTCCATTAAGTTTTAAGAAGCTAATGGGTTAGAAAAAAATAGCTGAAAATTCAGAATCTCTTAAAAAGAAAATAAGGATGTTGAATTCCAAGAGCCCCAGCTCTCAACTAAAATCAGCTTTTCTAATTTCTGTCTTTCCAAGAGAAAAATTACACAGGATTTAAAAAAAAAATCAACAAATGAGAACGTGATACTTTTAATTTTTAAATTAGTTTAGAGGTTGTATTCAATAAAATGTTAGAGACATATACACTTAGAATTGAATGTACAGGTATTTTTGCTTGTACATTCACCACTTCTGAGTGAGAAGCTGTGTAACTGCACTAGGATCATGTTGTGCCTGCCCTGAAAGCTCTGCATGCTGCAAAGGTGATCTGTTGCTGGAAAGCTTCCCCCGGCACACGTTTCAATGCAAGTAGCATTCGCAGAGTGTCTGGTCCTGAGTCACTTATGGACGTTATGAAACCTGTTTGAATAGTCTCTGTTCAAGACTTTGGTGGATGAATGACTAATTTGGCATCCTCTTGAGACTTGGGTAGGAGCTAGATGCTGAATTAGGCAGACTGAAGCAGACATGCAGAAGAGTAGAAGGCTGTCAGTGATGATTTTGGGTGTTGCCAAAAGGATTTGAGTACCTCCAAAGTTTGCAGGTTGCTGCATGCAATTCTGTGGGGAAAAATTAGGCTGGATAAGTCCTGCTGTGGAGCCTGCCTACCTCTTCTATATAACTTGAAGCCATTAGCTCAGATTGGTAATTTCCATCACATAAAGAGCTGTTAGCCTGAGCTTGTAGCATTCACTTCAAAACAACCAACCAATCGGATTCATTGTAAGCTCTTTCTGCACACTTCATTTCATTAGTGAAGGATATCTGGTAAGAGATTTGATAGATCCTGGGGCCTTGAGGAACATAATTACTTTAACGCCAATGTCTGCCATGTAGCTGTAACTCCAGAGATCCTGTCTCGGTCTTGTTTGGTAAGGCACACAGGAAGAGATAGACTTTGACCCAAAGATCTTACGAGTTTGTCACTGTTTATTTGTTTTTAGGTTATTTAGTTTTTCTACATTCTTCTATAATGTATTTATCATCCTTTATTTTCAGTCCTGTGCAGAGATTATCCCCTCTGCAGTGCCAGTCCTTTATCTTTCAGCGTGTGTCTCCAGTGCTCTCATCAGTCTGTTCACTCACTCGTCCCTGTGCCATTTTCCCCCTTACAGTCTAGTGAGATGTAAGCTGATCACAGAAATCTTTATGTTCCTTTGTTCGAAGCACCTCGGCACAGTTCTTCATTTCTTCTTTCTGCCTGACAATTGTGTTCGTGGCTTTGTCATCCCAGTCAGTGGGAGTACAAGAACTGGCAACATCCTAGCATCCTTTTTGAGCGCACGCACTGGATAGTTTTGTTGAATGCTGTTCTGTCACGATGTTCAAAGCAAACATCTACTGCAATGCAGCTGTTTGAGCTGTGCCTGCACTTGGTACTATTTTTGTTTGCAGTTCCAACACATTTTCCTAAACCTCTTTTAGTAAACTCGGATACATGCTGCAGGCTGATAGCTGTTCAGAGAAAAGCATAATCCCTAGGAGCTGCCTGCCTTGGCAAACATGTACATGCTTTTCAATATGTCAACAGGCAATTATTCTAGCTGTGTTTATTCCCTCAGTTCCCTCAACCCGGCCCAACAATTCAATATATTTTTCATTTGCCCTCATTTAAGAAGATCAGATGAATGTCCAGAATTGTGAATTTGACATCTGTGGATTCGTGCAGTCCCAGCTCAGATGATTTAGTTATTCAACCTTTTACACTCTTTTAGAGTTATATTAGAATACTTATGTTTCAGGACCAGGATTGTGCAATTGATATTATTCACGTGATTAGTCCCATATTTTCAAAACCCAGATACTGACATTCCGGAGAGAGTCTTCATTAGCTTTTTTTCCTAATTCCCTGCCACAGTGCATTCCTGCCTCAGTAAAGCAGTTTACTCCACATCACCAGGAGAAAAGCTAATCTTTTTTTACTTGTTTTACCCAATCAAGATAATTTCAGATTATAGGATCTTGCTTTATGCATGCCCAGGGCCTCAGCTGTAATCATCCTTCAAAGCTGCAGTTTATTTGGTAATTAACTTGTTACTGTATGGCTCACGCAGTGTACAAGTAGTTCAGATCTTTATTTAAAATGGTCTGCTGATTTGAGAATGGCTTAAACTATTTTTATTTGGGAATTTAAATTTTTTTTAAATTGAAATAATGAAAAAAGTGGAAGCTGCTTTTCATGTCTTAGCCAGTTTAGAAACGTTAGAGATTAGATTCCTCCACCTCTTTCGAAGAATGAGACCTGCTACAATGGATTTTTTCTTCACATCATGTCTGGAACTCTTTTTCTGAAGAAATGTAGCTGTTACGGTGCTTAAAATAATTTGACAGTGTGATCGCAAATATATACTGCTGTCTGGCATAGAATGATTGCATGTTTGAGATCTGGATTTATTCCCCTCAGTTGTCTGTTAGTGATGGGGGCTATCACTTGAATCTTTGACAGCATTTATATTGCATATATGGGCAACTAACTATAACATCTATTTTGAAATTTACATCTAAAATCTGTACTAAGATTTTATTGCTATTTAACCAAGTATTGTAATACTAGTATAGCTTTCTTCTGGAGGCTTTAGATCACCATGGATTTCCCTTCCCTCCCTCCTATTATAGGAACATCTCATCTGCAGTTGATGAGAAATTGTAGGAGCTAAGACTTCATCTCAAGATGCAGTGCCAAGGCCCTGGCATGCTTCATCCTTTTCCTCCACACTAAGCTGTATTTTCTACTTATTGCAGCTGTTTCCTCCACTTAGTCCCCTTTGCACAAGGTGCTTTGCTGGGTGTTTTGCTGGGGACCGTGTGGGCAGATGCAGATAATGAGAGAGGAAGATGTGAGCAATTCACAAAGTGCAGTGGTCCTTTGACAAACAACACAGGCAGAACATACTGCTGGCCCACATGAGGAAACCCAGGTGATGGGAAACAGTTCACAGGTTCAAAAAGTTCTTCTTCAAGAAGAGGAAAAGATTGCAGAAGAAAGAGACATTCAGGGTTTTCATTTTATAAAATCATAGAATGATAGAATATCCTGAGTTGGAAGGGACCCACAAGGATCAGTGAGTCCAACTCCTGGCCCTACACAGGACAGCCCCAAGAGTCACACTATGTGCCCAAGAGCATTGTCCAAAAGCTTCTTCCAACCACCCTCTGAGTGAAAAACCTTTTCCTGACATCCAATGTAAACCTCCCCTGACACAACTACAGTCCATTCCCTTTGATCCTGTCACTGGTCATCAGAGAGAAGAGATTGGTGCCTGCCTCTCCACTTGTTGGAGGATCCTTGTGAAGATGTTGAAGAACACAATGAGTTGCGCCCTCAAACTTCTCCAGGCTTAACAAGCCAGGCGACCTCAGCCTCTCCTCATACGGCTTTCCCTTCTGACCCTTCATCATCTTTGTAGCTCTCCTTTGGATACTCTCTAATAACTTTCTATCTTTCTCATATCATATATCTCATATCTCATATTTCTTATATCTTTCTCAAACTGCCCCCAGCATTCGAGGTGAGGCTGCCCCAGCACAGAGCAGAGCAGGACAATCCCCTCCCTTGCCCGGCTGGCGATGCTGTGCCTGATGCCCCCCAGGACAGGGTTGGCCCTCCTGGCTGCCAGGGCACTGCTGACTCAGATTCAACTTGCCATTGATGAGGACCCCCTCTAAGTGGTGCTGCTGTCCAGCCTCTCATTCCCCAGTCTGTCCATACATCCAGGGTTGCCCCCTTCCCAGGTGCAGAACCCAGCACTTGTCTTTTTTAAACTTTATATGGTTGGTGATTGTCCATCTCTCTAATTTTTGGGGTTTGGGGTTTTTTTGAGGGTGAAAGAGGGATGAATAAAAGCAAAGAGGAATGCTTCTGTTTTAGAGTCTGAAGTGCCCTGTGCTACCCCCTAAAGAAGCGCAAATTATTTTCTCGTGGTGATTTTCACTAAATGGAGTTGACTGGATCCCTTGCTTTTGGTGCAAAGTGAGACAGTTTGGGATTTTAAAATTAAAGGAGTTGTGGTACTTACTGTGCTGACTGGAAGCAGGCATGGACAACACATCCCTATTGCCACATCCGTTCTTTCCTTATGGTTACCACAGGCAATGCACTGGCATTATCCCCTTGGTGGGAAGAAACGTTGAAGGAACAGTGGAGGTAGGACCTGGGCCAGGAGCCTTACATAATCCAAGCCTGAGCACATGGAGAGTCACTTTGCCAGAAGAATTTCTGCCTAACAACTTTGAGGTAACACTACTGCAACAGCAGCATCTCACTTTTGAACGTGGCTATTTCGATAGATTTGACTGTATTGGTAAAGCTCTTGTATCTCATATATAAGAACACAAACATCTAGTTTGTCTCTTTGTTATTCCCTTAGTATTCACAGTTTGCTCTGGGCACTTGCAGCATTTAGGAAGAATATCAGTCTGATTTGTTGCCTGCAAGAGAGTCTAATTAAAACAAGAGAGCAGGATGGGAACTGATGACACATAGTGCAGCTGAGCTGCTCCCAAAGCTGAACATGGCAGCTGTGGTTTTCGTCATTTGCAGAGCCTCAGCCAACACGTTGGCCCACAGAGTTAAAATAAATGTCTAATTATGTTGTTTAATTATTTCAGTTCCAAATTCCTGCTTGAAAAGTGTTGCAAAAGATGTGAGAGAAGCACTGAGTATGCCATTATCATGACTGTGGCTTGCCAGTAAATCAGAAATCACGATGCTTTCTCTTAGTCAGGTTCCTCCCTTCCCTGTGCCTGTGGTCAGGCTGCAGAGGAAGGAGAGTGTGTGCTTGAACCAGTCGCCAGCCCTCTCCCCTCCCCTGTCACTTGGCACTGACTCACAGCACTGTTTTTCAACATGATGCTAATTAGCTGCTGAGTAGTGAGATACTGTGAACTCAGAGAAAAGACAGAAAAATACTTCAAAGATGTTTACCGTTTTTCCATTTTTTTTGTAAATTATATTGTGACAGTAATAAAAATATTTCTTAGCACTGCTGCCTAGATCCAGCAATTTCCTGTATGCAGGAAGACATTGCTCCAGGTTATTCTGGGGTGAGGAGGTTATGACTTTCTTCTTTGCTTTCCATGGAGTAGCTAATCAGTGGGCCAAAGAGAGGGAGTAAATATGGATTGCTGTGTTAAATCTGGCAGCTATAATTGGACAGGGTGGTACTAGTGTGCCAAGTAGAGGAAAATTGATGCAGCAGGAGAGACTGAGATTTCTGCATCAGAGAAACGTCTTGGGAGGTCTGGTTAGGTCTAAGTCCAGTTTGGAGCATTGACACATTTTCATGCACAGCTTAAGGAAAAGCTCTTGATTGAAGTGATGTTGACCATTATGTTCTTCAAAATCTCTGTGGTTTTAGCCCATATTCACAAAATTACTTGCCAGTAAATTGGTTGATACTATCTAGATTAATGAGTCCACTCTCTTTGGACACAGGTTGTCTATCAGTTAAGCTGTTTGTGAACAAAATGTTCATCTAAATTGTCTTTATCCAGAACCCTGGAAATAAAGTGACTTTTCACACACAAATAGTTCCCATTGGTCATGCATGTTTAATTAAATGGTGGCCCACTTCTGCTGTAATGTGTTATTCTTAAATTGCCATTCCTCAAATAGCTTAATAACAGGTGAATGTTGAATACATTGTCAAAAAGTAGGGAAAAATATCTTATAGAAAGACTTCTCTTTTTCACCTCGGTCTATTTGTCTTATATTTTCCTTATGTTAAAGACCTTCCCTTTCCTTCCCCAGTCTGGAAAATTCTGCCCAACATATAACTAATATAGTCAGTGCCCCATTTGCAATTAATTTGCTTGATCAAGGAGACCTCTGAACTGCTCAGAGGACACTTTGAGTCAACAGTTTGCATTCATCAGACTCATGATTAACACAAAAATAAATTGTGACAGTAGGTGATAGACTTGGTTAGTTATCTTGAGATCATTGTTTTGTTCTCCCACAAACTGAATTCACATTTCTTGTAACTACACAGAGGCTTCTTTGTTTTTATGTGGAACTAATAAGAGAGGAAAATGAAAGCTAGAGCTCCAAGAAGTCAAGTTTTTCTGTATCCAATGTTTTGGCTTATTTTGATTGATGAACATTTTGCACTCCAAAGGGATTTACTGTAATAACAGCCGTTAATTATTGCAAAGAGAAACTGGCTGAAGAGAAAAAAGATTTGTCTCCAGAGTTTAGTGTCAGTTTGCTGCTCATGTCTCTTCAGCTAGGGGAATATTGGTACTACAAACAGTGACTGCACACTGCAGTCAGCTGGAAAGACAACTGATTTCTTAATACTTCTTTTGGAGCATGTGGTCAGTCAGCGATATTCTCCTTTTCCAGTCAAGGCATTCTGATATTATTCTGTTTTCTCTCCAAACTGATGCTTTTTGTAATTAGAAAGTTACAAAGAGGCTTTCTGGAAAGTCTACGTAGATGGAAAAGTAGGTTTAATTTCTTTTGTTCTAGTCTGATCCTGTGAGGAGTTCAAACGTGATGACTGCATAGAAATCAGGGCAGGAATTTAAATGAGAGATTTTAATTTCTCTTAACCTGGAGATGGCATAAATTAAAATTTGACAAATTGCACAAACTCGAGCAAAATTAAATTTTTTCAGCTGCCCTTGGGTCTCTAAACCTTGCCAGTCCCTTTCTTTGTTTCTCTTTTTGCATGTGCACATCTGAGTAGTATTTTATTCTCATATGTATTTCAGGATTTATTCATGTCTATTTGTTTAAACTCAATGATCCATAAATGACTGTTTTTAGCCTTTATCCAGATACCAGCCACAATTCCTTTTTGTCTTGACCATTATTTTAATGTAATTCAAAGTGAATCTAAAATAGTATTTGATTTTCTGCACCTTTTAGCATTACTCTTCAACAAAAGAAGTGAAAACTGCTCTTATATTTTTTTTGGTGAGGTAGAATTAGTTAAGGGATATTAAAATATACAGTGATATCTCCTGCTCACTATAATCCCTGATCTGATCCCAGGTCATAAGAAGATGAAAGGGGCCAAAATCAGTGTCAACTGTACCTTTTCAAATATGAATTTTCTCCTCAGCATGCAAAGGAAGGTCATTAATTAACACACCCTGTGCTGGACCTCTGCTGGGGTGACCACCTCTTGGTTGGTGAGGATGCACGTTCCTGCTTTTGAAGGCTCACACTTACCACTGCCAGCTGCAAAGCAGAAGGACTTTACAGCCAACATGAGGCCGGTGTGGTAGGATGTGATGCTGCAATACATAACTACTGCTCAAAAGACAGGGTGTGTACCAGGTTGCAGCTCATCTCTCTGCTCTATGAAGATGGGTAGCTTATCAGATGCAGTGAGCATGAAGCCTCTAGACCTGAGGTGTCATTGTGCCACAGGGCCCAGAAAGGCAATCATGCTTCCCAATGACAGAAATCTGCTTTCACCCAGGAATGTGTATGCAAGAGGGGACTGAAATTAATACTGCACAGTGTATGCTTTGAAAAAATACTTCGTCAAAACTGTGTCAGCTTTAAATTTTTAAGTTGTATATTATCCTGGGTTTTCAAACACTTTTTAAACTAATGGATATATCCAGGTTCTTGCAATTCTAAAGGAGTGAAACTTTGACAGCATGTCAATGGGACATCCTGTGAGCTTCAAGAGAGCAACAGATGAGATTTTTAAGGCCAATATATAATTAAGCTAGCAAAAGGAAAATTGAAAGATGTTATGATAAGGATAGCTTTCCATATTGCAATCCATGCTTGGAAAATGCTGTGGATCATTTTTTCTTTTGAAAAGGCTGCAGTAAAATGGGAACGGAGGAAGAAAGAAAAAGCCAGAATGTAGTATAATCAGACTTCTTTTCTGCTAGACTGTTAGTGCCTGTTACCTTTACACAGCTTTTCTGATGTTAAAGTAAAATTGAAAGAAAATCCCTCTCCTACTTTTCAGTGAAAAATATACAAGACTGAAATGGATACATTCCTGCAAGGTCTTCTTATCCAGAATATCTCTGGAATTTTCTGGCACTTAAATGAAACATTTAGGTGTCCCACATTGTTTCTTTTCCAGTTTTCAGTATTTCCCTCATGGGGGTGGTCACTGGCTCTCTGACTCATCATGCCATTCAGTTGCTGTATCTCTCAACTTTAAGTGTATGTTTACATAGTTAAATCAAGTGCTCTGCAAATTAAATGCTCTACTAAAATCCAGGCAGGAGGCAGCCACTGGTGGATGCAGACTTTTTCTTTCAAATCCGTTGCCCTCTCCAACGAGAAAGTGCCACAGATCTCCCATCTTCTAGGTTTCCTCATTCATCCAGAGGTAGTTAGGCTGATCTCAACTTTAACTTTCAACTTAAACTCACAGGAGAGCAGCTTTAGATATTTCTGTTGTAAGTTTCTAAACAACACTGCAAAATTTTTGAGTGCTAATATGGCAGCTGCAAGACATGAGTTGTATCACTGTGAAGGCTGGGCAACTTCACAGTGGGGACATCAGTACCTGCTTGGGTCTAGATACAATAGGGGCATACTTGCCTATCGGGCTTTGCAGCACCTAACTTGAGTCTAGACATGAGGGAGAGCTCTTGAAGAGATCAACCCTCTTGGATAAAGAATAATTTGGCTGTAGCAGCAAACTTTAGAAGAGTTACTACCCTGACTTTTACATTATTTTAATGGTAGCCAGAATTAAATGCATGAAATTTGGGCAAAATTTGAACATAATTAGTAATAGTCCCATTATATTTTCTAAATACATGACTGAGTGAAATTCTATCTAATTATTTTCAATTTTTTTCTCATAATTAAATACCTTTGGATATTTTTACTTGGGAATAGTTTATATTCTTTAATACTCATTAAAAACCACGACCAAGGTGCACAGTGTAGCTTTGAAGAGTCTCGTAAGTTTTCTCTTTCAAGATTCAGAGCATCAAAATTATGATTTGTCTGAAATTATACACAAACACCTTCTTCAGAGTGTTTGCCTTTATGATCTCCTCCTAGTTTGCATTTCTCCAATATTATTTGTTATTTAAAATTTAGCTGGCCTTGTTTTATTTAGATGCTTGAATTGCATGTTACAGTAGCAATAACACACTCCAGGTAATTCATTTCCAGTTGAGCTTCACTATGCTTGAGTGCTTAAAAAACCATTTGGATTTCTGTCTTGTACCTTTTAATGCCTCCTGCAGTCTGCAATAACCATTCAAGAAATTCACTGCTTGTTGTGGCCTATTGGTTTAAATTAAAAAACTAAATTTGGAAACTCCCCATGCTCTGCTATCAGTTTTTCTTGTGTAAAGCTGTCCTACCATGGGAAATTGCCAATAGACTTCACCATGCCTGAAAAAAATCGTCGTTAATATAACAGAAACAGAGTAGAAGAATACTTTGGCTGTCATACTTGGTGAAACATAGTGTAGATATAAATGTGAAACCTGCCAAGCTCTCTAAAAAATCCCAACTATTTTAAGGCAACCTCTGCCTTGGGGGATTGAATGCACCATGGAGACCCTGAGGGGGCATGTGACATGGCAGCAGCAGGCAGAGATACTCACACAGGTCAGGAGGCACTACAGGAATACCAGCAAAGCAGCATGCCCATGCCAGCACAGTTACTGCCTGCATTTCTTCCTGTCTGGAGTGTCCAGCTTGTGCTGCACGACAATCATGCCTCTTGGAGATAGCTTTTGTGGGGGCATGTCTAATGGCTGTGATGTAAACACAGCAACTCAAGAGCATCCTAAGTCACCACTGCATTTTGCCTTCAGGACAGCCCCCAAATCCCGTTTTGCTTGACTAGACCTACTCATGTGGAACCTAAAATTCTGGGGAGACTGACAGTCAACAGAGCAAGCTTGCACCCTTGGAAGGGATGCTATCCAGAGGAACCTTGAAAGTTTTTAGAAGTGGGCCTGTGTTCAACAAGACCAAGTGCAAGGTCCTGTGCCTGGGTCAGGGCAATCCCAAACACAAGTACAGGCTGGGTGGAGAATGGATCAAGAGAAATAGTGCTACAGAGAAATACTTGGGATGTTGGACAAGAAACTTGGCATGGGCCAGCAATGTGTGCTTGGATCCCAGAAGGCCAACCATGTCCTCCTGGGCTGCAGCCAAAGCAGCGTGGCCAGCAGGTTAAGGGAGGTCATTCTGCTCCTCCACTCCACTCTCGTGAGACGCCACCCGGAGTTCCACATTCAGCTCTGGAGAACCTAATGTAAGAAATTAATGTAAGAAATGTTAATGTAAGAAAGTCGTGGACCTGCTGGAGTGAGTCCATAAGAGGGCCATGAAGATGCTCAGAGGACTGGAATACTTCTATGAAGACAGGCTGAGAGAGTTGGAGTTATTCAGCCTGGAGAAGAGAAGGCTCTCAGGAGAGCCTATAGCAGCCTTCCAGTACATAAAGTGGCTACAAGAGAGCTGGAGAGGGACCTTTTGCAAGGGCATGTAGTGATGGGACAAGAGGGAATGGCTTCAAACTGAAGGAAGGAATATTTAGATTAGTTTTGGAAAGAAAGTCTTTACCCAGAGGATAGTGAGGCACTGGAAGAGGTTTCCCAGAGTTGTGGATGAACCATCCCTGGAAGCATCCAAAACCAGGCTGGATGAGGCTTTGAGCAACCCAGTCTAGAGGAAGGTGTCCCTTCCCACGACAGGAGGGTTGGAACCAGGCGATCTTTAAGGTCCCTTCCAACCCAAACCTTTCTATGTTTCCATGAAACTGTCACATCCAGCAGTGGGCATTAAAGGTCTCATTTCTCCCTTATATCTAAGACTACTGTATCTGCCATTGGAAAGGAATATGATCTGATCTGTACTGCAGAGAAAGCTGATTAATAAAAGCACATAACCAAGGGTAGATACAGTTGAGATCTAAAGGGTGGCAAGCAAGTCTGCAAGAGCTCCTGCTGCAACCCCAGTGCTGTGAACTGACTTTAGATAGCTCAGATCAGCAAGGTGCTCAATCTAGATTGTTACACTTGTGTATCTGCCTGGTTTATCACTGCTTAGACTTGGCAGATCAGCTTCTGGTCCATCTGAAGGGCAATTTCCCTTACAACATCCTACCAATCTCATCTAGGAATAAGTCTATGTACAAAACTGAAAATCCAGGCATTTTTAAGGTTCACCTGTGGATAGGGTGGGGTCCCTTGCGATAATGTGGTAGAAGCCTGTACTGGGAAAAGAAGTTGGTGTGAATGTGAGGGCTCAGTCACACCACTGGGATGAGGGAAGTCTAGATCAAATACTTTCAGTAGATCTGTCCTATCCCAGGGGAATTCCCTCAAGTGGACAGAGCTTTGGGTAAGTCGTCACCCATGTTAAAGCTGTGTCATTGTTCAGGTACAGAACATTAAAGTTTTATGGATGCCAGAGAGGAAAGAAGAGTATAGTTTGGCCCTCGGTATATCTACTTAGTGTTTTCAAGCAGATGCAAGCTTTGTCTCTTCAGGTGTCAAACTGGCTGAAAGTGAGTCAGCTCTCAGCTGGAGCTGTGTAGCCCTAGGTAATGCATTGCTGACTCCAGAATAATCAGTAATCTGAAAGGCAGGATTCCTTTAGGCTGGATCTACTGCCACTCGAAAGCAACTAGAGAATATCCAACCTGCTGACAGAGCAGGCAGGCACACCTGCTAAATAAGGGCGCCCAGCTTTGAGGTGCCTAGAGAAGGCCTTGGACTCCAGTCAGCAACCTCCAATTGTTTCTGGGCTTGTAGATGTTCTCCTTCATCTATGTCACGGAAATCATACCAAGCTTGGATTGATCACAGCGTGATCAAAGCCACGCAGTGACAACAATTGATTTGAGCTTCCCTTTTTCCTTTTCCTGGCTGGACCACTACTGAGCTTTTCAGTGTTTATAGCTTTATAATTTAGTTATTTATCTCCAGGTCACATCACGTGCTGTGTATTGACTGCAAATTGATTTTTGCTCATTGTGTAACTCTAACTTTTAAAAACAAAGTTATTGCAGAATTATATTCGAAAGCCAGCCTTGTCTCTTCACTTAGTGTTAGCTCATATGCTGTACCACTTTTTTTCTCTTTTCTGATCAGTTTAGCATGAAAACATATTTAGCAAGCATTTCCATTTGCAGATTTTTTTTTTCTTTTTAGACTTAACATATTTTTGTAAAACAGTGTAAATCTTAATATGTAAAAGATTAATATGTGCTTTTCTTTTCAGATGGTCTGAGCATTAACATTCCATAAATAGCCCAATTTTCCCTCTGAACTGATAAGTAGTCAAATTCTTCCACTAAGGACATTTTTACTTCATCATCCAGAATGTGAACAAATTTAAATTTAACTGGAAATTATTGGTGATGAATGGAAGTAAAATATATGAGTGTTTTTCTAATTTAGTTTGGTTAATCTCATCTTCAGTGCTACTAAGTAATTGCTTGAGAAACCATCAAGACCAAAGGCTCGTAACAGGCTCATAGACTCCTACTGCTCTGGTATCAACCAATTTATGTTGCATCAGCATCATCCACCAAGAAATTCTAGCCTCTGATCCCAGGAACTTTAAAATGCTTTTTATTTGCATTAAGGCTCTCTAAAGAATATAAAAATTCAAATTCCACCTCGCTGTGGAATTTCTGTGTTCAGCAGCTGAACTGTTGCCATGGGGCATCTCCTAAAAAATCATGCTTAATTCCAGGTGTACACATTCCCTAAGAGGTTTTATCTCATTTTTGTTAGTTACATAGACTGAAGGCTCAGTATCTATGCAATCAATAAAATAATCTCCTGATCATTCATTTGTTCATGTTGCTTTTTTATTCTGTTTTTTTGTCTAATATAACAAGTTCTTCCAGGGTTCAGAGGATCTGTTTCTTCAGTTTCAAGAAAGATACTTGTGGAGCCAAACCTTAAAATCAAAAAGTGACAATAGATACGAGTGGAGTGTCTACCACCTGGTATTCTAGGTATGGCCCAGACAATTGCAAATAAAACCAGGACGGGTAAATATTTTTACCAGTGGAATCCAGCCTGGAGTGAGAGTATGTTGTGCCAGGCTGTATTGTACTAACTGGGTACAGAGACAACATTTGGGGGTCTAACTGATATAACAACTTCTCAGAGCTTTAATAAGCCAATCAAGCAAATGCTTGGCTCTCTTAATTCTATTACATTCTAAAATGCATTTAGGTATAAGAACATGGTCAGACTTCCTTTTGGGGAATGATCATCTGATTTTGGTCAACTACATGGAGGAAAGATGAATTTGAAACATAGCTGATGCAGATTAAGACCACTAATGTAGTTAGAGTGGTTAGTAGCCTTCTTATATATACAGAAGCTCTGCTTGTGTGGCCCCATCAGATTAAGGCTGAAAGCTGACAACTGACTGATAATCTAATTAGTATCTAATATATTGGAGATTCAATATCAGGTGAAGAAGAAGGTGACTAACTGATGATTATTTTGGCTCACTTTATCCTGAGTTTGATAACTTTTCATTCTTTTTTTTTTCATAATTCCAATTCAATTACTGTTCTTAAGATCACTGTATGTGGAAGCCAAAAGGTAGAGTGACTTTCTTTAAACTTATCTGAATTCAACAAAAGCAGACAAATAGCCTGTAAATAAGAGTATTATTTATTTACTTATTCCTTGAAATGCATAGAGTTGGTTGCTTTCTCCACTGTGTATGAAGAAAAGTCAAATGGATTTCAAACACTATAACACTACAGTTTGAAGCTTTTTTGTCCTCACATTGAGCAGATGTAAATGGTACAGGAGACTGCCTGGGAAAAGCCAGGTGTTCATACTTTTCTTGTTCCAGAGAAGCAATACTCTGATCTCCTTTTGATTAGTTCCTTGGGAAAACAACATTCCTCTAAACATCAGACTAAGAATAAAAATTTTTCTATACTTGGTAAATATGTTTTTCAGACTTGAAATAATAAGACTATCATGAAATTGGTCATTTATTGCTCCTGCAATTCCTAGCTAATTAAAATTAGTCAAAGAAGCTGCAATGGGCAGTTTTAGGATTCCTTCTGAAATAGTATTTTTTTAATGTAAACTACCCTCAGTCTCTTTTCATACCATTTGACAGAGGTATATAATTAATGTTCATGTCTTTAATTTGGTGTCATGGCTCAGGATTGATACTTTCCAATTTAGTGCTTCTACTGAGACTACAACTCTTGTTTAAACCCTTCTAAGGAGCTGACAAAGATTTTCTGACCTAAAGCAGTGTCTTATGTAGATCTCCAAATTTAAAAAGAAACACACAACTGGAAGGTAATGGAATTTTCATCTCTGATACTCTCCTTAAGGCAGAGAAGGTAATCTCTAAATCCTTTAGCCAAATCTCCCAGGATGCATAGGCGCAAATGTTATTTGTCTTAACATAAACCACCAGAAAACTCACTTTCAACACTCTGTTTTAACAATGAGATGGTGTATAAATAGTGTATTGGTCTAAGTGAACACTCCAGCTGTGGTCTGATGTGAAAAATAATCTGAGGAGAGAATATCTATGGTCACTTGGACTGACAATCCACTGGTGACCAAGTAATTTCATTACAGCAGGAGCTGTCTTTCGAAAGACTGCTAATGGTAAAGAAAAATACCTTTTTACTTACTATATGGGTGTTAGGATTTTTAAAACTAATTAATTAAATTTAAAAGACAGTTTGGAGAGTTGATAGACCTCTGTGTAGAAGGTAAAGTTGTTTGCACTTATTTAAAACAGAACTTTAATTGCTATTAAACCCTGATGAAAGTAAAAGGATGTTTCACAGAAGGAGCAGTGAAGGAAAAAGTAAGCTCTGAAGATACTGTAAAATTTTTCTGCCATGAAAATAAAGCCATTTAGAAAAATACTGCATATGTATGAAGTCAACTACATATTCACAAGCTGAAGCTTAACCAAGAGCATTGTGTGAAGGTGTTGAGTCAATGTGGGAATGACAGTAGCTAATTTTGGGTCCAGCCAAGCATGAATGGACTTTATGGCTTTTTTGTTAGTCTTTTTCTCCTCCTTTCAGAGCTATTGAAAAGGTAGAGTTATGAAGCCATCTTTATTATACCAGCAGCTCTGTACTACACCTGCCTAAGTTTTATATTGTGCATAGCCTCTTGTTATATTCAAGATTGCCAAAAATAAAGGGCGTAAGAACCTAAAATATAGCTTAATATCTGCCCAGTTCATCACTGTTTTGCACTATGTTGACATTACAGAAACATGACCTTGCAGAACACCCAGATGGCAATAAGCTCAAGAACAATCAAATACAGAGTTCTGATAAACTCTGTGTTACCTTTTCTACTGGCTTTGTATAAAGATGTGTATGTCTATGCAAATAAACCAAACCCAAAAACAAAAAGCAAAACAAAAAAGAATCCCCAACCCCAAACAACCCCATAGTAAGTTTTAAATCTAAATTCCTTCTCATTGATTTTTCCTTTTTTTTTTTCTCCTAAGGTTGGAGCAGTTAACCTAATACTGTGGAATTTAATGAGATTAGGCTAACACTGGTGCAGCATTTTCTAGCAAAAATAGATACTCCAGCAAATATTAGCGCTAGTGAGGATTTCAGTTCTGGATAGAAAATGAAATTCTTTATCTCAGACTTCTCATTTAGCAAATAATGGCTATATTCAATTGTATACTCAGTATCATTCCTATTTTTATAACCCTATCTAGCACATTACAGGAGTGGAATTGCTTTAGCACTTTTCTTTTTCTATCTTTCTGTACCTCAAATGGTAAAAGTCAGTGTCAGGGTTTCGGTTTTTAGCTGCTCTCCATGTTTGAACTATCTAGTGAGGAGATGATAAATTGAGAAGGATCCTGAGATGCTGGTTTCTGTGCTGGGGTCTGCTTGCAACACAGCTGCTGCTCTGTGCTACAGTCACCTTGGTAGGTGCTCACTGATTTTGCCTACCTTACAGTTCCTGAGACTTGACTCATTTGTTTACAAGGGAAGGGAACATACCCAGAGGGCATGTTCTAGTCAAATCCACTTTCACTCCACTTTATTGCTTCTAGCATTTGATTACTTACATGTTTTAGCTGGTTTGTTTTTTCAATTTGAATATAGAGTGTTCCATTCCAAGAAGTTGCTCTCTATGGACTTTTGCAGAGATACTTTTGTGCTCTTTATTGGTATTGCTGAGATTATAGATTTCCAGATAAATTGGGTTTATCAGTGTCGTATGATTTCCTGATAAACTGTCCTACCCTGAAGCTGGATGTCCCTTCCTGTTGGCCCCTGGGTATCAGAATAAGCTGAGAAGATTCACCTGATTTAATGAGGATGGCCCTAAATGGAGCCAAACCCATTCCTGTTGATTTCTGCTCTCTGAGGTTTTTTAGAGTGGTATCTCTTCGCCTTTTTCCCCACAAGATGTTCATTGATGAAAAAGCATGGGAGGAGAAAGGGGGTCTACAGCCTGATTCACCATTACTTCAGACCTCACAAATGCCCAGACTGAGAGTTTGCAGATGTGGAAGTTACCTAATTTTTCAAAAATTATTGGTCTTATTGTGAGCTAACTATGATGCTACCAGCCTTGGTTACTGCCCCACAGAGGAGGTCACTGTCTCAGTGAGTAGGAGAGGCACAGAGGAGGACGTCAGCCCATCTCTCAAAAGCTCAGGCTCTAGACCCACTGGCAGAGGAGTGTGAAGATTGCTGGTGTTTGAAATGCGTGGCCTTAGCGGTGGCGATTAGATGCGCTGGCAGTCCTTTCACCAGGGCAGGTGGGAAGCAAAAGGGTCTGCAAGTTGTGTGTCTCTGCCAGCCTGTCTGTGGGGCCACTGGAGGTGTGAGCAGTTTCTGCTGTCCCCAGCCACTGCTGTGCAGTGCAGTTGCCTGCTTGCTGGCTCCTGCGATTAAACAGCACTGTTTAGTAGCATCTAATGCTCATCTCTACAACAAGACATACAGGACAATAGAGAATTAAATTAAATTATCTGTAAACCCAGTGACCCACTTTCTATTTTAAATAGAGCAGAAGTGTTTAAAATATACAATTAGTTCATTTGCCTCACAGAAGAATGCGTTGGGAAGAAATGGTTATGCTTTGCATAATACCCTAACAAGGAAAAGCTAATGTGATATGGCAAATTATATGTAGAACTGCAATGATAAAATAATTGATCTTCTGGAGATTATTTTAATTGTTGATTTTTGTCTTTCATATGCAAATAGACAAGTGATGGTCTTATAAACTATTTTACAGCTAAGAGAGGGACTTATCAGCTGCCTTGTTAGTAGCATTCATGAAGTGTCATCTTCCCAGCGCAGGGAATATATATAAGAAGGATCTAGCCAACATAACTGTTTATTGCAGTTTAGACTTCATATTCTTACATAGTTGAAATTCAGAGGAACAGGTATAACAGCAGCTAACATTTCAATCTTGCTGTAGAAACAAATGTATTCCTAATTTACCAGGTAGAGAATGCCTAACCCTACGACAGAATGATTCCACCTACTTTATCAACATGTTCACTATCTGTGTCAATTTGCATGGAACATAATTACTATTGTTTTAAATAATTGCAGCTATCAGTGCAGACCTTTGAACAAGGGGGAGCATGTTCAAAAACAATAACCTTTTCATGAATTAATGGCGCTATAATTTTCTCAAAAGTTCTTTCCTTTTTCTGCTTGTGCAACTGTCTATCACTCTTTGGCTAATATGCACGTATCACATGCTCGTCTGAATAACTCTTTTTCTCCTCTTTTCTTGGTTTGCTAAAATGAAAGGTCTTAGCTAACAAGGCGAAATGATATTTTAAGAGAAGATTTCTACAGAGACAAGTGTTGCTTTAGTTGTCTCCTGCTTGTACGGTGTTTCTTTCTCATCCGCTACTTTCTTGCTTCCTACTGTTGTGTAAGTAGACCATTAACAAATAAAAAAAAACGAGGAAAAAACCCTGAAGGGTCTCCTCAACTCCTATCAGCATTTATGATATCTTTAATTTATGTTCAATATATGTATCTTGCTGGCCTGAGGTGAACCACTCAGCAGTTAGACTGCAAGCCTGCAAACTGAACAGACTAACCTTAAATTTACCCTCAAAAATATTAACATATATATTACTTATGCATGATACTGAGCCAGTGGGGGGTTTTTAACAAAAACCAGGGAGATTGAAAGTAGAGAGAGAAAAAGGCTATTTTGTCTGTGTCCTGTCCTGAAAGTGTTCTGTGATGCTGCTCCCAAAGGATGTAAAAATCCCTTTAGACTGCAGTGACTTTCTGCAGTGACAGTTGAGTCATATTTTTGTGAGGTTTTGTGGTGTCATTTCTTATGTCTAAGAACTGTTATGCTAAATTTAAATTTATTCTTCCAAATAATAAAGGAATTGTTAAGAACAGTCAGACACCTTTGCTAAACTGATAACTACACTTTTCCTGTTTCAAATATAAAATAATAAACCTATTTTATTTTAGTTTGATTTTCAGAATGTCAATAACATTTTGCCCATATTTGAAACCAATGAAACCCATTCTTTTTATCTTGTATCTGGATTCCCTGGTGCAGATGGATTGAAATCACAACACAAACTTTACCTTGACACTTGCACATCTTTTCTTCTTTCCCTGTCCACCTACGTCAACAAAACCTAGTATCTTCATGAAACTATGAAAAATAATATGGTGTAATTAAAAATATAAAGTTAGGATATAAAGTAGGGATAGAAAATGTTTAAGGTGTTAAAGGCATATCTTAACATCTTCATGGTATTTACAACAGCACATTCAACTCTGTCATATTCATCTGATAAATGGCGATGGCTGTGAAAGAGGAAGAGCTCACAGGGGTACAGACAAACACAGATATTCACACAGAGATGTGAATCCTTGGTGACTTTAAACCTCATTTCCTTGAGGCAAAGACCAAGTAGGGGCAATTTCAGCTTGTCAGTTAAATTGAGGAAAATCTGTGATGAAGCTTAATAGAGCCCTTAATAGAGCCCTGCCTATAATTTAACCTGGAAATGCTGAAAGTTGTATCTTACGGTAGTAATAGATGTACCTGGTATTTAGGGCATTAACACAGATTTTTCTTTATCGGCTATTTTTTGGCTTGAGATTATGCTCGGTAAAACATGCTGTCAACTCCAAGTAATGCCACTGATGTTCATCATTTATAGTGCAAGAGAATAGAAACAGAAAAGATAAAATATTGCATTTACTTAGTGATATTAAATGGTCAGTACCTGATTATTGTAATAATCATTCTTCAGATAACTCTTACCCATGAATTACGGTATTTGATAACAGAATCCTCCACCTCCTGGGGGACTGTCCCACACATTAGAGAGATGTACTGTAAAACTTAGCCCTAAATTTCCCTTGCTGATTCTTGTGTAAAAGAACACTTGCTCAGGGTACTGAGATATTTGTACCTACCAGACCAGCAGGTGAGATTTTGACATGGTAAGACTTGGTTGCAGAAACCCAGCTGTGCCTGAAAAGGGAATTTGGCGCCTATGTTTACTGCCCTGAGTCTTGTCCTTTTTGCCTGAAGGAAAGACCTAAATAGATCTGGGAAGGGAGGTACTGAAGGCAGCTGGCAGATATTTTGAGAAGCAGAGCATCCTAACTGTTGGATGTGAGCCCTTCAATGCCTTCCTGGATTTGGGTCACAATTCATTCCCTACTGCTATAAGACGTGATTTCAGAGGGGGGAAAAGCTACTATGTGTGCATATAGAGCCTGTGAGTTTCTTTAATCTTTGGAACTACTAGGTTTTGGGGCCTTGTATCGAGCTGTTCATTAAATACTTGCAAATTCGAGTCCTTTTTCTTCCATCTCTGATATTCAATTTATTGACAAGTGGAAATAGAAATGTAAGATATGTAACTGCTTAGAAACCCTTTAGGGTTTCTGCTAGCTGTGGGGAGGTGGGTAGTGGTTTCTGATGCCATGGCGCAGATCTTTGCCCATTATTAAACTCAGTAGGGTTTGGGATGAGCTAATTAAGGAGTCTTTTGCTCCAAAGGGTTAATACTGATATCTGCCTTCTCCTGGGAAAGAAATGCTGCCTGGTGTGGGTGAAGAGGCAAACGAGCGAAATATGGATGTCTTGGTCTGAGAACAGTGATTAGTTCCTCATTAAAGAGACAGAGAGAGACACACTGTAACTATAGTAACCACTGCATATATGATCCTCTACCCTTCTCATTGTAACCCACTTGGTTACAACAAAGATTTCAAGCTATTGTTAATCATTTGTACAGCTATTTCTCTAACTGAAGAGTCACATAATAAATGCTTGTCAAATATGCATATATACATATATATGTATATAAGATATGTACTTTTATATTCACACATGTACACAGACTCAGAGAAACTGAGTTTCCTTATGATTAGCTAAACAGATGGATAGAATCACCAGTATAAATACCCATCAGTGGTATTTGTAATACCTTTTTTTCTTGGTGACTAATGGAAAAGAAATGCCATAATGACTCAGGAACCATGTTACCATTTAAGAATACTTGTATCTCTGCATATATTTCTATTCTCTGAGCTATTACGTGTTTAATTTCAGCTGCTTCTTTTGAATAAAATACCATTAACATTTAAAATTGGAATAAATGGTGTATGTCTCAGAAATGCTGCTGCCTGTATCAAAGCCCGTTTCAGATCTCTCTCGAGTCGACAATGCCATTAACCTGTTCCACTGCACTCCACACCTGGCTAACTGCATTAACGCGTGATACTACTCACCAACTTGGAATGAAATGACTAACATTTAGCCTACTGATATGATCAAGCATAAATCTGAAAGAAAAATTGCTGGCAAACTTTCCCTTCTAAGGAGGTCATGGCAAGGTTTACAGTATTCATCCTCCTCAATCTGGTTAAAATATCCTGTCCTGTACTAAAATTCAAGGGCAAATGTGAGTTAAACCTATTGGCTTTGGAGCTATTTTCAAATCCTGTATTTTATGGACTTTTAGCTAGAAATTATGAGAGCTCCTAGTCAGCAGAACTGAACATCTTTCTTTGGTTTGAAACTGATATTGCCAAATAACAAGTCCTTCCATTCACTGGTGATAATGAAACCACTTAGCTGTAATAACTCTATCAGCATTAAGGGGACCAAATTTCAGTCGAAGCCTACCAAGAAAGTCTCTGCTCATGTCAGTGAGGGGATAGTATAGCAACTGAAATGCCAGAGAGGGTCAAATACATTTCTACACAATTTCTTTTTACAACAGAGAAATCTAAGTCCAGCCTCCTAGTCTTACAATCATGCCTATATTTTCAGTCCCTGAAACGTGGCAGGGTTATGGGTCACAAGATCTATTCTGATAGCTTTTTTTTTTTACTTTTAGACTGGTTCAGTGAAAAGTGTTAAATTTTTTACGGTTCTCAAAAAAGCTCCTGCATGCTTTCTGCCTGCCTTTAACTCCTAGAGTGAAAAAATCCTTGTGCCTCAGTGAAATATCTCCACTCATCTGAATACCAAGGTAAAATTTCACTGAAATGTGAGTTCCACTGGAATTTCTTCTGGTTCCAATAAGGTGCAGATTTGCTTCTTTCTTGAAGAAAAATCAGGCTCTTCAGGATCAGGACATTCCTGACACAGTTCCTGGGCATGGGTTGCTACTTGCCCTTTGTAGCGATAGGGCCATGCAGTGAGTTATCCTGGCCCTCACAGTGAACACTGGCCACAGCAACTCCTGGGACATTCAGTTTGCTTTTCTTGCATGTCTCCTGATCTGGGAGCATGTGGAAGCTGAGATTTCTGAGGTATCCAGAATGTTCTGCATATCCAGACATTTGCAGACCATTGTAAATATCTGATACTGTTAACACAGACAAAACCTGCACGTGTGAAATCTGCCTCACCACACCAGGGCTCTGTTAGGTTTGCACTAAGGTGCTTTTGGTTTCCTAGATTTTCCTCCTGGGCATGTTGCATAACATCTTCCCCAGAGATGCTTCTTGCCTAGGTGTGCAAGAAACGGCAGCAACTCTGAACAGGAGGGCGCTGACGGGTGAAAAATAAGGAGCCCTGTATTATCTGTCTTTAAAACACACTTCAGAAAAGGTTGTGAAAGAATGTACATGGCCTGTAATTACTTCTTGTCAGGGTATATCAGTAAAAAGCAAAGAAGCTCTCGAGATATATTGCCTCAGGTTCTTGCTGCCAGTAACATAGAAAAAAGGAGCATGTGACACGGTTCTAATTTGTTGTTCAGAATACAGTTCATTTTAAACCTGTCAAATTTTTAAAAAAACAAAACAAAACAACAAATCCACCTCATGTTTCTATTATATTTGAAGCACAGGATGTCAGCATGAGCATCTGGGAGAGCTTTAAGGTTTTTGTCACTCTATAAATGCACTGGTATTTTCAAGTGTCTCATGATGTACTAGCAGGTACACGTTTTTCCCTTTTCCTTTGAAATGGAACAATACTTTCTGGTATCCCTTAATTTTACAACAGGTATCCCTTAATTTCTGCAATACTTTTCATAGAGAAATTAATGGTATTTTCTTTTTCATACTATGTGAACTTTCTTATTCACTTCTTCCCCCTTCAGAGCAATCAATGGACAAGTAAACACCTAGAATGTCTTTTTGTCTTTGCCCATGAAGTAGTAGGGTGAAATTCCTCTCCTATACAATATTCTGGCAGAACTTTAAGTTGTGCATATCCCACCTGATGCCAAAAACTGTTTTATGTTTGTGCAACTTCAGTCTCTAAAAATAGGGAATTAGAGTAGCATTTATTATGATTATGATCATAATAAATGAACACTTGGAGCAAAGTTATGGGAAAAGCTAATTGAGCCCGGCATTTAGTTACATCTCTAGAGCTGAATTATACTAACTTTTTTCCATTAAAGATGAAAGTCTGATGAATTTCAAACCTAGTTTTACTATCTGTATTCCACAATGTAATTAGACTTAAAGATTGTAATATAACTTTTCCTGCCATTTGCAGGGAATGATGGGGCAAGAAATGGGAAAATCATGCAGATGAAGAGATGCTTTGAGACTCGTGTTAGCAGCAGAATTTTGGTTTTTTTGATCATGAGTTGGTTTATATGCCACTGAGCCTGCTGGGAACATATGAGGTCCACCTGTCTCAAAGTGGAAAAAGAAGCTTGCCTTAAGAGTTAGCAGGGCTTGTTGAGAGAGCTTTAAAACTAGATTTGAATTAGGCTGGAGAAAAGGAAGCTCAAGGAGGAAGCTTATCACTCTCCACAATTACCTGAGAGGAGATGGTACTGAGGTGGGGCTTAGTCTCCTCTCCCAGGCAGCAAGTGACAGGATGAGAGGAAATGGCCTCAAGCTGCAACCAGTAGCAGTTTGGGTTAGGTACCAGGAAATATTTTTCATGGAAAGGGCTGCAAAGCATTGGAATAGGTTGCCCAGGTAAGTGCTGGATTCACCATTCCTCTAGGTATTAAAAAAATGTGTGGATATGGCACCAAGTGGTGAACATGGTGGTGTTATCAGGCTGATTGTTGGGCTTGATGATCTCAAGGGTCTTTTCCAGCCTTCTTGATTCTATGATTCTAACTTGCTAATTACATCAAATTATCTTCAGAAATAAAGTCTTCAAGTTTTGTTTCCCAGTCTCATTTTGTGAGAATTTCCTTTTTATTGTTTCAGTTTGTTGGAGTTTTTTATTTTATTATAGTGAATATTGTCTTGTTTGGTTTTTCTGTTTTTTTTTTTTAATTTTGTTTGTTGCTGCTAGCCATGGTCCCCAGTTACATGCTTGCACTGCATACTCTTTTGTTCACTGTCAGACTAAAACCAGTATAGGGTGTGCTTGTTGAGACAGGTAGGAGCTGTGAGTTTGCCCTTGGTCCTGGTACAGTCAACCTCTCGAGCTGAAACCACTCAAAATAAGCTTAACTCTATGATTTACAGAGAGATAAACTTCAGTGATACAGTTCACACTGCTGTGTACAGCATCTTGAGACCTGTAAATGTCTGGCTGGAGAAGTATTCAGAAAATGGATGGGTGGATGAATGGTGGGTGGAATGATGGATTAACTGGAAATAGGCACAGAAATCATCCACAAACTGAGCGAAGGAGAGCTAACACTGTGCTGACTGGATGAATTCTGCCTGGCACCTGAACACCACTGGGAAGTGGGGGTTTTGACATTGCTGCTCTGCAAACCAAACATAAATGCTGGGGGTTCCACCTCCGATCTCTCCTAAAGAAAAGTAAGTTTGGAAAGGCATTCACGGTTTTATAATTTAAGAGTCTTTTAAACCATCTACATAGTGTCACCGTATTTCTGAGAGGTACACAATCTCTGAGTAATGCAAAACATGGACCACTGACTGCCGTCCTTGTAGAGGATTATTAATGTGCATAGACAGCGTCACCTTTTGGACAGTGTATTGTATTTGGTTCAGGTTAATAATCACTACAAGTAATTAGTCTTGGTAGCCTATGTAAAACAAACTGGCTGTCTCAATTTCCAAAAGATATGTGGTGCAATAAAAGAGAAAATAGGAAACTAATGCTTCTTATAGCAGCAACTTAAAATCTTGAGCCAGGTTTCCCTAGCTTAAATGCTTCATTCAGCAGGATGCATAAAGAAGACTTGTCCTTGGTTTCACTTGAGCCAAGCACAATTCAGCCTCTAGTCCTTCATTTCTTTTCACCTCCAACCTCTTCTTTCAATGCTCCTTCAAAAAGCAATTAGTCAACCCTTGCTCTAAAATAATCATCACATTCAGATGGGAACAAGAACCTAGTGGAGTCTAGTGTTTAAAATACTATTCAGGAATCCCATTTACACTCTAGGATATAACTGTCTAGGTCTTGAGGTGAATCTTAGGTGAATTTCTCCAGACCTGTTTTCAAGCATATTTTATGCTAGTTTGGAGTCCTTGGTGCTTATTCCTCAACTCAGAACGTCTTGTTATTCCTTTACTTTCCTTATGCCTCAATGTAGTCAGAGAACTTGAGCAGCTGTGAAATACTCCAGTTTTGGTCAGAGCCCTGGAAGCTATTTTCAGCCTCGGATAGTATTTCTGGTCCATTTACCCTTCTGGGGTGTTGTTCTGTTTGCCATTGCTGCAGTTCAGCTGCATTTCCTAACTGCAAGTGACCTCTAGCACACTGGCCACTTTGCCAAGTGGGAGGTAGCACCATTCACAACCCAGAAGCCCCAGTGCTGAGCTGTGCATTTCCACAATGCTTTTAGCATCAGCTCTTTCCTCTCCCTTCCCAAAAGGCGGCATAACTTCTCAGAGCTCCCAACATTTTCCACCAAACGTGACAAAAGTGTAAAGATCTCAAAGACATGAAATTGATCCTAGTTTCGTAGATGGCTGGTGAGAGGGGACAGATTTAGTTCTCTCTCTGACAGAAAGTCTGGACCTTCTGAGCTCCAGACTTCTACCTTCCCTTTGGTTTACTGATCACACAGTACAGTGTGGGATAGAAATCATATAAACACGGGCTGTTTCTTTTTCCATACACAGGAAAGTAGATTTTATGAGTTTTTCTCCTCAGAAATGATTTGTTCTCCATGTGTAGCTTTTTGGTTTTTTCTTGGCAAGGTGTAATCAAGGACTTTTTTTCTGAAGTCATGGAAATGTTCAGCCTAGATTGGCATAAGAGAACAACCTCTAGCACCAATGAAGCAGTGTCACGGGGAGCCTTGAAAAATACGGATTTCACAGCATGAAATCAGAATATACTAGGAGAACAAAAAACATTCACATCTGAAAAGAGGCTAAAATGGAACAAAATTGAATTTATGTGGAAAATTTGACGACTCAGAACTGGGATGGGCCTATTTTGGAGGAGAAAATAAAATCAAGAAATTGCATGTGAGACACTGTAAAGGTGGCAGAGGTTTATTGAAAGATGCTCTTGAATTTTAGTAGTGTAACTACTGAGGCTGCAGGCCATGAGGCTACAGTAAAGACAGAAAACTTTAAAATATACAGGAAGATTCACAGGTGCACCATTCCCAGCTGGGTAGCGGTAAATGTTGCCCTAACCAAAGTAGAACCGTATGTACTGTTCACCTGCACATACTCTGAAAAAAAGAAATTTATATATATATATATTTTACATTTTTTTTGTCAAAAAATATGCCTTTTAGGCCAAGTCACTAAACTGCATAGGTACACAAGGCACTCAAGCTAAAGCAAAGAAGAGGAGTTTAAATCCAAGATGGGAGGAATACAAAAAGGGAAATCAGGATCTGCCATTTCATTCTTCGCAGCCTTTTTGAACCATGGTGTGTAAGGTCCCAATTTGGGAAGCAACACACTGGGACTGTACTCACAAAACCCTGATGAACTTGTGCATGCCATTTCATCTTCATCAAGGGTTGACCAGAAATTAAGTCAGTAAATTGAAACATAATGTTCTTACACAAAAGAGGGAATCATTATTCTCCAAGAGCATGAAGATTTTAGTATTTTGGTTCTACTTTAATGTCCCGTTTGTCTGGAATCTGAGTTGGCTTCAGGCATATGTTTCTGTGATAATTTCTGTATGAAAAGATTTGCATCATTTCACACATTAAAAAACTGAAAAATAATTTTAGGCCATAGGTCCTTCTCTAGCTTTACTTACAATTTATTTTTAAAGTTTATTTGGTATGATATGATCTACAGCACACACTGATTTGCTCCATGATATAAAATGTTTCATTAGTTCTGTAACAATCCAGATAGTTTTGAAGTAAGAAGGAAAGACTTTCAAAAATTTTCTTTTCTCCTCCACAGAAAGAAAATGAAAAAAGGTTTGTAGAAAAACATCCAAATTATTGTGAATACAGAAAGCACATCTTATGGAGGTTCAGACATGTTAAAATACAAGGAACCAGCCAAAGTGGAAGAATAGTAAAATATCATGTAACAGGTTAAACTATAAACTGACTGAGTGAACAACTGGAAGATGAAAAATATGAAAGGCAACATTCCTGTATGTCCTGGATTAACTTTACTAACATTAAAATTTTCATGCTGTAAGAGATGTACTAAAAGAAAATAACCATGATGGGAAGAGGAAAACCTAGAAGTTGGGGTTTTTTTAAGCAAATTTAATTATATTAAATTAGAATGCTTTTAATGCGCAAATATACGTCTTAAGGAAATCCAGGAGGTCCCTTGGATACCTGAGAGTGCTTAAGTCTCCTCCACTCCTCCATTTGTGTTCACTATCATGGTGCTTTATAAGAAGTATTAGCTGCATTCACACTAAGTTTATTTCATTCCCTTGTTTACAACTGGCTCAGGATCCTCTTTTTCTGTGGTTAGAAATACAGGCATACTAATCCTATTTAGTCTCCCTGAAATGTGCTAAAGTGGTCATGATTTTTCTTTATATAATTGCACTATAGCACAAATTAAATTTAACTAAATCAGTTACGTTAGTTAGTAATACCACCATTTAAAGTGATAATAGAGGGTAATAATACTTCCTAATCATAACTTCATAATCACAGTCATAACTTTTAGACTTTAAAGTAAGTGTAGTCAGTAGTGATGAAGCAGTTCTGTTTCTTGTCATCTATAGCTGCAAATTTTACCTACATCTAATGCCTATGACTAGACTACAACTGCTGCATCTGCACCTGATGGAAACAGCTTCTAACAATAGATTTCTGCCTCCCTTAACAGCCCTTAAACAGTCACCACACCATCCGCTCATATGGCCTTCATTTGTATTTGTCAGAGTGGCAAATGGCTTATTCTTGTCTGATTTAAAGCATGGCATATACAGTGAGCCACGGCAGGAGTGGAGGTTATTTCCAGTAGAACAGAAATTCATATAATAGTGGTTCAGAGTTTTACTATTATTTACTTGGGGAAAGTAAAAGCGTTACCAAAATTCTGAATAGCCAACAACACTAAAAAGCAGCGATTAAATGATGGTTGCGGTTCTTGTTTTGACAAGTTCTGTATTCCACTTCCTTTTACAAGCAACAGGCTTATATTGCCTTAAAAAGATTATCTAGAAAGCATCACTAATTTTCTCTTTTGCATATGGATATTGTCTAGTACTGCAACAATCATAGGACATGAGAAATCTGTATTCGTTAATAACAGCTTAATGAGCTACTCTCTCAGAAAACTAATTAGTCAGTCTGCTAGGTTACAGTCATTATTTTTAAAACAAACAAAACCCACTGCTAAATCTTTTTCTTGGTGTTTCTTTGGGTAGATATTAGCTGATGATGTCAGATTCAGTGCCGCACTCTTTCGCTAATGATTGCGTTGGATCAAGGAGGACACTAACAATTAAAAACTTGTCAGAAGCAAGCAAGTAAGAAGCTGAACCAATGCTCGAACTGTAATTAAAAAGAGCCCTGTAGCTAACAAGAAAATTGTGATAAACGAAGCAAGAAATTGCTTGTTATCTGTTGTGTCATCTACTCTTTGACATTAATATTTTTAGAAGAAAACAGTCATGAAAATCTTCTGTCATGTTTGCAGTTGCAAAGCTTAACAGCCATTATCGTTATGAGCAAGGCTGGGGCTTGGGATGGGCAAACCGACTACGGGAAAAAAAAGGATAGTTGGCAATTATCCTTATCTGTCTCTGATCAAAAAAAAAATCATCTTTCACTGCTAATTTATTAATGACTTTGGCCTTTATCTGCTGCCCAGTAGCTTTTGATTCTTCTGCTGCAGTCTGACCAGCAAGTGATTATGCAGGTTAGTACTGTGCATTGCTTTGAATATTTACTTAATATGTTTTATCTTAAAAACAGATTTAACCTGGGAGCTGTTCCTCTCTTAATACAGCAGTCTTTTTGATAACTGCAGACTACCCAGGTTGAAACTTTTGCTTATATTTGTCTTTTTGAAGTCTTATGAAAGCTAATCAAGAAATTATAGTCCTCATAATTCTTAGTTTGATTGTTAGGTGGTGTACTTGAATTATGCCATGGCTGTCATGATGAAATTCATCTCAGTAATATGTTGAATAATACAGTTCTGAACCTTAGGCTTGTTGGTGTTACCAGCAGTGAGCTATACAGATGAGTGAATGTTCATTCAGGCTTTGTGAAAGCAAAGATGCTTCAACAGTGAGCTCTGACTGAAAAAGCCACTGGGGTGATTTTTATGTTTGTTATGTCAACAGCTTACTTGTGGTGCCATGTACCGCATCCTTAACAATGACAACTTCTTAATGCCAATCCCTGTGCCTCCTGCTCTGCCCTGGCCAGACCTGAGCCCTAAGACCTGCCCCCAAGCCTGTGGACCACTGTGAGCATGGTTCCCCTTCCCATCCATCTGAGGTGGCGATGATAACCAGCTGCTCAGGCTGGACATTCAGAAAGCAAGCTCCCATCTCTCCAGACTTCTCTCACTATTCCTGCTCTCATGTGTTGAGCTAGTCCTCTTATCTCAGAGCTTCTCTAAAGTGAATTGTATTCCTGAACAAGGTAGCTCCAAAATCTCTGCAAGTCTCTCTTGTGTATGTGCGTGTGTTCAGTATGACGAACATCTGAATGCAATATTTTACCTTATTAGGAGTGAGCCTTGATCTGCTCCTATTACCACACACGAAAAATCTGTGTGGTCTTGATGTTATAATTTTCTGACAAAAACAAAGTATTTTCATCTCCTTTGTTCTTTGCCAAAAGCATTTAAGTACATTTTATCTGAAAATATTCTAGTATGTAACTACCAAGACAATCAATTGCCACAAGAAAGATCTTAGATATGAGTGATTAGTGACTAGAGGCACTGATGTGTTTCAATTATTTATTTTGTAAGTAATAGGATTTACTTCTAAAAGGAGTAAGAGTAACATAGCATTTATTACAAACCTCAAGGCACTATTAAGGCAAATTTCCTTAATGACTTTAGAGATAAATACTTTTTATGCATCTATTTGTTTTATGCATGTGACAAAATAAATAATGATAAACACATCAGAATATTTATGTTTAGTTTAGATTGCTTGTATCATCATACTACCAGAGATTCCTAGTGATGGATGATGCATATAATATAATATTTTCCCTAACCACAATTTTTTAGCTCTCTGCAATGATTTTGCTGAGAAAGGACATAAATAATAAAATTTTAAAACTACTTAAAAAGGTGATCTCTTCCACCATCAACTGGCCTGGCAAGATATCTTCATCATCAAATCTGCCATTAAAAAAGTTAAAGCTGTTATTTCTTGTCAGACTTCCCTTCTCCATTGGAATTCCTCTGGAAATTTACATGAGAAATTCCTGAGAAGCTGCGGTGCCAATATTCTGCAGCCACAGTATAATTCCTGTTACTCTTTAATACACTTTGGAGTTTTGTAAAGTCAGTGGCATGTGTTGTTACCAATTTAATTCACCCCTTCTACCCCGGCTGACAGTTTCCTACTTTACGCCTTCCCTCCTTGGAAAATCTGCAGTATCCTAGAAAAAAAAACATCTGCTGAGTGGAA
>VXBT01010829.1:343544-407296 GCA_013400235.1 Oriolus oriolus
GAAATCTGCTTAGAAATGAAAAATAAGAGGCCATGATTTTTAGTGCAGTTGAATGATCATTTGATCATAGCTGATGCATACCTGTGCTGGGAAGAGATACCAGTCAGCAGAAAAACTCATAAGAAAAGGCAGTGGTTTTAATTTGAAACTGAGCAAGATTTAAATTTGAAATGAAGTCATTGAGGCCATTTGTGGCCCAATGGTTGCAGTTCAAAGAGATATTATAGTTTTCACAGCAATTACAGGGTCACATACAGTGGCCTATTTATGCTACTGTATGTCACTACAGAGGTTTTTAACATTCTGAGTGTGAAATTCTATTGAAATTAAGAAATAATACCATGAGTTTCTGAATTGAACACTTAAGGTTGTTTTATGCTGTGCTTGTGCTGTTCCATGGATAAACAATTGCTCAAATTGTGCTATATTTTGCCATATAACAATTGCTGAACTCTTTCAAAATAGAGCAATCTTTAAAATGAAACCATTTCTGTCATAATTGTACTTTGTTTCCCTTAAACATTTTGACAGTGTAATTTATCTCCTAAGTGCCAATGTCCAGGAAAGAAAAAAATCTGTTTGCTAATCTCCTTAGTTCTAGGGTTTAATGTGATGTTAATAATCATGCCCACAACTTGCATAGATTTAGCAAAGGCATGAATCACAGCACAATTATATCTTAGTGAATTGAGGAATTTGTAAGCAAGCCAAAGTACTTAGCAGTTCCTGCTGTAAAAGTAGTATAAGAATATGGTACAGTGTTTCCAGATGCTGTTCTATTACAAGCTGCAGCAAGAGAAGTCAAGGGGAAATGTTCATATTTTTGTGTGAAAGCAAAGAAGAAGCTGTTCATGAGAGGGTGATCTTAGTAGCCACAAAATAGTTTCAACTGAGGCAAGAACAATAGAAATGTAATTATTAAATATAGAAATCCAGGAAATTCTAGTCTAAAACTACCCTGCAGTGATGCACATTCATAGTTTTTGAAGCATAATAATTTTTTTAAAAAATTAGCATTTGAAGGGTGCTTTATCCAGATTGCACAGTAATTATTGGTTGCCCTATCTCACTACTGCCTGGCTTTTTATTGCTGAAGGAATATTTACTGCCTTCAAGGATTGGCAGTGTTCTGGGAGCTTGTGCAGGCTCCTGTCCTACTGGAGGGAAATGGAAAGGCCTGGCAGAGGAGGGGTGGGAAGATGCTGTTATATCCTTTATGTTTCCTACAAAGAGATAACTTGTAAGTAAGCATCCAGATGAGGGTTTTTAAAAAAAATTTCCAACGGCTATGCCACATAGGATGCTTAAAGGTTCCCTAAATTATATTAATCCAAATCTATTTTCACCTGATTTCTGAGTCATGTTTTCACACTAGAATTCAAGTTTCAAGTGTGATTGCTTAAGTCATATGTTAAAAAGTTGAAATGCTCTGTTTCTACCACTCCCAATTCCTCCTACTGGAATATCGTAGGAAACAAGGTCTAAGGACCTGGGGAGGCTGTCTAGTCCGGCATAGCTGATATAACGTGTCCAGTGCTTCACATCTAAGTGATGGGTTTCCCTTTGGCTTTCCAGGTTAAAGGAGGGAATTGAGTTTGCCCTGTGCCTCTGTTGCCATCAAAGGGTTCTGTGGCTCTGGCCTCCAGAGTAAAGCAGGTAAACTCTGATGTATCCAGTTCTTCTGGCTCAAGCAGTACCAATCATGTATTAATAGTTCCCGACAGCTGTTTGTGTGATGTGGTCTCAAAAACTGCTAGAGATGGAGATTTCTTTATTTCTATTAGGAAAATTATCACAGTGCTTAAGGCTAGAAATACATCTCTCTTGATCTCTAGTCCAAATCCCCCAGGTGCAGTGTTAGTCTGTTGTTCCTTGACCTTCCTGCAGTGGACACAGGCAACAGATTGATCTATTCTTACAAGAAGATTTTGCATATCAGAAGGCTGCTCAGTCTCCCTCTAGCTTTCTTCTCTCCAAATTAAGTAGCTGCAATTAATTCAATCATTCCCTATAGGACATTTTGTAGCCCTCTGGTTATTCTTCTTGTCTTCCTCTAGGTTCTCTCCAGCTGATCCATGGATCTCTTGAAACTGATGCTCTGTGTGAAGCAGCAGTGCTGAACAGAACAAGTTGGATGCCTTGCCAACAGCCTCTTCTTTCTGTATATGCATCAGGACACAAAGACAGCTTTTAGACTGACATTGTTGGGTACTATTAAGTTAATGACCTTTCTTCTTGTGTTTGGGCAGCTGATCCATCTAAACACAAACAGAAAATACTTTTTTTTCCCCTTACACAATCATTTAAAAATTTCTTGAGACTGATTTTGAATTCTCAAGAGTTGATTAAAAAAAGTCACCCAAATTTCAGTGGAATCAAGCTGGAAAATGTCAGTCTGCTATACCTGTTGAGTTAAAATAATATACACCCTGCCTTCCCATATGTTTACAGATCAAGTAGCCTACAGAACTGACATATCCATACCATAATTATGGGCAGTGAAAGCAATAACTATACCACCGTTAACCACCCTTATCATAAAATCATTTAGGTTAAAAAACCCCTTTAAAATCATTGAGCAAACCTAACCTAAATCCTGTACAGTTTGCTCCTGCACAACTGTTTTATTATATTCTGGTTTATTATATTCTGATTTTTATATTCTTATTTTTATTATATTCTGATTTCTGACTTTTTGTTTTAATACAAAGGGCATCTTCCAATTAATCTTCTAGACCCTAACTGTGGAACTGTACAGAGAAGCCAGATCTGGTCAAAATATTTAGAATACTTCTTAAGCAGATTTGAATATTCTGGACCAAACTATGTCATCTTTCTCATACAAATCTTCATCTGTATGTTAGTAAAGTAACTTCTTCTAACTGAGTAGATACGACCTTTTTCTTGCTCTTGTCTCTGGACTATTATTTTACTTTGACTGTTTGATAAAACTTTCAGCAGAGCCATATTTTGCCTGTCACTTTCTCTTTATGAATGTTCTTTCATTACTTCCTTGAGTTTCGTGCTCTGTTTACTTCTGTCTCTATAATTTACCGCAGTCTTTTTGATAGTCTTTCAAATTCTAGGAAGCATCAGCGTATTTTCTCTCTTTTGTTCAGTGACAGTTTGTCTGCATCTGAAGTCAGATGATGTCTCTTCATTGCTGGTGATATTTCTCTTACATTAATTTCTGTTGTCGCTATTTCTTTGCAGGTGGGCCACTGATAGGAGCACCGTAATAAACTGCCACCATGAGGCATTAGCTAACTCATAAGGCAATAATGTTGATGTTGGAAATAATATTCATTGCATGATGAATCAGCGAAATCTAGAGGCTTTTCTGAGACTGTAAGTCATATCCCATATGCATTGTAGTTTGTTGAGCTGTACACAATGATAAACAGAATCATTTTTTAATAGTTTTAGGGTGGCTGTGGATTCTTTCCTTTTTTTTTCTGTTTAAGCTAAGATGGCATCAGTATTTTTCCTTTCTTTGTTGCCTAAGAGCTTTCTGGCAGTGGAGCTTCAGTGTGTATTTACATTAGCAGAAAACTTTACCCTCTTCTCACCTATGCTATGTGTACTACCAGTAAAAGAAGCAGATAAAAATGTAAGGGAGTAGAATGGTTGCAGCAGTAACTTGGAGCTGCCCAAGGACAAATAAATTAAGGTCTAGTACCTCAGACCACTTTGTAACAAGGCTTTTTAATTTTCAGTGTGGAATTCATAGTTCAGCAGAGTATCTGTACTGCTTAGACACATCTTACATACAGTGGTAGATACAGTGTAGGTGGTACCTACATACAACTAAATGCAGTTGTAAAGGAGGACTCTTTCAAAGCCTTCTCTTTCTGTCATGCCCTGAGCAGCCTTGTTGCTGATGTGGCTGAGCAGCTGGGTACCAACCATACTCTGAAGCCTCTGTAAGATCCTCAGGTCACTCCACCTCCCTACCTCTGACGAAAGCACCCTCACAGGCACGTACTCTAAGTGCCCAAAGACTCACATGGGATCAGTAAAAGCCTTGAGTCCTGTGGAAGTGCCTTTCATTTTAGTTGTTGTATCTGTAGTTTTTTTCTGTGACCATCCAGTGCTTATTTTAGTTGCAATTCAAAAGGTAAGAGGGTGGGAATCAGGCAGAAGTACCTTCCTGGCTCTGCAGAGTTCCTGAAAGAATAACTCTGAAAGGTGTGACTTGCCAATGTTGAACACTTTCTTAACTCTCAGTTTTAGTTGTTATGACACATCCAACACCTCTATTCAGTCTTCCAGGCAAAGCATGCAAAAAAGGCATTGGGTGATCTATGGAGTTTACAGAAAATAACATCTAAATTGGATACTAGAGTGAATAGACCCTGGTTTGTCGGCAGGGTATTATGTTTTTCCCCAAATATAATGTCTTATTTGCTAACACATCTCTGAAAGAAAGGCTGTAATTGTAATTAAATAAAACAGGCATGAATAGCGTAAAATAGAAGCGTAACACAAATATGTAAAGCAGAAACACTTGTCATTGTTTTTGTTCTTTAAATTCTTCTCAAAGATGTCATAACCCATCAGACTGTGGCCATTTGTCTGATTTGAAAATCTTTCCTTTCAACAAAAAGTGAAATGTTTCCATGGAGATCAGCCAGAGATAGCCAAATGACGAACTTCTTGGCTGTACTTTCAGTTTGGTTTCTATGGTTTCCAGACAAGGAGGGGGTAACGTGAAGTCACTGAGCTTGCTTTCTTTCTTTCTCTTTCTTTCTTTCTTTCTTTCTTTCTTTCTTTCTTTCTTTCTTTCTTTCTTTCTTTCTTTCTTTCTTTCTTTCTTTCTTTCTTTCTTTCTTTCTTTCTTTCTTTCTTTCTTTCTTTCTTTCATTCTGTCATCCTTTCGTTCTTTCTTTTGTTCTTTCTTTCGTTTTCTCTCCTTCTCTCCTTCTTTCTCTCTCCTCTCCCACCTTATTTTTCAGCAGGTTAAAGGTTATTGTAAAACAAGTTGTGTGGGCTCACAACAAGCCCACAGCAAGCAAGGGTAATCATTGTCATCTTGGTCCTTGAAAAGCCTTACATAGGTCAGTTGTGCAGTTTTACAATTGTCCTAATTCTAGAATAAAGAAATAAAGATAAAGTGATAAGACTTTCTTAGCATTCTGGGCAAAGTTGTAGGGAAAATAAGTTTATAATGATTACATTCACCTTGACTGTGCACACAATGAGAAAATGGTAACAGGACTCACACCACACACTTCTTTTTAAAGGATACAAAAACTAACAATGAAATACTGCATCTTGGAAATGTCTGAAGGCCTTCAGAGTAAGAAATACTGCAGGTCTCACTAGCAATACTAAACTCAATGGAAAAATTTAGGCATTAGAGTAGTAAGCAGGGTAGCTAATGAATTTCTATACAGTGTCAAGAGAACTCCATAAAGCAAAAGAAAATTGTCACCTTGACATCTTTATTCTCATTTTTCCTCTCACTCTGCACACTAAAGTTGTTCTCTTCAAAAAGTGTCACATGGTTGTTTGGAACTGGCAAAAGATCCTTTCCACGCTACTTCAGAGAATGTTACAAAGCACATATTCCTTCTTCATAGATCCAAAGTGTGTTTTCCTCTCCATCCTGCTTCGCTGTTTCTTCCCTTCCCAAGGACAATGATAAAAACTTATTTCCACTTCTTCTCAATTTTTAATGAGGGCTAATTCAATTGTCTCCTATCACCTCTGTCACATTTCTGAGAAGGCAGTTTCTGTCTATTGCCACCAATTGCATCCTCCTTTTTCTGGCTCCCTTGCAGAAGCAAATTTATGGTATTGTAGAAAGAGTCAAAAGTAAGAATGAAGAAAACAAGATGTGATGCTGTTGCTACTTGGAACCCTGAAGTGAGGACTGAGTGAAGCTTGATGAATTATGAAGGCTCTTGTATCTGCCCAGTATGTACCACTCTGCGAATTTAACTGTTCATGCTGTCTCCAGGCAAGAAACTGATGAAAAATGAAGTATGTCACACAACCTGTTGTGATGCCTAAACCCATTCTTTCCAAAACAAATAAACAAACAAAAAAGACTAAAGAGTAGGACCTAGTATTACAATTCAAGCTACCCCCTTTCCATGGAAATGCCAGGTTAAAGTATTGAAAAAGTTCAGTGGTCCAACAACTTTGTGGTTCTAAATTTAAAAAAAAAATTTAAAAGGTGAAAAACCCCTAGATAACAAATACAGGGCACAATACATATTGAAAATCAGACCACAGAATATTATTCAGCCATAAAACCTATTCTTTCTAAAAAGCTTTGAAAAGTATTTGAAATCTCTGCAGAAAACAGATGGTTCATGCTAGCAGAATAAGAGAAGGAGACAAGAAGGCATCACCAGCCTGACCCACAGTAACTCAGTGAGGGGGCTGTGATACCTTAAACATGTGTGGGGCAATGGAAGGTGGCAGGTGCTGCTGCTTACCCACCACAGTGTTCACTGTTCTGCTGGTGAAACGAGATGAAGAGATGGGAATAAGCCTTGTAAAAATGGCACAGGGAAGGGTCACCCCTTCCACTTATTGCAGTCTCCCCCAAAATTGTGTTGTGTATGACTACAAGATTGCAAACAGCAGCAAGAAGATAAAACAAGCAGTGAGAATCTGGTGCAATGGTTGTCTCAAATACCCTGAGGTGAGATGCAGCTTGCAGAAGCATTGCTAGGGGAATCATACTGAAATTGGTCTGTGTGGTATGAGATCTGACTAATACAAACATCTAAAATATTCATCCTTTGCTTCAAGATCACCGCATGAAAGGAATTTTTTAGACAATGAAATTTCATTGTTACCTTGATTAACTAATAACAAAATTAGTTCACTTATATGCATCTGTAAAGCATAACAAAGCAGAGTTTTCACCTGTGTAACTATTTCTAATTGTGTGCAATACAGAATAGAACTTACTAATGGCTTGCAGAATGGCATCTTAACTCCTGTAGAAAAGATTCTCCATGATGGAAAATATTTTCCTGGAGGGTATAGACTGCATGTTGTTTAGTGGATGAGCTTTCAGTGAAAACTGTGCATTGTGTTAATCATTGCCATTACTCTTCTTTCCTTCAGTTATATAACCTGTTGAGGATGATAGTTTTTGCTCTTCAAACCAGTATTAGTAGAGATGTGGTCCATGTGCCAGACAGACTTCATAGCAAAATTCCTCCCTTCTACTGTGTGATTCTGTTGCCATTGCCTGTGTGCATCTAAGAACTGTCTCCTGTCTTTGTGTCTTTGAAGGGCTCACAGAGCCAAAATACTGTGGTGTCAATCAGAAGCTGCTCTGATTTCAGAATTACAGAATTGCTAAGGTTGGAAATCACCTTTGAGATCACCTAGTCCAGCTGTAAGCCTAACACTGTGAAGTCCACCACTAAACTATGTCCCCAAGTATCACATCTGTATGACTTTTAAATACCTCTAGGGATGGTGACTCAACCTCTTCCCCGGCCACCCTGTTCCAACGCTTGACAACACTCTTGTGAAGGAATTTTCCCTAACAATCAGTCTAAACCTCCCCTGGAACAATTTGAGGCTGCTTACTCTTCTCCTGTCACTTTTAACTTGGGAGAAGAGACCAACTCCCACCTGGCTACACCCTCTCATCAAGAACTTGTAGAGAGTGATAATTACCCTGAGCCTCCTTTTCTCCAGGCTAAACAACCACAGGTCCCATCCCACAGCCATTCTTCATCAGACTTGTGCTCCAGACCCTTCACCAGCTCCACTGCCCTTCTCTGGACATGCCCCAGCCCCTCAATGTCCTCCTTGTAGTGAGGGGCCCAAACTGGATGCAGGATTTGAGGTGTGGCCTCACCAGTGCTGAACACAGGGGGACAATCACTGGTCTTGTCCTGCTGGCCACAAAATGTCTGATACAGGCCAGGTGCCATTGGCCTTCTTATCCTAACAGGCACACACTGGCTCATGGTTTGCCACTGCCAACCAGCACGCCCAGGTCCTTTCTGCTGGCACCTTTTCAGGTCTCTGCAGGAGTTTCTCTGCCATGACCAGTCATATACCCCCTGTGGGAAAAGCAATGCTTCTTTCTCAGGTGTGCCAGATGTGCATCCTGCAACATCCATGACCCGCAGGGATGAATAGAGGAGCTAGCTGTTCTGCCTGCTCCCCCACATCACAGTCCCATGACTGATGCTGCCACACAGCAAGGATGTGACTGCACTTTGACTGGGTACTGGATGTGCAAATAATCGTGACAGGAGAGGGGGATGCAGCTTCCAGTGCAGCAGAAATAGATCTATGGCCACCCTCTGGCTGCAAGTGTAGGTGTCACTTCCCTCCTCTGCACATTTTTGATAAGTTGAAATAGAATTGCATACCATAAATTATCTTCAACAATCCATATCTCCTCAGTCATACCTTTCTGCAGTGATCTCTGTTGCTTAGAAGAGGAGAATAAATTAACAAGCATGAGGGCTTTTACCTCTGATTGCAGCCCTGGGCTATCTCCCTGTTATCAGAACTTCACAGGAAAACTGTTGGTTTTCACCCTTTTGAGGAAATCTTTTCCACTTAAGCTCATGACTCTCCTTTGCCTCTTTTCATCTTGGCAAAAAGTTCTCCCCAACCTGAAGCTTAGCTAAACATGCTTGGAGATGACTGAAAGAATACTTGAGTGTTATTCTGCCAGGGTAAAAACAAGGAAAGACTTCTGTGGTAAGTCTGAATATTTGGCTTTTGCATAAAAGACTGGGAAAAAATAAGCTTCAAGAAAACAAGCCTGATGTCATCTAGCTAAAATTTAAAGACAAAGTGATGTTAACTACATGATTTTGAAATCTCCAAAGGAATTCTGAGAGAGATTGTGACCAATGAAGTCAGAAGAGCCCATAAAGCAGGTGGATGACAAGGCTTCAACCCATGGTGAACTAGGTTTGTCTTAAAGAAGTAAAGAAAAAGATTCAAAAAAAAAAAAAAAAAAAAAAAGAGAGAAAAGAGTTTTTAAACCTGCTGGGAGAGCTGGGTGATGTGCTGAGGCACTTCCAGCTTGTCCAGTACATATATTCCCCAGCCTTGACCACAAAATGAAAATATTAGATCCCTCCACAAGTCTAGCCATCTGTTTCCAGCTCAACACCTAACAAGCATACTATGACACTCCTGATAAGAAGCCAGAATTTAATGTTGGCACTCATGGCACATTCTTCTGTAGACATGCAGGAAATGGAGAGAACTCTATTGGATGTGAATGGCACTATCCCTGTTGCTGACATTAGGACTGATTTTAGGCATCCAGAAGTGACGCTGTAGACTTTGCATTTTAACTCAGCCAATATCTGTGCAAGAAACTGCTAATTACTCCAGAACTTGGAAGGCCTTAAGCAGAAATAATAGCTTGGGTACTGAAAAGAATAGCAAAATATTTGTCTTTCTTTGCAAAATTACTTCTTAAAAGTATATAGCATGGTGCAGGAAATTAAAGGTCTTGAAGTCAATGTTCTGAGTCCTTTTAATATTGAAATTGAACAATGAAATTCAAGACTCTTAGTCTGAATGCTTTGAAGAAGGTATATTTTCCTCTTTTACTGGATATTATCTGTTCAGGATATTATGTTGAAACATCCTTTGTGTGAAAAAAATTATTAATGAACTGCTTTAATAGTTTTGTAGCATAAATATTTGCATTTATGAGCAGATACATCAAATATCATAGTAAAAACTGTCTCCCTAGCAGTCCCATCACAGTGTCTCCATTTGTATGGCAGCAGCAAGGCTCAGTCATATTCATTCCCATTTCACACATCCTTCAGAGATCACCAGATCACTTGTCCAGTTTTGATAACCTGTCCAACTCAGTGAATTTACAGCACGTGGGACTGCAAAGAGATGCTTTAATGTGAAGGTTTTCACTCTAAGAGCATGAGAATGGAAGAAAATGAAAAACAGACAGGAAAAAGTGATGTTAAGCAATGGTACATTGTGGGGGGGGGGGGGGCGTGGTCCTGTGTGGGGTGTGAGGAAAAGTTATTTGTGATTAAAGAGACATTCTGTGAATGGAAAAAGTATTATTTTGAATAGAGGAAGCGGCAAAATAGGAAGTTAAAAATTGGTCCATACAAAAAACCAGTCACACTGAGTGCAAGGAGGGAGGATGCAGTAGTTTTGAGACACTCCTGAAGAACTCATCTTTGCTAGGGAAAAGGTATTTTTAATACACATTCAAATTTTCATGTAATGTAAGTTGCATCTTTCTTCTAAACACAGAAACTGGTCAAATTGTGCAGTGGGCTGCAGCACAGTCTCACCCTTTGCGACTTAAAAATTGTGGTTTAATTTGGTGCAAAGAGCATCCTGACCTGGTTTGACTATTGCTTTCTCTCATTGCTTTTTAGACTTTTTAAGACTTCCACCCACACCAGTAAAGATCCAAATAAACTCAAGTGGAAACTGTATTTTAGTTCCTGCTATTGACCAGTTCCAAATGTCCTTCAAACGTTGTCAGGACATTTTACTGAAGGGCCGTCTCCGTATTTCTGCTTCGTTGCGGGCGTACCCCGAGCCCTTCCCTGACGAGCCGAGGCTGTTAACACCTGGTGCGTGAACTCTGCTGGAGAGCTTGTCCCGTGTTCCCGCCGGGAGCAGCTTCCTTGCGCGGCGCTCGGGAGAGAAGGAGCTTCTTGCTGCCATCTATTGATGGCGCGGCGGAAGGGTCAGGCGCCGCCGCGCCCCGGCCGGCCGGCCGGCCTCACGCCGCTTTTTCGTCTCTGCTCCTGGAGGTGACGAGGTGGTGTTATTCTCAGCGGCTGAGTGAGCAGAAAATGGTTTGAATTTGATGCAGGGTGAGCGAGGCTTCTGCCTTACCCAATTCTCAGCCCCGGGTCGCGGGGTATGAGTGTTCTGTGGTTCAAAAATGGGGAGAGAAGGGAGAAAGGCCTCCGGGGCTTCGCCAGAACGAATTTCACAGTGAATTCCAATAAAAGTTAAAATAACTGACACAAAGATCATAATACTTGTAAAGCAATAGTTGTTAGATAGTTTGGAAGCGTGAAAACCCCTTTCCAGGCCTGTACAAAAGGCAGAGGAGCATGAAGGCTCACTCAGAGAGAGCCAAGAGGAGAGCGCGCAGGGGCAGCGAGGCAGCCAAGCCACAGCAAAATGTGACAGGGACATCTTCCCCGGGGGCTAAAGGGGGCACGAGTAGCGTTGTGACGGGCTCTGTAGCTTCACTGACCATGGACAGTGTGCAGGGTGTCTGAAAACTGCGAGGGAAGCATGGGACCAGAGGTCTGTAATATTGGATATTCGCGTCAGTAGGTGGGGAAACGGAGTCAAAAGACTCAGAATGCCTGAGCTGTAGAAGTGTGTGTTCTGCTTTTTGTGCAAACACCTTTGTGATCACTGGTGTTTAATTCCCTGAATTGATCTCAGGTTTGTTTCCATACGGATTTTGTTTCATAAAATGGCTTTCACACGCAGGAAGATTCTTCCTGTGGGAGGTTTCTGTCATTTTTCCATACGTTTCAGGGAATGGCTACAAGCTGTTTCTCCTATGAGTAGAAGGAATCAAGAGATATTTTATCCTTATGATCTTTGCTCACAAACACCCACTAAGAGTAAAGTGCCACCAAACTAAATTCAAAAATGTTATACAAACATCATATGCAAGCTACTTGCCGTTAACTTAATATTGATATGAAGATGCTAAAATTAGAAAGATAATATGGAATAGATGAAAGGAAAAACTCTACCTTTAAAAATTAGCCTAAAACCAACACACTGAGGTGTACTTGAGCCAAGTGTGGTTTTCTGTCTTACAGAGGTTTTTAATATTTTCTTTCTGTTGTTAATGTAATTAAAGCTAATTAAAAGTTCCTCAGCAACTGCAGTCTACATCTGGAAATATAGCATATTAATGCCATTTTCATTTTTTCACAGGTCATTGGGGTAAAGCAATATTGGATATTGCACAGATTATCTTTGTGTTGTGTTTACTATCAAAATGGAATGCATGTAGGAAAAAATACCTGTCACAGAAATAACCCAGGCTTTATTACGATTCCTCAAAGGCTGTGATCTTCCCCTCAGGACACTCATAGCTGCTCCATTGAACCAAGCCAGCTGCTGAAGACAACATTTGGCCAAAACATAGCTGCTGATACTCACTATTCATAGTCTGGTCTGTGTGTCTGCCTGATCTCACAGACCCCCAGCATCAGAAACGCTGCCCACCAGAACAAACACGGCCTCTGGGTCAGTGCTGCTGCTCATACAAACGTGTGAGTGGTCTTTGGTGAAGGTGGGGGGGCGCAGTTAGCATCGGCTCAGAGATCGCCAGGCTTTGTGTCTGCTTCGCCAAATGTCTCAGATCCGTGTTTGCTGGCTGTCCTCACCCTTGCATACTTCCGACTCACACTGCTGGGGACGTGGCCCACTCTCCTGTTCCAAACATGTTGTGTAGGCATGACGTGTCCTCTTCACTGGGAAACACCTACGCTGCCTCTGACCAGGTGAAATGAGCGAGGTGCTGCAGAGGTATCTCCTTTCTTGTTGGCATTCCAAGCCTAGCAGGAATAAATTACACTTGATGATCTGCCTCTCACTGTCTGGTCCCAGTGACACCTTTACTATCTTCCTCCCCAGTTTCATAGCTCCTCATTCAAGTGAGTCAACCTACAAAGCATTTCACTTGGGTCCATGTGACTCAAATTGGGGAGAACAAGGATCTACTATACAGTAATTAAGAGAAATACAATTTTTGGTACTGCTTTTTCATCAGTCTTTTCACTTAAACCCTGCTAAGCTCCTTCCCAAAGGTGAACTGTTTCTGGAAAGCAGGGAGAAAGAATGAAAGAAATGAAAAAGAGCATGTGTTTTCCAAAAAATGTGCTCTAGGGGATGCCAGTGAAAACCTGAAGGGTTGGAAACCATTTTGTGGAGAACAACAGAATGGGAAGGTTGTGCCGAGAGAACTGAGACCCATGGAGAGGTTTTGCAAAACAAATATCATAGGGAGAATGTCAAATTGGTTTTTTTGTGATGCATTTTTCCACTGAGAATCTGTACATGAGCGTAAGGAACAATGTCAAGATGATGATGTTTCATGCTGGAATTATATGTTCGTGCTAATATCTGTATTCCTTTTGATGTTGATGAGATTACTGAAAGAATGCTACATTCAGTTCTGAAGTCTATAATTTACAAACAAAAAAGTATTGAAGAAGATTCAGAAAAGAGAAAAAAGAGTGAGGGAACAACTAGAAAATAGGCCTTTAATTGTTTGCTAAAGACTCTCAGTCTGTTTAAATTATCAAGGAGAAATTTAAGTGCTGAAAAATCTATTTATAACAGTGAAAACAAACTTTGATAGGAGATGTTCAGTATCTGACTTGTGAAAGAAGAAATATTTAAACTTGAAATAAATTAAGCTTCTTATTAAAAAGTAACCATCCATTGCAATGACTGGTCAGAGTGGAGCAGGTTCCTCAGCTCTAGAAAGTTTCTATTGGTGTTTGGACACTTATTTAGTTAATTATTGTGTTTGTGTTATGTGTTTGTTTAGTTTGGCTTTTGTTTTTTGTTTTTACAATTAACATAACCTATCAGCATTTTACTGTCAGTCCTAAATGTTGAGCAAATCTTATCAAGATATAGTACTATTTCAAGATATCAGAAGGTGCTACTGCCCTACTGCTATGTGCTCTCTGCTGAATTTGAAGAAACTTCTGATAGCTTTTGTTGGCCTTTGTTTAGTTTTTGTTAGACTAGGCACCATAGTGCTTGACCATACAAACATCATAGATCCACAACACTGGAATCTCTGAAAGCTACAGGACTAGGAATTTTATTTATGAACTAATTGGAGATGCCTTAGATGAGAGAAGTAGTACTTGACATTCTGTGTGTGTGTGTTCATGTTTTTCATTTGATCCTCATTAATCATTACATGTAGCTCACACTTACACACTGGTTATTTCATCTTCCATAAATCCCTGAGATATGAAGGAGGTGGTCAGTGTTGTATAACAGGCTATTCCAGATAAGAACTACTTTGTGCCAGGTGAATTTTATCTGAAGTCAGTGCAGAGAGCAGAGGACAGGTCATAAAAATGTATATTCAGTATTGCTAATGCAGTGGAGGTGCAACTGCTTTCACCTCAGGAGTAGGAAAGCTCTTGGGACATCTTTTGAATGTTAATTTTTATACCATCTTTCTTAGGGATCTATTTTACCTATTTATCAGGGTGAAGAGGTATCTTTATTTTCCTCTCTGCAGTTGCCACAACATGGAGCAGGAGCAGGCAAATATGATTCAAATTTGTTTGGAACAGAATTTTGCAAAAATGAGAGGAAAAAACATTTCCTGTAAGACAAATTTTGAAACCTAACCAGAAATACTCCATTTTGATTATTTAGCATTTTTAATTACTCTTTGACTTTTTCAATTACATGATCTTAAAGAAAAATATTTCCAAGTGTGAATTTATCCCAAACTTACAGACAGCCTTCACTCATTGTACATAATCCCAGTTTTATTTCTCTTTTCTTTTTAAAAAGACATTTATTTGTCAAACTATCTATTTTTTAAAACATAGATGATTCTTAAGCAGTCTTTAACTACAATTAAAAACAACCTTTCAAAAAGTTATGAATTATTACACCATCATACCACCAGCATTTTACCAGTTATAGTCAAAGTTTCATGCAATTGTATGAAAGCTTGAAAGCTTGCTTTTTAGAGTAAACATATCTGCAGGTAAAGTTGTAAAATAAGTGAGGGCATTTGATGTTACAGCAACAAGAAAATTTTTCCTATTTTGTTAACACAAAAGTTACGCTGTTTTTATTCATATCACAAGTATATTTCTGTAATTAATACTCAATTTTTTTTGTCCCCTTTTCAGACAAAAATATGGATATGATAAACCTCTATGAGCTTTCAGCTCATAGTATCTTATGATTGGCTCGTAATATCTTACCACTGGCACCACTTCTCTTTTTGTGGTTGCTGTCTGCACGGTGTACTTCTTTTATACAGGCAGATCCCCTTCTGAAGCATAAGCATGAGTCAATCTTTTTGACCAGCTATCTCTGTAAGTTGCTGCTACCTGTACAGGAGTCATGTGTCCTTGTATAGCAAGAAGACACTCCTGTTGCATTGTTTGTATTTTGAACAAATAGCTTTTAGATTTATAGCTATTTCTAAAATGGTTAAAAGGAAACGTCTACCTAATGCTGCATACTTGATATGATTCATAGTGCCACACTGTATACATTCTTGTGTTTGTTTAAAAACCTTGTTTAAAAAAGCACAGGATGTAAAGCAATACAAAATTCACAAAAGTTCCTTCTAGAATTACTTGCATTCCTTTAGACTGGGTTCAGAGCTAAGAGGGTGGCTTCCCTTTGGCTTCTGTTAGTAAAAAACAGATTGCATATTGATTTCCTTAACTCGTTTACGTATTTTGTGTCACCAAGAAAGCAATTGAAATATAAACACATGAGAAATTGCTCTTTGAGTGTTAAGGGCATGAAATTCACTGGAAAGTTTCTCACAGCGGAAAGTTAGGGCAAAATCAGGATCAAAATAATGGAAGTTATATGAACAAAATAATCCGTTTTGGTATCAATATTGAAGTATATTGATTGATTGTATACTTCCAGAAAAGAAAACATTTTTTGTTTACTACTGACTCCTTGATTGCTATTTATCACCTACACAGAATAGGAAAAATGGGATAAATATTGTCACCTACAACAAACTAAAAGCAAAAATTTACCTCAGGAAAATACAATGCCCTTATTCAAGCAGGAAAGTCTGATTTATGTATCTTTTTCCTCATACTTTTTTCTTATTTTGTGTGTATCTCTGTGTGTGCATGACTCCTGCAGCAAATCAGGAGATTAAAATGTAAGATTAAGAGGGTGGTATGTCTAGAGAGGCTATCTGAATTATTTTAAGATTATTATGCATCTGTTCAAAGTCCACAGACAATGGGGAAGCTATTCATGTGCAGGTTGTAAAATTATGTTTGTCATCATAAAAACAGAGATACTTTTGCTTTTCTGGTTTCATTGCTTGTGAATACTTTAAAATTGAGGTAAAGGCTCTGAAATGTTTCCTGAATTATTGTTATATCACTTTGACGTAATTTAACAGAACTATTAAATGTGGCTTATGAATCGAGCGACTTGCCCACTGGATTTCACTGTTCATAAAATGCACATCTTTTACAGTGTTCTCAGAGTTGCTTTCTATTCAGCTCAGAGTTTGGATGTTTTTTGCCTTCTCCAAACATCAGGGCTTAGCGTTATCACCAATAGCTTTCCATGCCAGGTGAGCATCTCTCCAAAAACAGCTGCCTGCCGTGGAAAGGCAGTGCTGGGAGGGCACGGAGTTCCTGGGGCTCTCTGGGAGCTGTAACCATTAGCTGCAGGCACACGCGATGCACGCACTCCCATGGTGAGATTTTAGCCAGGCAGCAGCACCAAACACCTTGCTACTTTTTCACATGCTATGTTTTTGCAGCACACGTGCAACCAAATGAAGAGCTTCATTATCTGCTTTAAACTGTGATGTTTTTCTACATGGTAATACTTCTGTTTACTGCATCTGGTGGGCTAATAAAATGCTCATTCCTCGAAAACCACTGGCCTACGGAACTGCACAATGCTTATTCTGTAGGAAGAACTGGAAAGCACCCGGCCCAGTTGTGCCAACTTTTACCAATTCACCAGGCAGTCAGGGATGACTTTGGGGTCACTGACCACCAGGGACCACCAAAGAGTCTCCCAGGACAGAAGACTGGATGCGTAAAAGGGAGGAAAAATAGGTTGATGATTTTTGGGAAATATTTATTCTGGGAAAATTGATGAACGTGTATGTAACGTACAGTACATGAACAGGAACTTTTCTCTACTCAGCATGCATGATTTTTGGAGGAGATATCCCCTTGTGCATCTGGCTCAATAAAGGATGACTACTTCTTAATGCTACAGTGGTGTTAAGGAGTCTTTTCATTTTTGTTGATTTTTGGTGACACTTCCTTTCATTGCTGCAGTTAGAAAACCTAAGTAAGGTAACAGAAGAGATTGAATATGGCAATTTGAAACAGCCAAATCATCCACTACTGAAGTTAATGTGAAGGTTTTTTCTTCCACTGCAGCTATTTATGCTGACAGAGTTGCCTTGGTAGAGTATTATCCTTTTATACACAAGAGTCAGATCTGCCACAGAGATTTCAAAGTGAGTATGTCTGCCAGACAGGAGCCCTTAACTGTGCCAGAAGTCTGAGAGCAAATTAAGACAAATGTTCTTTATATCCTTTCTGATTATAAGGATTAACTGTATGTATCCTTTCCTTTATCTCCTACAGTCATATTGCCTCGATGAGTGTTATATGGATTAGCAAAACAGCAGAGTGTCAGAGGAACTGTGCTTTGTTGGTAAGCTTTAAGTGAAACACGTACTGTGGTTGTTGCTGTTGGTATCCAGCCTCTCATTTGTGCTGAGGTGAAATGAAGCACCCAAGAGAGCTTGGAATTCTCTGATTGCCTGATGCTGGAAGAGGCCACTTCTGCTTCAGGCCAGGAGATACCAACACTTTTGGGTGGTGTGTGGGTGGGTTTTTTGGTCTGCCTCTGGTAAAAATGGGGAAAACCCAAGTTATGATACTGCATGAAGCTTCCTTATAGAGACTAGTCCAAAGCAGTCTGAAGACCTGTGAGCACGTCTGTGATGAAACACACCACTCTGAGACACTTCTAAAATCTTGGAAAGAGTTGCAGAACGGGAAGTTACACTAGGTAATAATCCATTCTACTTAAAGGAGAGGTAATTATTTATATTGCATAAATGCAATAGAATGTATTGTAAGTGTTAATCAGACATGGCTGTTGAAATTGTGTAAAGGAATAATCAAATATCCATGGTTACTTTGGCTAAAAGTCATGCAAACATTCCTTGATATATTTGAGGAATAAGAAACCTTCATTTAGAGACATAGCTATCATTAAATGTTGATTATAAGTAATAATACAGATGCAAGTGGTTCAAGAGCCAGCCCTGTTCTGAAGCAGAGTAATAGCTCCATCACATAGACTCTGGTAGGTAGGTTGCCAATTGTTGCAAAGGGAATTGTGAGACATTTATCTATGAAAATTAAACATTTCAAATCTACATGTTTTGACAGCATATACTTGGACCTTTAAAGGCACTCAGTAAGTGTATTTTTTGTTTACTCCAAACTGTGCTTCTTCACCCAGAAACCCATGAGGATGTTGAAACAATACAGCTGGGTGATATTAAAAAACCCCACCAAACAAAACCCCACCTTCGTCCCTCCCAAACACAGCATTCAGTAACACCTGTGACCTGACCATGAAGAAAACAAAACATACAGTGGCTGAGAATATTATACCAATCTCCACCACTGAGCCACCAAACCAGAAAGCATTTCCTGATCCACTCCTATCTCCAACAAAACCCAGGGGATGTAAGCTGAAGTTAGAAATCTCCAGTTTTGAAGCAGCAGGCACCTTCATTTGAGGATAATTCAGTATTTCAAAAGAGGGGCACTGGAGATATGACACTGCATCAATTTCTGATACCTTAAAATGGAGGCAAAATACTTCCTACAATGGTTTTATATGTTCTACTTCTCTCTTTTTTTTAAAGGATGCACAACTAAAATGTGTATTTCACTTAGGATGTTTTTAACATTTGCAGCTACATAAAAGAGAGAGCTGGACATGAGCCAGCAATTGTACACTTGCAGCCTAGAAAATCAACCATGACCTGGGCTGCATCCAAAGCAGCGTGGCAAGCAGGCCAAGAAAAGTGATTCTGCCCCTCTGCTGTGCTCTAATGAGATGCCACCTGCAGTGCTGCATCCAGCTCTGGGGTCCCCAGCACAGGAAGGACATGGACCTGCTGGAGCAAGTCCAGAGGAGGCCACCAAGATGATGAGAGAGATAGAGCAACTTTCCTGTGAGGAAATGTTGAGAGAATTGGGACTGCTCAGCCTGGAGAAGGGAAGGCTTTGGAGTTACCTAATTGCAGCCTTCCAGTACCTGAAAGGAGCCTACAGGAAAGATGGAGGGGGATTTTTAACAGGACAAGAGGGAATGGCTTTAAACTGAAATAGAGTAAGTTTAGATTAGATATTAGAAAGAAATTTTTTTACCCAGAGAGTAGCAAGGCACTCAAACAGGTTTCCCAGAGAAGTTGTGGATGCCCTATCCCTGGAAGTGTTCAAGCATCTGGGATGCTGCCTTCCCTAGGTTTGGCTGTCAGGGGCTTTCTCTTGAAACTGAAGGTAGTAGTGGGGCTTCTGTAAATGATTTTGGATGTTTCATTATTTCCTTGCCTTAGGCATTGTTCTCTTGTTTCTTGTCTGTAAAAAATCAGTTTATTTTTTCATCTAAGAAGTGTAAAACTTCTGTAAAAATCAAGTGACGGGTCTCTGTCTAGGTGTGTCTGCAGGAAATTACAATGATTCATGACAGTGTTTACCCAAGTTTTAAACCCTCATACATCACTGTGAAGCATTAGATTTACTTGTAGCCTACATGCAAGTCATAAAGAAATGAAGAATGTGTGCATTTTGTTGTTTAGTAAGCTGTAGATCAGCAGTGATAGGAAGGCTAGACAGATGAATGGAGGTAATGTAGTGCCTTTCTCTTTGTTTAAGCTCTGTAAACATGGCATGAGATTGGAGCTTTCTTTCTGTCTTTTGTTTACTCACTTACATTTTTATTAGCTGGCTGCTTTCTACCCCCATTCCATTCTTCTTTATTACCCTCCTCACCATTGCAAGAGATTGCTTCATAGATAATTGGACCAAAATTGCTGTTGGTAAGAAAGGACTTTCTTTCAAGTACCTTCAAATACTCCCATTAGTATTCTTAGAGAGCAAAGAAAAGTGACTTCTGTAAACAAATTTCCTTTTTTTTTGTCACATATTGTAGAAAAAGCCAGTATTGAGTCATCTTTGAACCTAAGGGCTTAGTCTTTAACTTACCTGTAGTGTGTCTGAGGAAAGACATTTGGAAATATTTATTGCCTGAGAGACAAGAAAAAATAGGAATACTCTTGATCTAGTCAAGAGTAGAAAACATGAATCATAGGGATTTGGTTTTTCTTTTCCTCAATCCTGGTTTTTCTTTTCCTGAATGAAATAAGAGCAACCAGACAGTCTTATTGTTAGTCTTTAGTTAAACTACTTCTGAGTGCCAGTATTCTAGGTAGTTCTGTAAAAACTACTATGGCTCAAAAAATGTATGGAAATACTCCATGAATGTTCATGCATCTCATTTGACACAGAATAGAAAGCTATCCCAGAATGACTTCATATTAATTACTGCTATTGTTCCAGTTAGGAAAGGTGCATACAAAAAATAGGCTTGTCATTATAACAAAATATTGTCCATTCTCATTACTTTCATTACTTAATGAAGTATGTTAGATTTGTGATTTTTTTTTTTTTTCTGTTGAAGGTGGTATTTGACATATTAAATTATGCAGCTGATCTTCGGGTGGTGTGATTAAGTGTTTTGTAAAAATAAGTCTGCCAGTTGTGTACAAGCTACTTTACCTTTCATGCCTGTTCAGATATATTTTAATTCAGGTACAGCTAAAGATAAAAGCTTGATGACATAAACATCAACTGATTGATGAATGTATTTATATTCCTGGATCACTGATCAAGGGCAGTTAATTACTAAACCCAAAAGTCCTGCCTAATTTGAGTCTGAAAATCTAAAACATGTTGTGACAGCAAGTTCTACCAACTCTGCTGTGCCTCAGTGTGTGGCTGGGGCTGTCAGGTGCACAGACACGGTGCATGGGGTTGGAGACCCTTAACAAAGATGTATACTTTAACTAGGAGAGAATGAAAGAAACTTTTCAGTCATTTTGGAAGAAACTTAAGAAAGGAGGGAAGGTAGGACTTTTTTGTGAAACATACAGCATACTTGGTTCTTCAGTGGCTTGTGTAATAAATAATATTTTGCTTTAACTATTTACTTACGTATTTATTTTTAAATACACAATACATTTTTTATNAGGAAGAATACCATTGTGGTATCACAGTACAAGATCAGAATGATTGATTCAGAAGCCTGGATGATTGAATTCTTGATACAATGACACTAGTGGTATGAATCTGGCTTTGGTGCTCCTAGATGGGTGGAGCCTATTCTGCAAAGTGATGGTTTTCATGAGGAGACCTCATTAGGCAAAATGGTTACTCCTGTGAAACTCTGCAGCACTTTGGGGAAAATTGGAGCTTTGCTGTACTGAGTTCCATCAGAATTCTGCCTGGTTCTTTTCACCAGCACACTTGATTTTAAATGAAATGTCTGTTACAAATGTTTATTCATTTTCTCTCCTTTTAAACACCAAAAAAGGAATCCAGATGAAAAATATGCTGAACTAACATCAAGAGTCTCATTAAATTTGGAAGATGCAGAGGTAGGACAACCAAACAATTCTTATTTTTGTGCAGAGTTATTTTACACTGTTCAGTTTGCAAGGCTCCTTTCCTGATGGACTGTAACAGCTGCCAAGGCATAACTTTAATGAGGTAAGGACTGGTTTAGCCTTGACTGTGAATGGTTCCTACATTATGCTCCCCTGTATTAGCTGTATCCTTGGGAAGCATCCTTTCATGTGAAAGAGGTTTAGAGAGTAGAATGAGAAAGAACAGACTATAAAATGAACACGATAACAGGAATTTAAATTCTAACCTCCAATGTTGTGCTGGTATTATGGTTGATGGAAAGTTACACTTGAGCATGCTCACTGCAGAAGTAGTTTTTGACTAAAACAGGACTTTTGTATGAAAATAGGTGATTTCCCCGGGAGGAGAGACTGACCTACAAAGGACAGCTAAAGAATGAAGCACACAAATTTTCCTGGAAAAGTGTTTCCAAACTTTGACCAAAATACTTAGATTATTATATTCTCTTCATCCTTGTGTAAAATCCAACATTTTGGTTATGGATACAGGTACAAACCAAATTCATGGATTCACTGGAAGACTTAAGAATGAAATATATGAATGCATATACATCATCAGAAATGAGGTAGCAATGAATTGAGTCAGAAGGGACTGCTGCGCACAATATTTTGTGCATTGCTGAGAGAGGCAGTTGGAGGGCAGATCCGATTTGGTAGTGAAAGGCTGGAAATGCTCTGAGTGATGAAGTTATCCATCATGAGGATATGGGTATGTTGTATGAGTACTGCCTTAGTAAATGGCTCCAGATCATGAAATTTGCTTCTGAAGAAGCTTGCTTCAGTACAAGTGTGTAGAGAAGTTAGCTAAGCCTTTCCAGATATCTCAGGGCTTGTTCATCTTGTTAGATGAGCAAGAAAATTTAGCACTTCCCTGAAGTTGAATGGGCTCTGACCCAGGAAATTATCTTGGATCCAAAAGCCATTTGAATACTGAAATGGGGCTATGCTTAAATTCATAGTCTCTTTGCCTTATCTACTTTCCCACCAGAGATTTTTTCTGGGATATTTTTTTGCTTTTCTTGAAGTCAGTCCTGTCTGTCATGCATTCTTTTGTAGGAAAAGCAGCAAAAATTTCTGTGTGTCTTTAAAAATAGAAGGAATTTTTCCCCTGGGAAGAATTGTAGTAATGACTTTAAAGATATCAAAACTGGAAGCTGAAATCATACTAAGTGTTACTCAGGAATCACGGAATGGCGCTATTGATGTTGTAAAGATAAGTGAAATTGGCTATTTTCTGTAGTGGCCCCCTTTTGCAATTTAAACTTAATAGTCAATATTTAATCCTTACTGAAGGTAAGAAAAGACTTCAATTTGTTTACAGAAAAAAAAAATTTCTCAGGTGATGTTTGTCCATTCTATACAATTTAAAACTGACATGTCACAGACTGGAGCATCCTTCTAGTTGACAGTAAGTGGTATTTATGTTCCTCTGAGAGGAGATAAATCTAGATGATTTCTCGAGGTCTCTTTTAGTCCTTCATGTTCACAATTCATAGATGCTGGCAGCAAGGGAACATTCAATTAGTTTAACATGAAGCTAAGTAAAAAATACTTACAATTTTTTTGTAAATTAAACACTATCATGTATTGCCCCAAGATATCATTGCAGACAGATGGCAAACAGGAGCCCAAAAAGTCTTAAAATATTATATATCTCTTCACAGTATTTACAGTTGCACTAGAAGTGGGAATTATAGAAGGGATATAAACATTCATACTTCTGCTGTTTATCAGATGGGAAGATGAAATAAAATCGGTTAGTGTCAAGTTTTCTTATTTTGGAAAACCATACATTGTTGCATATGAGACAAATGGTCAAGGTCTGTGTGCTAAATTCTGTGCTCTTTAATTGAGTAATGGCTTTTGCCTGGCAAAGAATTATGGAATTCAGCCCAGTTATGTCTTTTCTATGTGAGTCTTTTTTCATGCACTGCTGTGTGCTGCAAATTAGGAGGCATTAGTATGACAATGCAAGTCCTAAAAAATTTACTGTTTTCATGGGACATTATATCTCTTGCCCATCATTAACCAGCAAACAGTGGCTCCCATTCAATATTCTATTCACCACTGAATAATTTGACATGTCTTTAAACAGCCATTTTAGCGTTTTAGGTTTAAAAGTTTCTGTGTTGCTGACAGAGCAATTGAACAGCTGGCTGACGGGCTGTACTGTGAGCACTAGTGTAGTTAGAGCACAGCTTTAGTGAAGTAAATAATAGAAAAATACTAACTGTTAAGGTTAGTGTTGTTTGTGATAGAATGATGAGCATATTCCCGTAAGTTTGGGAAGACAGAGGTTTGTATTGCTGTGATACTAAAGCAGAACTAGCATTCATAGAACACCTAAAAATTTTTTTCTGTGATGAATGCTTTGAAAAATCTGTTCAGAATGTTGCTAATTTACGCTACTGGAATGAACAAATTTAGAGGTGATTTGTATGTACCCTATTCATAGCACATCTGAGTGCTGCATATGCTGAGCACCAAATTCCACCAAAGACATCATCGCGTTGCTCCTCGATGAGACTCTTTGCATTAAGGAAAACACACACTGCTGAAAGAATGATTATTGTTGTTGAGAGAATATGTGCAGACAAAGTGGATGGGCCAAGAATAGATTTTCAACCCAGGCCTTATCGGAAAGAAGAAAAGGAGTTAGCTGTTTCTTAATATACTATATTGTAACAGAATACAATCTGTATTAGATTTAAATAACTTATTTTCTGAAGTGTGTAATAATTTAGATGACTTTAATGTGTTGCCAGTGTTTAAGCTAACTTAATTGGTATAATCTTTTTAAATCCTTCAGAGCAATTCCATCAACTTAGTGACTATTCCATGAATCAGTCAGGGAATGTGTGAAAATACACCTAGGTTTGGAGGCGAAAACTTCCACTGTAATTTAAGAAATTCTCTGCAGATCTTGGGAACTGTTTCTGAGTCTAAACAAAGTCCCTTTCCAGTATCGTATTTTATTTGGACTTCTTTTTTAAATTAATATTTGTTGTAGGTAACCTGAAAGGTGTAGAAAGGCAAGGAGAGCTGTTGTGATCAAGGATGCCTCATTGTGTATGTGATGACATATGACCAAAATCTGGTTAGAAAGCAAAAGATTGCTCTGGAAGGCTCTAAACAGGCAGTAATATAAATATTTTTAAAGTGGAGGAGAAGCAGAAGTTTCTGTTGCTCTTTTAAGCTTCTGTAGGAGTACTTTAGCTGTAGAGAAAAATGGCTCAGCTTCAGTGGTTATTAGCCCAGAGAGAGCTGTCAGTCACCTTGACTCCCTTGAACCACCCACTGCAGTCAGTAACAGTAGTTGCCAGTGTTGTTGCCTATAATTTGGGGACCCAAATGCTTTGGTTTGAAATTAATTTATAGAGTTTTGCAATTTTTTATTTTCAGAAACATTCCCTTCTTCTGGTTTGAGGTTGGTTGAGAAGAAAGAGAAAAACACTATGTACATACACATACTGAGGTGCACAAGTCTCCACAAAACCACGCCCAGCAAAAGCTGCTGTAGCTTTCTGTCTGGGACATCATCTCTCCTAGATGTACCAACATAGCATGAAATTATCTTTCACAAATAGAGCAGCTGGTTACTGTGAGAAGTGTGGTGAAAGCAGAGTGAGACAAACAGCAGGAAGAAAAGGAATTTTCAGGAGGGTCAGGAAAAGCATTCAAAGTAAGAAGAAATCAAAGTGTACCTTCAGGGCTGGAAAACATTTCAGCTGTTCTAGAAAACACTTTGGCTTCCTGCTGCTTGATTTCTCACCAATAACACAAAATCCCACACTCTTTGAAGACTGGAGACTCAGCAAGTGCCTCTTTTCCTAAGCTTGTTCAGGCACCCACACTTCTGCCCATGGCTCCCAAGCACAGTAGGGTTGGACATGCTCCTCTTCCCATACGGGTGCTGAACATGTGGCTCTCGATCCTGTTTTTGAAACCTGCCTAAAGAGAAATGCCGTGGGAAAGAGACTTGTTTTAGTAGCCGGTAGTGCAGAAGGAATGAAGGAGTTGTCATTTATTATTAGCTATTGTAATTATAAAAATTGCCTATAGCAATCACCAGTCTTCTGGCTAGAATAATCCCTGTGTGATGGGTTTGGTTCATTTGTCTATACCTCCATGCACTAACAGAGTGCTGTGCTATGTTCAGTAGTGTTTACAAAGCACTGGCATTCTGGAATGAATGTAGCCAGAAAAATATTATAGGTATTTCTGAAAGAACCAAGCATTTCCTTTTGAAATTGATGTGTTCAGTGCTTTGAAGTCCCTCAAGAACATGACTGAGATAAATTCATCATCATTAGGCTGTGGGGCACCTTTGACAACTGCAGCAAGGAACCACACTAAACTTATACTGAGATTTTCTAAGCTCACATGGCAAAGTTTAAGTCTGGTGTAGCTAGTGTCTGTATTTACATTCAAATACAAATACTTTGGCTTTGTATGCCTTACTTGCTAGTACTTACTGAAAAAAATGTAATATCTGTAAAGAACTTGATCCATCACTCATTTGTATGGATCATCTGTAGGCAAATAAGGGGTTTTTCTGTAGACATATGCAGTTAAAAATAATAAGATTCACAGCGTTGCCCAGTACCTGATGCCAGATAGTTTCACTGCTGGAGTTATATGTGTATATTAGTACTGATAATTGAGTGCTATTAGATCCACTTGCATAAAGAGCCATTAGTACTAAGAAGTAATAATTAAAGTGCTCAACAACTAAATTATTTTTATTAGGAGAGGAGAAAGAAAATGTATCATTGCTACAGATGCTGAGAGGTTAATACTTGTAGTAGGGCAAATCTGCACAGCTTTCTGAAAGGAGAGGGAAAATTTTTCCCTAGAGGGAACAGGAAAACTCTCTAATAATTCTATTCTTTAAATTTGCTGATGGCTATGCATAGTTAATGAAGTTAAATCAGTAAAAATTTTCCTTCTATTCAGAAGAAATAAAGCTCATAACATAGTAAGTGCTTGACATACTGCTGGCTGAAAAATGTCCAAGAGATTTAGACCCAGCAGGATTTAATAGCTTGTTCCTAAGTACCTTTTTCTAGTTCATTATTTAAAAAATATGCTCTTTTTAACAAAAAAAAATTTAAAATTTATTTGAGCTTAAAATTATAAGGAGTATTTGTTTTGCATAAAGACATAAAGTTGGAAGAGCCATTTTCCATACAGAATTTGATAATTATTCCAGGAATGTAGGAATCTTTACAAAAATAAGCTTTAAATTCTTAGTTAATTATCTACTCTTGTATTTTATAATATAACTGGCAAACATCTTGATTTTCGAGAAGGGCAAGAAAGAGGACCCTAGAAATTACAGGCCTGTCAGTCTCAATTCAATGCCTGGTAAAATAATGAAAAAGATTTTTCAGGGAGGTATTGAAAAAACCTTTAGGACAACGCAGTCACTGGTCACAGCCTACAGGGCTTAATGAAGGGAAAGTCCTGCTGGTCCAACCTGATTTCCTTCTATGACAGGGTAACCCACCTAGCTGATCTAGGAAAGCCAGTAGATGTAATCTTTCTGGACTTCAGCAAAGAGTGGATGCTGTGTCTCACAGCGTCCTTGTGGACAGAACGTCCATCCCACAGCTGAATGGCCGCGTTACGCGATGGGCGAGCAACTGGCTCACGGCTCAGGCACGGAGAGTTATAGTGAGTGGGGTGACATCAGGCTGGTGTCTGGTCACTCGTGGGGTTCCACAGGGCTCCATCCTCAGCCCAGTGCTCTTCGACATCTTCATTAACAACTTGGATGTAGGACTCAAAGGAATACTAAGTAAGTTTGCTGATGACACTGAACTGGGAAGCACTGTTGTCTCCCTCAAGGGCAGAGAGGCCCTGCAGAGAGACCTGGACAAATTAGAGAGACAAGGTCACGTGCCAGATTCTGTACCTGGGATGAGGCTACCCTGGATGTACGGACAGACTGGGGAATGAGAGGCTGGAGAGCAGTGCTGTCGAAAGGGATCTGGGGGTCCTGGTTGATGGCAAGTTGAATCTGAGTCAGCAGTGCCCTGGCAGCCAGGAGGGCAAACCCTGTCCTGGGGGGCATCAGGCACAGCATTGCCAGCCATGCAAGGGAGGGGATTGTCCCGCTCTGCTCTCCTCTGCACTGGGGCGGCCTCACCTTGAATATTGTGTGCAGCTTTAGGTGCCACAATGTAAGCAAGACATTAAACTATTGGGGAGCATCCAAAGGAGGGCAACAAGGATGATGAAGGGTCTGGAGGGAGACCTTCTGCCTTATGAAGAGCAGCTGAGGTCACTTGGTTTGTTCAGCCTGAAGAAGAGAAGACTGGGGAGAGATCTCATTGCAGTCTACAACTTCCTCACAAAGGGAAGAGGAGGAGGGGCAGGAGCTGATCTGTTCACTTGTGATAAGTGACAGGACTCGAGGAAATGGCATGAAGCTGAGCCAAGGGAGGTTTAGGTTGGATATTAGGAACAGGTCCTCACCCAGAGGGTGATTGGGCACTGGAACCAACTCTGTCAGGCTTGGTACTGTGGCCACCCAGAGAAGTGGTCACAGTGCCAAGGCTGACAGAGTTCAAGAAGTGTTTGACAATGCTGTCAGGCGCATGGTGTGGCTCTTGGGGGTGGTTCTGTGCAGGGCCAGGAGCTGGACTTGATGATCCTTGTGCGTCCCTTCCAACATAGCATATTTCTATGATTCTATGTCTATAAATTATATATCATGTGCTTTTTTCTAATTTGAAACTCAACAATGTATCTAAGTTGTCATCTATTTTAAATTAAGGCAACTTGTGCTTTAATACTTTCAGAAACTGTACTAGTTGACTCAGAAACTGTACTAGTTGACTATGTCAAACTATCGAAAGAATTGGCAGAAAAAGTGGAGATTATGATCCCTGTAAATGACCTTGAACTGTGAAGCCATAAATAGACCATAAATGCCATTTTCAAAATATGACATGAAGTTTTATTCTCATTATGCAGTATGCATGTAACTTCCAGAAGTGAGTCAAGCAGAGGTGATACATGCCCAGACGATACCAGCTTTACCATGGAATGGGAAGTCAATGATAGTTTCTTCAGTTATAATATCTTAATAAGATATATGTGACAAACTGATTTATATGTGAAAAACTCAAAATGCTGACTTGTTCCACTTGAACTGCCACACTATTTTCACATTTAATGTTTTCACATAAACTGGTAACATTTTCAATAATCCCTACTGAATCCCTTTAATTGCTACATGGAAGAAAAACAAAAATGTTACTTCAGAAAGAACTGATAAAGCACTACTTTCTATCTAGGAACAATGAAATTTGTTTAATGACCATGTAATTGAACTTTGTTCTGGTTACAGACAGTACCTGGCAGGGAAATGCTGTCTGCGTCCTTGTGATGTGTGGTACACAAAGGCTGTCCCTTTCTGGCTGCTTTTTGAAGCCCTCAGAAGAGCCGTAAGGAGTAAATATTTTCTTTCACTTTTGCTGCTAGGTCTATGCAACCTCGGTCCAGTGGATATTTCCAGGCTCTTTTCTTGCTTGTCCTAAAATATAAGAAGAAATAGAGGTGCTGAATTGCTTGGAACAACTGCACAAAACTTGAAGGGACTGCAACAGGGGGGTATGAGGAAGGCTGCATGCGAGTATAACGTGAACAAGAATAGGAGGAAGGGAAATTACAGTTGTTTTCTTTCTGGACAGCAACTGTGGGAAGGCAGATAATTCAGGAGCAGTCTAAAGGAGTAATTTAACAGAAACCAACAAAAAAATGCTGGGTTTTGATGTCTTGGTTCCTCAAAAATTGCTGAAAGCTGTGGGAAGCAAGTTATTGCAATTTTATGTGCTTTTGTACAGGAATGGCCACATATTCTTCAGTGATTTATTTCTTGTATGTTTCCCTGAGTTCAACACTAGCGGAATAAGTAAGTTTTCTTCAAATATATTAGCTCAATTAATGATTTCCTGCTCTAAGTTTATACAAATAAAAACTCACTGACAATTATAGGTATGAATTGACTCAAATCCTAATATAATTTTAATTTGAAATGAGAGTTTCAGCACCCAGTAACTTGTTTCCTTGCCAACAGTAACTATGATCTCTCCCTTACAGCTTGTGTGTGTCTGTGTATAGAAATACAATATAAGTCTTCAGTAACAAAGCAATTAAGAAATCAAAATGGATAGACATCAAATTATACTCCACTCTGAACGTAGCTGAAGCAATCTGCTCTTATGCAGCAGGCTTTGATTATAACTCTAATTCCTTCTTCACATAGTTTGCCTTCTATATTAATGTGTCAATTCAAGTACTCTTTACTCTTGTCCTACATTTGATTAAAAAAGAAAAAAAAATCACATCTGGGCTATATAATTTTAGAATAGGCTCCATTAGTAATAGTGACCTTGGTTGACCTTATTTTTTGTTTTAGAAATGTGCATATCACATAGTCAAATGAGCTAAAGACCTATTTTCTAAGAGAACTTAGAAATGAGAACGTAATGTTAGTGAATAGAGAGTGAGTCTGATCTGAAGTCAGTGTGTAACATTCAATCATACAAGAGGGTAGGGAGAACAGGAGGCATGCATAATCCAGCAGATGTGGTTAGTGGCATGCAATATTCAAAAACTTCTCTGCAAGTAGTATGGACAGAGTATCTCCACTCACCACACTTCCCCTTACCTTGCAGCACATAGGAAAGGATGTGTAGCTCAGTGTAATGATCAGACTGTATACAGGGGACAATTTATATACGTAAATTGTGAGCCAAACCTGCACAACTTTACGGCTCCAACATGGTAAAAGTTGCACAGGGACATACAGTCTGCTATGCCTGTATAATTCCTGATTTAGACACCTTAAATCCTGAGCTTCCCATTCCAGGGTGCTAAGGATCATAAAAGGTATTTTGTATACAAATTCAAATAACTGCTTTCGTGATCCTCAGAAAAGAAATACTATCCACACATGTGAAGGTGGGGAGGCACACCTCCAAAAGCCATGAAAAAGATTTGTCTGAGGATGTCGATAGAGGAAGGGTTGAGGGGTTTGTTTTTGTTTTCGTCTTCTAAAGAGTCTAATCAGACTTACATGGCTTAGAAATAAGAAGTGCAAACAAGTTCAAAACAGATGTCAGGTCGCAGTTTTCCCAAACATTCAGCTTCTGTTATTCATTGCTGTAATATGTGGATTCCTATGGGATTTAGGCCACCAAAACATGCTTCTTTACTGATGTCTGGGAGCCCTTCATACACTGAAAAAGTTCTGCCTTTATTCCTTTTTGAGTAACTTTAACCTTAGCAAGAAATTAGTTCATTAATAAGTGAAGAGGAGTGAATTAATTATGAATTGAAAATGGAAAAGATTGAGATTCTCTGCAAAATTTCTTTGTCATATACGCACACACAAACTAGAAAAAAGGAAAGGTCATACAGAAATAATTTCAGGGGAGGACAAGGGAGCAAGTGAGGAAACACTTGAAGAAACAGAGCCTGGGGGATTTTCTGCTCTGGAGAATTTATGGCATTCAGTTTTGGGGTGAACACTTAACCTGTCACTTGCTTGAAAATGGGAGAAAACACACCTGGTTGTACTGATTAGTAACTTGGGAGTAGAGAAGAAAGGGATAGAGGCAGAAAGATAATAATGAGCCTTCCATACATTTAACTTCTGCTTCTAGAAGCATAATAGAATTGTAGCAAAAACCATCTCGCTAAACACATAAAACCATTTTGAGCAGGAAATATTATGATTCTTATAAAAGTTGTTTTTTATCAGGAAAGTTTTGAATTGTTCTTTTGAGAGTGCAGTAGTAAATCAGTGGCTGTACAGACTGCAGCAGATGAAATAAAATATCTTTGGATTTAATTTCAGAGTTTTAACTCATTATATAAAAACAGCTGACAAAAATTAACTCACCTTTACTTGAAAAGAATAATACTACATGTTCCAAAAAAGAGCTGAAGGACTACCAGATATATTAAAAATAACAATATGTCAAACAATATAGCTATTTAATGACCTGTTTTAGGGACTAATAATTTAGCAGCATAAGTAACATATTTCGTATGGAAATGGTAAAATATGTCCATGAGTTCCAAACATCCAAAGTAAATGGTAGGGAAAACATTGATTTAGAGTCAAAAGACTGGATATATAGGCAAAAAAAAAAGAGAGTGACAATATGGAAAGATGTCTGTAAAAATGGGGGAAATAATTTTTTAATTACTATAGACACAGAAAAGTATAACTTATCCCTCTCAAGAATGTCCTTAAAAAGGAAAAAATTGCACAAGTGAAGGAAAGAAAACCTGTCCAGAAACAGTCTTCTCTATTTTGCAATTTTGGCCTTAGGTTTTGTATTATTTATTATGCTAATTCCACAGAGAGCTTTTTTTCCCAGAAGTGGAATGCCTTGAAAAGATATCTTTGGAGGAAACTGTGAAGTTTCCCTCCTCCGAACCATCTCAATTAAAGATTTCATCACGGAATCTGTCCTTACGTGGTTACAGATGAATCAGGCTTTGCTGGAGAGTGAATTACCAGATACATAATCAGCTTAAGGTGAAGAAGAGCAACAGAAATAGATGGAGTGACATATGGGAAAAGATAAAATGGCGTTAAAAAATGCATAGCTTGGCTTCAGAAATGACTTCATCTGTGATGGGCTTTGACGATAGTTTGCAGCTATTGGGAAAAGTGTGAAATAAAAAGAAGGAAAAAAATTGTGTGAAACTTAGAGTATTTTTGTTTACACCAAGATTGAATTCAGCCATATGTTTTCTGTAGAGGTGGCTGTACATTCCTTTCAGCCTATATCCACTAGATATTTCAACAGTTTGTGCTCTGTGGATAAAGAGGATATACAGACCTAATATTTCACTAGTTCTTTGCCATCCATATCTCCACCCAGATCACATTTTTATAGGTTGTAAAAGATTGTTATCTTCATTCAACTGATAGGAAGGCTTCCAGTGTGACTGCAGGAGCATACAGGTTTGTGCATCACCTGCAGAGCCCAGTGGAAAGCCACGCCAAGGCTATGAACCATGGTACACTGTACACTGGAAGGACCTGAACTGACTAAATTGGTTTATAAAAGTTTACACCAGAAGGATGTAGCAGGGCAGGGAATTCAACCTGCTTGACTGCTCACTTCTCATATTGATGTGTCATACTTCCTCCCTCTCTTTATCTAGATGTGGTTTCATTTGGAGTTGGCATGATGGGAAATACTGCTGTGGTATGAAAGGAATCCTGTCCTATGAACAGAAATATCAGTCAGTTCAGCACTTTTACAAACAGGAATAGGTAAGCAGTTAGTCCGATGTGGTAAGTAATCCTATTCCTATAATGATACCTCATTTTCTCCAAAAGGAACACAGATGTTTTAGCTCCTGGAAATCTGTTCATTACATTGTGAATGCTGCACTAATGTACATGAGACTGTGGTCAAAACTGAATTAGTTTCAAATAATGTCTGCAATGTTGCCAAAACCTTCCTGCAGCTTTACCTTCAGGCTTCCCTTCTTCCTGCTTTTTCCTTTCAATTCTTATAATTTTATTGGTATGTGAAGCTGCTGGTTGTTTTCTTCTCAGTAGTGCCAGGTGGTCATCTTTCCATTGTGGCAGTTTTAGTTAAGGGTCGGCTTCCTGGTAGCTGGATGTCTTTTCCCATTAGCTGGCTGTTGCTTGTTAATGATTGAGCTGCTGCTTCATGTTTACCTCTTTCTTTTCACAGCTCTCATCTTTACAGTTGACATGTCAGTAGGCTCCCTGACAACATCAAGTATCCCCTTGTGTTACCTCTCCTCTTGTTGCTTCTGCTCTTTTCCTGTGCCTGGCATTCTGGTTCTTGTTCATTGAGTTTATTGTTGGGAACAAAAATCTGCACAACCTTGCTGCTTTTACTTCTGAGTTTTTATTGAGCCATAACTTTATATTTTGTTGTATTGTTGGCCTTAAGATCTAGATTTTACTACAGGTAGGTGGGCTATTTTGGAATTTTTATTGCATATGTGTTGTACATAGTAAGGCAATGGATAATTCTGGGTACTCCATGGTGGTTAAATTATGTATGTTTTATTTGTGCAAATGATTTGGACATTTTTAGAGTTTCTGTTCCTGACCAGCTCTCTGTGAATTTTATTTGTTAATGGGCTTAACTTGAGACTGGACTTTATAATCTATTTCAGAAATGCAATATAGGTAGCATAATTAAGCTTCTTGATAAGGAAGCAAGATCTGTTTTCAATTGAAAGATATAGGTTAATTAGCATGGAATGTAGATCAGAGACACTTCACAGCAAGACTTTGTTTTTCAAATTCTGATCTTCAGAAGTCAATATGTATTTTTCTATTGACTGTACCAATGAACGAATGAATGGTGTGTTTTACAAAATCAGACTTTAAAGTAGGCTGCTACTAGTGTAAAATCTTTTAGAAAAAGAATTGAAGCCAGAGTATTTACCTCAGTGGAGCGCGTTAGTCATGCATTAATGGGCTTCTCTGAAATTTTGTATCTGTGTCACACAGTTCCATTTTTGTCAAAAAGGGCTCTCTGCTTGCCCTCTGCTTGCAAGGAAGGTGTCCTAAAACTATGACTGCTTCATGTATGCCTATAATTATTTCTGTTCTGAGGAACAGAATAACTCTTAGGCCACTAAACAGCTTTAGCCTTTACATGCATTGACCACATTTGTGAGATGAAATGATAGCACCATGAGAGAAAATGTCCTGGGATATAGTGATTTTTTATTTATTTACTTGAATTTCATTAATATTGTATGTCTACTTTATTGTATTGCCACTATGTATAATATGTGGCAATAATTATACTAAATATATATGTAATATATATTACATACTAGTAATATGACATTTATTAGTGTAATAATATACTAATAATATATATGTATATTATTATATATATCCATATATAATAATATGACAGCAATAGCTTATACTAAATTATTACAAAACCCTGGGTTATGAGGGGGCTGCAGTAGCACTGTCTCCGGTGCTTTCCTGATCACCAGCACATGACTAAAAGGTTAAAATCATGCGACATGTGACATCCAAAACCAGTGCAGCTGGTGGGACTTGGATGATAAAGCCATCTTTGATTGTCTGAGCCTCAGTTTTGAATTAGGCACTAAGCCAGAAGGAACCTTCTGACTGATGCTAGAAGCCAGGGTGTTTTTTATCTTGAGTCAGTGGGTATCAGCCCATGACTTGGACATTGGATAGTTGTGTCCCTCTCACCTTTTTGTATCTCTTTTCATGATTCAGACTGCTTGGCTCTTCCCATCCTATGCAGAATAAAATGTCAGCTATTCTTTTGTGCTGTTCCAGAGCTTTACCAAGACTCAGGCGCTGTCAGAGCTGTCTGCAGTCATTTGTGTGGGAGGTGTGTGAGGGGACTTACGCATTAACTGTGCTGAAATAATTACTGTATTTGACTTGACTAATAAGTGGTATTTTTTGCCAAAAAAATATTCTGGACAGGGGATAGAGGAGTATTTTACTCATTTAACTCTGTACTCAATAATTCCATGAAGATGAAAATATAAAATGCTTTGATGAAAAGAAGCAATTACTTCTAAAAGATGTAGGAAGCACTATTTATGAAATAGGCACCATTTGTTATGATTTTTTTGTGCAAAGTTTAAACTCAGAATACTGAAGTCTTTGGAGAATAAAATGTTAAGTAATTCTGCAGTCTTGGTTTTTTTTAGATGCTGCAGTTTCCCTGTGTTGCCATGGTAACATACTTTCTGTATAATTGCCAGGCTGCCTTACAGTGATGCAAATAAGTAAAGAAGTTGTCACATGGCATGACCTGGGCTTATATTTGAGTGGAGATTTACTGCCCACAGAGCAGCAATAACACCAAAGATTTCTGTCACCTGCAGGATAAGGAATTACATGTTGCTGAAGTGCTGCTGAAACAAATGGCAGTGAATGTGAAGTGCTGGGACTTGCTGTTACACAGAAGGACTAGAAGCCCTCCCCCAAGCCTTCTCCTGCTGAGCTTATTTTTTCTTATGCGTTACATGAGTGGAGGATCAGAACTTTTATAGCTAACACCAGCCCTAAGCGTGTTATTTAGGAATTTAATTTGTCTTGGAGATACAAGAAGTCTGGAGCAAAGAGATTTGCAAAGAAAGAGTTATAGCTCTTACCAGTAAAATCTGGCCTCTTCTCTGAGATGAATTAGTACTGGGATACAAATAACTTCTCTCAAAAAGGGATGAAAGAAAGGGAAAAATGGTGGGAGGGGGAGGAGAAAGAGGAAACCAAAAGGGAAAAAAGACATTAACAAGTTTTCCTTAGTTTCTATTTGATGAAGGCAGCACTTACACCTTCCACACTTCTTCAGGATGTGAGCCACAAATCGCAGCGGTTCCTGGGAATACCCCCTTACAGGAATCCTGCTGTGGGCCAAGCTTTCTGCCCTCAGTCCTCATTGCATTGTGATGTGTTGCTCCATAAGGAAGAAAGAACTAGGGTAATATCTGGTAATATTTTAGCGATGAGCCCTGGGCATTTCTGACAAGCAATCTGAGAGTGCTCATTACCACATTCAGCTCAGGCTAAAAATAAGTTTCTTAAAATACGAATTTTAAAACATAAAATTCAGAAAAGAAATAAAAACCCTAAACCGATAAAAGCCACCAAAAGTGCAGTTCTGCATCAGTCTTGGCACTGTAAGAATTCCCTAGTTGCTCCAAATTACCCATTGTTAGGACACAGTAACTAGCCCAGATATTCTGTATACCATTTGCTCAGAGGTTTTCTTCTCTTATTGGACCTCTTTGTTCCTTTGTTAGGGATGGATTCTGCTAAAGCTCCCTTTTTCACTGCCTCAGCATCTCTGCTAGGATAGGTGCTGGGGGATTACCCTACTTTGTTGGGGTTTTTAGCAGTTTTTTCTGTAAGATGTTCTCTTGTTCTTTGTTAAAACCGTATTGTCCCTAGAGTGATTTTCTCTCATTGTGCTCAGTAGACTTCCTTCTTGGTTTTCTTATGCATGGCTGTGAACTTACTTCCTCTCTTGTGAGGCTACTTGAACACAGTAAAAATGATGGTTTCTTGTCCATCGCTACCAGGGGTTAGGTTTATTTTCTCTTTCCCTCCGAATTTGCCTCTAATTAATTTGAATTGTAGCACCCTCACATAGATATTTCCACCGTGTTCCTTAATTAGTCTTCCTGGCTTCGGGCTCTTTCTTCAAATTATTTTAAGGCTGTAAGAGAACTTCATCTTCCTAGATTAGGCGGAGGATTCATTGTTCATGCACAACAGAGAGTTTGTGACTTCAAACTCCACATTAGCTACCTTCTCAGAGACCATATGTGACAAAGCAGTAAAAATAAAAAATCTGACATCTCCTGCTTTCTGTTTGTCTGGGAAAGGTCTTATCATTGCAATACGTATCATTGTAAATTGTGAGTTATTATGGATACATCATGACTGTTTTCTCCCTGTGAAAGCAGATGTAGAATAAAAAAATGAAAGTGTAAACTAGGGGAGCTACTATAGGCTACATTCACTACTACAGGCTAGATTCAAATTGCACATAGCCCACAGCCTCATGGGAGGCATAATAATATTGTTTCCTCTTTCTTTCCCCCCGCCTTTTTTTTTTTTATTTTCTTTGAGGAGAAAAGTATGGTAATTGAATATTGTATTTCAAATCATGATTGGATTTCAAGAGTAACTTTTTGCTTTCATAGTATGGTTGGTCTTTGTACTGTCCTTTTTGCAGGAATGGATTATGGATCCAGCTGGATTGGCAGAATGCAAAAAACAATGAGCATATCTGACAGAGAATATTACCCAAGAAAAGCCGCTATCCATCCCTCCTATGCAGGAACTGTGAAATCATCACTATAAACATTCTGCGCATGCAAACTGAAGTCCATAGACTTATCACTGACACTCATGACAGGATAATTCAATTTTTATTATTCAGGACAGACAGCTGTATCAAAATCAGATTCTTCCTTTTTACTCATTTTAGAACTCTGATGTTTAAAAAAATATACTAATAGTCACTGAATAAAAATGACCATGTCCATATTAATTCTCTATTAAGCTTGCTTTAAAACTCTGGTTATTTTAAATGTAAGAGCTACAAGAAAAAAAAAATGTCTTTGAAGTTTCTGTACATGCCACCATTTAATCAGGAAAATCACTGCAATTCAGAATCGTTCTCATTATAATATTTTACACATCCCATTAAAAACAATGTGTAATTTGTTTGAAGGAGGAATGTTTTTGTTGTTGTCTTTATAATGGCATGTTGCTCTACTACTTGTACTGAATGCTAGTAATAAAGGTAATAGTCTATAACTGCTGTGTTCAATAAAATACTTGTAAATGGGAACACATAAAATTATTGTGTGAACGTCAGTAAGGCAGATGAAGAAGACTTGCTTATATGAGTGTGTTGGGGGAAAAAAGCAAGTATCTAAAATATAATGTAGGAATTTTAAATTGCAAGCTAAGTTGCTTTCCTTCACTTTCTGAGTGTATTCTGTTTTGCCCTCTTTTACATTCTCTCTATTTTGTTGTCCATCCTCTGTTGTTCAAATGAGCCACTGATACCTCAAATCCCAAGGGAAAATATGAGACATTTTCAACTTATGCCAACTCGTTTCATCCTCAAAACACCAGCAAAGAAATACTCTTCTGTCCCTACTATTTCTGAAATTAAAAACAAAAAAACAAAAAAACAAACAATCCAACTGTTATTTATTTTTTACTTTGTTAATCAACTTAAATTTCTATTAGTCATAGCATTGAAAATCACAAGGAAAGCTACAGACTTCCACCCTGAAAATTGCACCAATATTTTTTTAGGTATCTTTCTATGGGACTTCATTGTATGAGATCCACTCTTAGGAACAGAGTGCCCAGACACACACAAAATAAAAGTGTGTGTTTATCTCCCACATCACTCTGGTTCTGCCACTTTCATGACATGAATGCTGAACAGAAACCCAGAACCTCAGGAGTTCTTGCCCTGCTGTTCCTATCAAAGTGCTATTTAGTCTTGGGCATATTACAATGACAGCTTGTTTCCACGCTTGTATCCCCTTCTGCAAACTGAGCAGGAAGCTATTTCTTACAAAGTCGTCTCCCTGGGGTGTCCTAAGGATTAATTGCTGTAAGTGCAGTTCCTGGAACACATAAAGTTCCCTATAAGTATCCATCATTAAATGTTATATCGCCTCAAGTACTTAACCATATTAGTTTTTCTTACTTAAGTAGCCCCAGTGATAGCTGTTTCTATTAATTATTTTTACTATTCTGCATTATTCTTAAACACAAGCTAAATGGCTTTGGCTGTGAGAAAGCAAATTCACCAGACAGCTGCTTTCTTCTGTATTTAAAGTATACATACCACTGTCTTTTTTAATTACTTTACTCATTTATGTTTATCTTTGTCAATGAATTTTTTACTCCAGTGATTTTCTGACTCTTAGTTTTTGTATTAAGGGAAGTAATTTAAAATATTGGAAGTAGAAGATTTGCACAACCCAGTAGCATCAAAATTAAGTAGAAGAGAATCAAAAAACATCACACATCCTTGCAACTTGCAGAGGTTTCTGGACCAGTTTGAAGAATGAGCAAGGAAGATGTGGCAATGAAGATTTCAGGAAGCTATGACTTGAGCAGGCATGCAAAAAATAGGTATGTTTTTTAAACCAATTTCATTAACTTCTTATTAATTTAGCATCCAGTTAAAATTTTGCTTAGAAGGCAGTTCTTAAAGCTTGCTCCTTATCTACCATTTTTCTATTCCTTTTATTCACTAGAGCTGCTGCCTCTCTTCATGTGTATCCTTACATATGCAGACAGAAATTTTCTGTCCTGGAGTCCTGTAGGCAGAGGGTTCCATTTCCTGCATTTTTCTGATTTCCTATTAGCATGCCTAGTGTATGTGCAAAGGTGTCTAAACATAATTAATGCATTTTCCAAAACTGAGTCAACCTGTCCTCGTCTCCACTCTTTCCACTAAACAAGTGCAGTGACTCCCTCCATTAAGTAAAGAGAATTTAAGCAACTCATTCGGTTTAATCTGCATGAACAAACAGGTAGAGAGACCTAATGTGATGACCTAAATGAATTCCTCACCAACAAGGAAGGTACTTCATTCTTTCTGCTGATGTGGTTGCACTCCTATCTTTGGGATTTTCTTTGTTTCATTCTCCTTAGCAATTTATTTTGTAGTATTAGCAATGTCAGGATAACTCCAAATTTACGAGTCTTGTCTCTCTCCTTATTTAAAATAAATAAATACATTGATAAGTGTCATTGTGAAGCTGGATAATTACTTAGGACATTCATGGCTAGATCAAGATAACCGTGGTTCCTGCTGTATATGAAATGTTCCAACCAAGATGCACTCCATATCTTCCTTGCCTTAAGAAGCATTTAATAGGACTAGAAACTAATTATGGCTGAGTCTAAGCATGTTCCTTCGGTGGGGCACACAAACAGTTCTATTGACTCCACGTTCTTATCCACAGCCTTTGAGTACCTAGCTGAATCAGAACAAATTATGAAGATGCTCAAAGGGAAAAAAAAGTTCATTTGCTCTGAATGAAAGAATATACAAGACACATTTTGATTTTGGGAAAAACATGCAGTCTTTTCCCAGGAAAAAACCTCAATGTATTGCACTTGCCAAGTACCAAAGGGATATTAAGGACTTATTACTTTCAAATTTAAAATCTACCTTTGATTGATTTATCTTAGTTCAAAGCCTTGGAGCTGTAATAAATTTCTGAATGACCTTATCTGGCTTCTGATACATCCTTGGCAAGGACACATATATGAGGCAAATTAAAATCTTGGGCATTCTGTAGGAGAACTCTTATCCTGGGATTCTGTAAATAAATATCTTGCTTACAAATTTATACTAGCCTATACTTATGTATCAACCTATTCATGTCTCAGAATATGACAAAATGTTGAGCATACGAAGCTGCCCAGAAACCAAAATCACGGGTGTTTGGTACACCAGTGATTACAACCCACATTTTTCTGTACAAGCAATAATACATTACCATGCAGCCAATGCACAAGGTTCAACAGGAGGACTTTCACACTCCCAGACCAAGAGTCTTAATTACTCAGAAAAGAGCCTGAAATTAATCTTTCAAATTGATCTTTAATTCTTCCATGGCACCTCAAAAATTGCACTATATGTACAATTTTACTGCTGTTAGATCACATTCTTTGAGTGTGGATATGGTTTTCTTGTCGCAAAGTAGGGTTGACTAAAAGAGCATGCAATTCACAAAATGTTAAGTTACAGGTTTAGTGGCAATTCTCGGATCTCTGGCTAAATTAGGTTTTCCAGTAGGAACCTCTATGGATGCCAAACATGTTCATACATAATAGTAGAAGTTAAATATGTGAGATAAAGATTTTGGCATCATGAATCAGAATTGATACATTATTTTTGACTTTAGAGTTTGGGCTTGTGCCCTTATGCAAATTTATTAAAGAGTGTTCCATTGATTTTGAAGGGCACTGTAATAGGGTGATCAGTTCTCTGTACACATAACAGCATCTGGGACCAGCCAAACCTGTTAAAGACTTGCTATTTCTAAGAAATCGAATTCTGTGAAACATCATCAGCCTTGGCTGGGATGGTGGAAGAAAGAGAACACAGGTTTCCTGATGCTGTGATTATCTGCCCATTGAAGGGCATGTTTTTGTAAGAGAAGAAAGTTTAAGATCAGGACGAAACTTGGGATGACTTACCCCTTAAAGTACTTTATGAATAAGTTGGGGACAGAGATGATACATTATTTGGATTATATCTAATGGAACTCTTTTGTTTTTTAAGCATTCTAAGTTTTGGTGTCAAAAACTCCTTTTTCTCTCATGACTTACTCATCATAGTGGTTCACTAACTGATGACAATGATCGTATATCATCCTTTAGGCAATGAGTCACTCTGGAAATGTGAAATTCCTGGCTTCTTCTCATGAGAACAATATATTGAAAAGACCAAACAGAGAAGATGGGAGAATAGTTTTTAACAGTATATTTCTTAGGATATTAGAAGGAGACAAAATATTATTATGAAACTTAGGGTTGACTTCCCAAATAGCTTTGTCCTTACAACATATTAAGTCCATCTCTGAAAGTCTCCCTCTGGGTCAGTAATGACTTGCATTAGGAGTCTGAAATACATCTACCAATAGCCTGATAGCCTTAAAAAGCCCAATGCACTCAACTGTTTGCATTAACAAGGAAGTACAGACAGAATACATGTGATCACCCATTAGGCTAAAAATTCCTAAAATCAAGCAAAAAGCCCGAGGTGGCTGATGCTTTTGAATAAATAATACAGAAAGATTGTGAACCACTGTGGTTCAGTTAGCTGTTTACTAAGTTTACAAAAAATGGATGTCACGACACCTTTTGGGCATAAAATCCATTCTGGAAAATTGATATTTTTCTGATCCTTTTGCTCTTGGGTGCACTGGAAGGCATCCTATCTTGTGGCGCTTTTTTGTCACAATAGATGAAATAAGCTCTTATTCTTCATGGGTTTTTTCACCTGTCTGTTGTCTAAAAATAAGTTCGCTGCTTGTATCTTGTTATACAGCTTTCCTCAGTCTTGCACTCACTTCACAAATGTGGGCCAAATACAGCAAACTCAAGATAAACAAAGCCAGAAATGTACACATTCAGATTGAAAATGAATCCTCTTTCTGCAAAATACGGAGTCCTTTCCTCAAGCTGCCAGAATTAATTGAGTCAGTGGACACACAGAATCATAGAATATTCTGAGTTGGAAGGAACCCACAAGGATCACCGAATCCAACTCCTGGCCCTGCCCGGACAATCCCTGAGTCACACTATGTGCCTGAGAGTGTTGTCCAAACACTTCTTGGACTCTGTCAAGCTGGTGCTGTCCCTTTTTCCCTGAGTAGCCTGTTGAAGTGCCCAAGCACCCTTTGAGTGAAAAACCTTTTCCTGTTATCTGACCTAAACCTCCCCTGACTCAACTTCGTGCTGTTTCCTCAAGTCCTGTCACTGGTCACCAGAGAGAAGAGATCAGTGCCTGCCTCTCCTCTTCCCCTCACGAGGAAGGTGGAGACTGTGACGAAGTTCCCCCTCTGTCTCCTCTTCTCCAGGCTGAACAGACCAAATGACCTCAGCTGCCCCTCATACAACTTCCCCTTAGGATCTTCCTAGGTGAGATTCTGTCCTGATACTGGGCTGCAAAGAAAGTTTACTGTGGCTAGTCAGTGGTTAATGAGAAACAAATTCTTCAAATAAGAAGTAAAAAATATGACCTGATAGGTAAGTTTTTTTACATACAACAGTTTGTGAACACATAATTAAACACTCATTTAACTGTGAGCTTGATTTATGGCAGACCAACTCAGGAATATACAATCAAGTTCCAGTCTTGCCTATTTAATTGATTGATGAGAAAGAAACTTGTTGTAATTTAATAAAACTGAAAGCCACAAACCTTTTCAAAGTGTTATTATTTGTCTTGGGATATAGATGATAAAATATGCAAGATGACCCTCATTACTTGCTGGATTCCAAGGCCTGGGCTACTTTTCATGCATGGCTTCCTTTTTTTCTTCCATATTAAATCTCAGTCTTTCTTTATCAACAGAGGCTCAACATCTTCAAGGCTTGAAGTCTTATACATTGTGAGCACTCAAACTGCTTCATTGGCTATTTTTCCAAAGGTTACCATCACTTTCTCCCTTTCCCAAAGAAAAATATGGCTGCTAATGTCATCTCACTTCACTGTATCTGTGAATACATTGCTACTACTCTTTCTTGAAATCTCCATATCCACTGCTTTCCATCTCAACGTCTAGAGCATTTTTTAAATGGAATAAGTAGCAAGGAGAAAAATCATTACCATTCTTCATTTCTTAAGATATTTGTAAATGTTAACTAAAATCCTTTGTGCAAGCATTTTATTGTATGTGTATGTAAGGTTATGACCATTAAAGAAATTGTCCAGTCAAAAAAAAGCCTCAAAGCAGAAACCATATATCTGCTGGTGACACAAAACTTACTGTGTTTTATAAGTGAACACTGCACAATATCACTAGGGCTTCATTGCAGAATGTTGCTGTATATTGTTCAGTTATAGATAATAAATATAAATACGATATCTAGAAAGAAGTAGCTGAAGGACATACTATATTTATTCTTGATCTTACAGAAAGATACAGAGTAATATATTTGCCACTGTCTTTGCCTTTTGAAAGAGATTTGGTGCTGAGGCATTATTTTTACCTTGAAACCTTCCTTCTTAGAAAAGATTTCATTGTTAAAAAGCCATGTTGGTAGAGGACAGTGCTTGTGCTGGCTGCTTTCCTGAATCAGAATGGCTGAGTGTGCCTCATATGTCTTGGCAGTGAGGATACCTTGCACTACTACCAGAGAAGTTGTGGATGCCCCATCCCTGGAGTTGTTCAAGGCCAGGTTGGATGGGGCTCTGAGCAACCTGGTCTGGCGGAACGTGTTTCTCCCTGTCGCGGGGGGCGGTTCTACCTAGATGATTTTTAAGGTAAGGGTAACTTCCTGCCAACCCAAGACATTTTTGGGTTCTATGATATGCCAGAGCTCAATGAAAAATTAGCAGCAGAAGCATCTCTGGTGGGAGGTGGGAGAAGTGGGAAGGCATGACTAGGAAAATGCATCAATGTAATTTCCTGATAAAGTTGAAAAGCATCTTTAGGGAAAGATCCAAACAAGGGGGGAAATAAAATGTCCAGCATGAGGGTAGCAAGGATTAGCATTGCCTAGCAGCTATTTATTTTAGTGTTATGTAGGAATTATAGCTGTGTGGCAAACCATGCACGGGAGCAATTAGTGCATAAAAATAACATAAATCCAAAAAAGGTGGTAGGAATCCAGTCTAACTTCAGAAACTATTCTTTGTCTAACTAGCTAAATTGAATCAGCTATTGATAATGCAGTGACCTTCTGAGACATTCAGCCCATAGAAGTGATTTACTCTTGATATGTCCAGAAAGCAGTGTTCTAAAAGGATAAGCAAGTTTCAGACTCCAGAGGTTTCTTGCTGCTTATGTACTTATGGCTCCTTCACTGAAAAGGAAGAAGCACCTATATGCTGGGATCTTACTTTTGACATGAGATTCAAGGTAAGACTGGACAGACATCACATCCTAAGAAGCAGAAAGTGTTCTAGCTTCAAATTGACCCATATACCTAAGTCAATTTATTAACTGTATTTTCAGGTCTTAAGGAATAAATCTTTCTTGTGTCAAAATGTATGTATGTAATAGTAGATATTTTTTGGTCCAACGAATCTCTGCTGAATAAAAATCTTCTTGGCTGACAGTATGTTTGGAAGTATAGCTGAGCCTGTCAAAGAGCTGATGGCTGACACAAAGGCCAGTTCTGCTCCTCCTTCTGCCTCCCAGTTAAGCACATTCCCTTCTGGGTTCCAGCACAGCCTCACCATGATGGGGTCCTGTTCAATGGTTGATTTATTCAGGGACCTGAGCTGACAGAAGTTAGGGTGGAGTAGTGTAGTTTGGAGTTTCAAACTGGTTCACTGCAAGTGAGACAAATGCTAAGGAAATAGTGTAAGGAGAACGCTGGGATCACTTGGCTTGCATATAAAAACATATGCACATACATAAACACAAATATAACAGATTATAAAGAAACAGTAAAGAAACAGTTGTGTCAGTAGAACTGGACACGAGATGGACATAGCCTATCATGCCTCTGTTTTGTTAACAAGAAGCCCAGAAACTGAGATCAAATGTTGGTCTCCTGACTATCTGAATTAACTGATAGCTTGCTGCCTGGCCCTGTTTTGGACCATACCATCCTGCTCGCTATGTCAAAGCGTCCTTAAGCACGTGGACACTTGCCTGACTGGCTTTTATTTAGCAGTAGAGACATAGTTTGTGTGATGAAGGGAAGTCTCCAGGCGAAAATGCTCTGCAAATCCCACAGCAGTAATTTAATCCCACTCCTTCTAAGTAATAATCACCTTCCATACTCCCTCTAATGAGTCAAATACTTCAGTGTGCCGGACTAGGGTGAAGGCTCCCTTCCCCACGTCTTGTGACTGATATGAGTAGGTCTTGGCTCTGCAGGCACGAGGTCTCAGTTGTCAAACCGTGAAGGGGCTGGGGTCTTGGCTGAGGATATGACACAGCCAAGCCCAATTTATGTACGCAGAGAAAGACTATGTTGCTCAGCTACTAGTAAATAAACCTCTTCTTGGCATTCAAATTACATTTACTATCACATCTGTGAATCTGGCTGAAGTTTTGGATCAGGTCATGGAGTGTGTTTCCACACTTATTTTCCTTCCATCAAATCACCTATTGAAAGAAAATGTAATTTTATCTGAGTCATTGCATAATAAACTCTCAGGTCACATGCAGGCACCACTGCATTCTAGGTACCTCTCAACCAGCAATCCTACTGCAGTTAAATTAATAATGAGGATGTGACCTCAGAAAAACCAAAAGCATCTGGACTCTCATGAGTATTTGGAAATGCAATTCTCTGAGATAAAGGCCCCACTAAATAGTGAAAGTGCTAAAAACTTTGAAAGAGTATTTAAGTTAGTATATTGTCTCTTGTTCCTCTTGTAAGCCTCTTGGACAGGATTGCATGGAGAAGCTGACTTTGGTTTAATTGAGGCACATCAGAAGGCAGTGTTCTGGTGTTGCTTTAATTACAACAGAAGGAAAAATAGCAATAGCAAAAAGTACTTGAGTAGTAATTTCAGCAGGTACATTGGCACTAATAAGAAATCTCATTCTTGCTTATCATTGTCAACAGGGGGGACATTGTTCCTTCAGCTCTTTCCTGTGAATCACCAGGTTATCACAAATCAGTCCCCAAGTGCTATTTCAATAGCATGAGTTGGAGAGACAAGCAATTTTCTGATGTACTGTCTATCTGTTCATTTTAAAATCTGTTCATTTACAATGGCTTTTTCCAGTGGATAATATGGGAAATTAACTTCCTGTGTCCTCCTGTTGCCACCACAGACACATTATTTCTGGGGAGCAATATCTCCTGGACATACACACTGCAGAGCTTTCCACCACTGCATGTCAGCACAGAGACTAAAATGCCAGTCATACTGATTCCTGTGCAGTAGTGAATGGGAAACAAGAAACCTGCTCATTTGGAATGGAGAGTAAATTGAGCTGAGTGATAGACATATGATGGGACAGGATTTCTATCCATTTTCTTCAGGATGCCCAAACACTTATCCCTGATGAGAGGGAGCTCAGACTGCTCATCAGAGCTGGATGTTAAGCAGTGAGGGCATGTTTCAGTTTGGTGAAGGTTTTAATTGTAACTATGCATAAAGACTCAAAATATTTTAATTGTCTCTTCAGATTTTTTTAAGAGCTGAAATTAAAATTTCAAAGGAAAAAGTGATCTTTTTCAAGCTATAGAAAAAAAGACATATTTGTACATAAAGAAAGGAAAAGCTTTCCTTGTAAAACTTACAGGGTGTACTTCACTCATACACTTACACTTCTGCATAGAAATCCCTATGCCAGAGCTGTATCAAATGTATTTGAAGAAACGGTGTTACCAGTTAGAAAGCCAGTGTCTATAGGATGTCTGAATGCTGAGCTTCACTGAATTGAAATGTTTTATCAGAAGTTTCTTTTGTTCTTTGTGAGATAAAGCAGTTTCAAGGAAAAAAAATGATATCTAATGCGACTAATTCTACATTCCTATGTTCCCATCTCTTTTCTGGTGCTGAAGCTAAAACCTCATTTTACAGTAAAATAGTGCCTTTTGAGTAGGACAAGGACAGGGAGCATGCTATGGATGTATTTCAGACAGCAGCTGAAAAAGACAATCAGTTCAAAAAAAGTCCCATTCCTTCCTCATTCTGGTACCCAAATATTTAATTGACTCAGCTATAGCTACTGTGAAGTGTCAGTCTAAAATGTTAAAATAAGATTATTGGAAATGCTTGTTTAAATCTCTTGACTACAAGCAGGCAAAAATAATCCAGGCTATAATTTTATAGCACAGTGTTAAAATTTGATTATATTTAACTCAGATTTCTTTACCCTGTATAACTCGTGTGATCTTTGCACAAAATGCAGTCATTTATACTTTCAGTAGTGTCTCTGGGATTGAAGCAAATATTGCATATCAGGGTTGAAATGTGCAGTCCATATCACAAGAGTTCACTGGTAAAGATACTTATGAGATGGAATAGCAGTCATGTCTCTTGAAATTGGAGAGAAAACATTTCTGTTGACCATCATGACTGAATTTATTAAAAGGCTTTTCAGTTTACTTAAATCAATTAATACTAAAGGGAACTTTATTGTGAAAGGTCCTAAATGAACACAATGTAATAATGCAGTCCGTTTCAAATATATCTGACATATTTGTGTCCCTGGCTTGATGAAATTTAAGAATTTTTTTACTCTAGTTGTCTGTTTAAACGTTTATTTGGACTGTAATACTTATTAAACATGCAAATGCACCATAAAAAAACCTTAGAGGATAATAGCAGAACTACAGCTATAAATTCAGAGAAAGAAAAAGCAATTCCTTAGTTTGTCTCTTCCCACACTTATTTTAAAGGCTGATTATTTAACATACGAATTCAACCTTATTAGTCATATTAAAACTTTACATAAAATCATATGCTCAGCATCTTAATATATTGAAACAACAAGGGATACAATCTCTTTGAAATGGCTGGGGAGACATTTGCTTTATATTCTAAAATGAATTTTTATGAAACGCCTACGTGTGAATGAGAAGCTGGGTTAACAGCTCTTTTAAGTACTCTTATGAACTAGCTTTAAAAACCAGTGCTTGCTTTGCAACAACCTCTACACAGCACAGCTTGCATTTTCATGCAGCTTTCCTGTCTCATGTTGCATAGGCCACTGGATTTTAAACGTTTTGTCAAAAAAAATGTTTTATGTGACTTGTGTATAAGACACCTTTGGCAATAGGAAGAGAATAGTATTTCTCTGCAGCACAGGAAGTTCAAACACAAATCACTTTATTTTACAGTGGATATGATTTGAAGTAATACATTGATTAAAAGGATTTGCCCCAATGGGGAATGGAGTCTGTCACCTATAGGCAGAAGCTTGGGCATTAAGTTCAAGTAAGGATTTACAGATTTTGGTGTTTCTACTTTGCTAGCTACTTACACACTTTCTGCTCTGCCAAAAGCAGAATGGGTGCTGAGCTTTTCTGTACAGTTGGAGCAACTGTCCTTGAAAATCCGAAATACTCACCCACCACTTTTCATCCAAATTAGACAAATCTGAGACATATGGAGAAAAGAAAGAGTAACTTAACTTTTCTCTCTATTTTTTTTTTCCAAGCAAATCTCAGTGAGAAGTGGTGAGAGTAAAAATGCTCTCTGTGTGTGTGTGTGTGTGTGTGTGGTGGCGGGTTATTTGCTTGTTTGTTCTTGGGTTTTGTTTTTCTCCAGAACACATCCCTTCTGGAAATACAAAGTTTATGCAACCTGAATTCTGAACATGTCTTGATAGCAATATCCATGAATCTTCTCGTGATCTCCATCCTGGTTGGTCATTCCTTTTGTTTCTACGTAACAGCCTGTGGTCCCATAACTGAGATGGAGTTTGTTCCCTTGTATGTTGATAGACAAGTTTCCATAGTGTCACACAGAAGTAGGACAGTGACTGGGGTGCCATTATGGGAGAGGTGGGTCAGAATGTATATGGCAGATAACTATCCACCTAGAATGTTAGAACCAAGTGCCTCAGTATTTTCTAAAAATAGAAAACAGCTTGGTTTTGAAAGTAGTTGTAAGCTCAGGAGAAGGTGTGTGTAACTAACAGGCAGCTGTTCCGGACCTTGTTTGAGGTATCTAACACAGGGTCTAGATTCTGCTTAAGTCCTGGTTTGGATACAGCCTCAGCTGCCTGTCTCAGCACAGGGTGCCTAGGACCTAGGGACAGTGCACACACCAATGACTGGAAAAATGAGGGACAGGCCAGACTATGACAGGTCCATTTTCCTCCTGGGTGCCCTATCTGAGGTGACAACTACACATGCAGAAGGGAAATTTGCTCTCCAGAATAATACTCCTCTGGCTGTAAAGTACATGCATAGAGTTAAATTGATTTATTGAGTTTCTTGATATGTTTGTGCTTGACTGATAGAAATAAAGAGACTCTAGCTGACTAAAGGAAGAATTTCTGATAGCTATATCCCTTTAAAGTGAACCACCACTGACAAAGCTCTGATGAGGAAATACATAATTGTCTTCAATACATGTAAGTCAATTTTCACCAATTTAATACTGTTTAAATGGGAATTATATTCTGTCATTAGGAAGGCCTGTAAAATCAAATGGTACGACTAGAGTCACAGGACACATTCACTGGTTGGTTGCAATCATGATAAGGCTCGGACACTAGGGTGGGTTTTAATTTGTAAAGTCTGTGGGTTCCTTCTCTAAGAGGCTGAGAAACGGAACCATGAAATATTAGCAGGCTTAAATTCACTATATACCTCCACGGGGAGGATTTTAGACGTCTGAAAATTGAAAATGTTTGAAACCAAAGTGCATTAGGTCCTTATATAAAGGGAGGGACAGAAGGATGATAAAAATACATATTTCAAAGCTTTATTTGGAACTCTGGGCCCTTTATTGAAAACACAAAAGTATATAAGTTAAAACATTGATCACTGTCTCTTCACAGTGTTGGGAGAATTAGTGGTCCAGCCTGCACTTGATAAATGAAGCAGAAAATGTCCAGAGAGGGCCAAAGGCTTGTCTGGCAGATAAGGGACATAGAGGAAGGGAAAGGAATGCTGGACACTGGCTGACTACTAGTTTCAGCCTATACACAAACAGCCTGGATATTGCTGATATTTAGTTGTATTGTAGTTGCTGTATTATTAATTCATTTAAGCCCAGAGAAATGTCTTTGTCATTTTAAATCTAAATAAACCCCTTCATCCCTTAGGGCACGATGCAGCATTTTGAGGTGTGTGTGCACTTTTTGAGAGTTTGGGCACTTCACTGAATCTCCAGGTGCACAGCTTTCATGCTGCAGTTTTGTATCAAAAGCAAAACTCTTTACCTGGCAGCAGCGCTGTCCTGGAAATGCCTTTCTGGCACAACTAAGGCAGCTTCTGCTGGGCACAGCATGACTCAGACATCAGCAGTCCCTCTCCTGGCCAAGTGTGTGAACAACTATTTCTTGAGCTCCAGGAGACATTTCCCTTTTTTTTTCCCCTGATACTTAATTGCTTTTTGCTGCAGAAAGGCATATAGTCTAACGTCAGGTTTTATGAGTTTCCTACTAAATTTATCCCTGTATTTTATTCTTTAAAATTTCTTTTACAAAATCATAAAATAACATTTTGCAAAAGCTTTTCTGTATTTCTGGTTCGTAATTCTGGATAAGGACCTGGAAGTGAATTGAAAGATGTTGCAAGCTACTCTGTTATCTGTATCCCATAGTAATAACAGCCCAAAGTACTAGCAAACTTTTTGTTCTTTGTATTTAAACATACCTATTTATCTTCTTTAACTAATCAAGTTTAAAAACAAGGCTGTAGAATTCTCTGGGGAATACAACCCCTTGTGAAACAAGGAAGAGAGGAGGGATTCCTGACCATTGAGACTGGCTTTGACAGATGACTACACTATAGGAAACACACAGATGTTCAGTCCAGCTTCAATGTAGCAAAACAACAGTACCCAATCCAGCTAGTAAAGGAGCTCTTTCAATGGAATAAATACTTCTCTCCGTCTTCCACCTTTGTAAAACTGACTTCTCTCTACTAAAAAGCATTTTTGTTCTACATTTTCTTGTTTCAATGACATCCAATTCTATGTCCAGGTATCTCTGAATCTCTGGTTTCTACTTTTAGCCTTAGATATCAAAGTTCCTAATTGAATTCATGAGATAATTTTCTTTCCTTATTATGGTCTTCTATTAACCTTTCTCATTTCTCTGAGATTTATTATCTAATCTTTGCTTGCCAGCGGCTGGAATACATTTGCCATTTGCTCTTGAGAGTTCTGGGTACAGTAAAAAGGATCTGGATTCTAATCACATTCATTCTTAAATGACTTTGCTAACATTTTTCATTCATTTTTTACCTTCCATCCTTTTTGGGATGGAAATGAACGACACATATCTGCTTAATCAAAATCAGTTCTAATCAATCACAGTTGTTTTAGTGTGTCTATATATATATATATATATACACACATACATACACACACACATATATGTCATGGCTCATTCTGTCTAATAGAGAAAAAATAAATTTGAGGTAGTAGCATTTCAAAGAAATTATGGTGATGCTTTAGGGCCAGTAATTTTTACTATATGGTAAAATAATAATGAGATGTTATATTATGAAAAATACTTTTTTATAAATACTTTGACAGTTTTGTAAAAATACTTTCCTGTTTAGCAGAAAATCTCCAAAATCAAACTTCTCCCATGCATACATTTTCATGAACCTTGAGAAACCTCACTTATTTCTGACTTCTGTCAGCACGTATGCTTCTCTTCTGAGGCATTCAGAATACATGTTATTATAAAATATACAACTGTAATGTCACTGAATTCATACTGAGCCTTAAAGGGAAAATCCTAAACTTACTAAACAAGCGAAACAACTGTAGTTTGTTCTCTATGTCTTTTAGAAGAAGGTAGAGTTTGTCTCAACAAGCTAAGAAATCTCAAAAAAAAAAAAAGGCTAATTTTGTGTTTAACAGCTCTAGACCAGGCATGGTGATATATTTTAAGACTGTATATTTTTCATAACCATAATGAGCTGACATAGTGAGGTTGCTTGGAAAAGGGCAGGTTTCATGTGTAAGCAATCAGCATACACATTATTTGTTTGAAAATACAATTTTCTGCAAGACAGCTCTGTCCAAAAACTGGACAGCTGTGGTATTTAAATATCTGTGCAATAGATGCTACCAATGTTGCCAAACTAACACTCATCAGCAGTGTCTGTAGGCTCTTATGATAAAGTGTGCTCCTCAGTTTTGTACCATATTCATTATAAAATCGTTGCTATCATTAATTAGATTTTATTTTTCTTCTATCACCGAGCAATAGTGCTGAAACATTCAAGATGTATAGAAGTAAAATACCTCACTCTGCTCCTGCCTATAGCTTTCCCAGTCAACACTATCTTTCAGTAGAAAATATAGTCGAAGAATATAAAAGAGGGATTTCCAGTATTTTCAAAGTTTAATCAAAGAATGGGAAATATATCCCAAAACAACAAGCATCCAGAAAAATGATGCTCAAACAGTTGGTTTGCTCCCTTTTGCTTACTAACAGTTGTATTTTTTTCTCTCACAGTCTCCTGTTGCAGCCGTTCCACTTGGCTAGAAACCCCCCACTTTCATAGGTACATCTATTCAAGACCTGTGGTTACCCACCCCTTTTGTCCTTCAGCAGCAACATCTCTTTTTTGCTTTGGTGTTTCCTAAAGACACCTTGTCAGAGCTTCCTACCTCTCTTTGCCCCTCTTTCTTCAGCCTTCTTGTGCCATAGTAGGCACAAGATAAAAACTCTTGACTTTCTTCTGTAATACAAGTAATCCTGTCATTTCCATGGCCCTTTTGGACAGATGTACCAGGCTTCAACTCCTTCTTCTGAAACACCCATTTAAAAGCTGATCATTATTATTCCTGACAGGACCACATAAGCATGTTATACTGAGGCACTAAAACTTTATTTTGCCTGCAAAAATCGTCCTGGTGTGTCCTAGGATCACAATTGCTTTACAGTGCCACTTTACATCAGTCATTCAGAACCACCTCTCTTCTCTGTTTCTGATTAATGAACACCGAATTTAGCAACAGTATAAAAGAAGCTACTTGCAGACATGGGACACACTGTGTGCTGAAGATCCTGACACAGCTGGAGCATCCACCAGACACACCACCTAAGGGGTCCCCAGCATATCTGGACATGTTCCTTTGACAATCTCCCTGCATCCATGCCCCTGTTCATAGTGCAGTAGCAGTGGTCACTATCTCCTGAGTAGACTTTGAGGATCTTGAGGAATCTTTTCCTTCTGTGAACACAATGAAAGCTCTTCCTTTCTCTTCCCCAGTTCTTTTTATGAACAGATTTATTTCTGTTCCCATTGCCTTTGATGTTTCATGCCTTCTGAAAAGAATATAGTCATTCACAAGGTCTTAACTATTCAAGGCCATAAATGCTTCATTTTAAACTGTTACCCTTGAAGCCTTTGAACTCCTCCCAGTTCAGCATTAATTTTCCTGGGTTACTCGCCTTGAGTTAATTAGTTTTCTGTGCTCACTGCCCACATTTTTGATTTGTTTTAGAGGTTTCCTTACTTGCTCAGAAAAAGATTTCTTTCTGCATGTGAGTGAAATGTAAAAATGGTCTTCAGTATTCTGCAAGATTATTAATTCAGGAAGATGAAAATCAAATTGTCATTCTCTATGGGGAAACCTATTATTATATCACCATTAAGTACTGATTAAATATACATTGTCCTTATATAAATATATTATGTTAATAGTCCTTCCATGATCTTATAATACGTCAGGATTATTCCAAAACAAATATATGTAGAAAATTCAATTTTTTTAGTTGATAACCTATTGATCTTCCTCTACATCCTCAGCCCCTCAGATAACAGGTACATAAAAGAGATTGTGGAGCATATACAAACTTTAGATCTTAAATATGTTTCATAAATACTGTATGAAAACCATAAAATTTTATGGGGACTTATCCTGATACAACCAGTATAGAGCAACCTGCAGACAAATCTGGGTTAATAGCACTAAAACCATGGAGTTACCTACCATCATGTGTTCACCCTGCCATCTCAAAAGTGCAAGCGTTATTGAGCAACTTTTGTTGCTCCTATTGCCAAACTCCACGCTGTTAACAGAATCTGAGCTGCTTTGAAGCTTCTTCACATTTCTTTCTCAAAAAGTCGCAGTATACAGATGCTCTCACTCAAACACAGGTATTTGGGTGGAATGATGTGCTAGTCTCTGCCATTCTTCTGTGAAATATATCCAAAGGACTCACCTTCAAATCAGTCTCTAAAGTGAAAACCCTTGGAAAGGGTTATGGGCCCTGTGGAAGTCACGAGAATTGGTTGGGGTTTTAACACTACAGCTTGGTTTGCCAGGTGACTGGAATGCAGAGATACATAAAAACTTGAGGAAACACAGCAGCAATATGTAACTGGTTGCATACGATTAATGTTTTACAAAGTGCACTTTGACAGAGTGGAAGTACAAAACATACAAAGTAATGAAAACTGCAAACAAGCAGTCTTTGTTTAAATAATAGGTTTGAATAGTATTCAGGATCAACTTAAATTTACTCTTTCATTTTCAGCCAGATAAAACCATATTGTGTCATTTGAGAAGACTTACATGGCTTTACAAGTACTGTTTATATTTTTTGAGACTTGTTCTCAATGCTGCTGGTGTATTAGTGAAATATGAAATTCTTCATTGCCAAAACTTTTTTTCAGTTTAAGGGATGGAACACCAAAGACTCATTTAATATTTAAAAGAATGTTCACAAAATTAAAAGTAATAACAACTAACTTTCCCAGTGTTTTGATGATGTAACACAGGAGCAACTTGAAGCCTGTGATACTTTTCTTAAAATGGAACAGGCTGGTAGAAAATGCAGGAAGCTGAGAAGAAAATCACCCTGAAAAAGAAAGATGATTGGATAAGAAAGATGTATTTAAATAAAAAAAAAATCTTTTTAGTCTCTTTGAATAGCTTGATACATTTGATTTTTAATTTTTTTAAAGTATGATAAGAATTAATTAGAGGAAACACTGTGTTTATACTGAATTAAAGACAGACCTGCTGTTGTGCAGGAAAAAAAAAATTAATATCCCTCATTTCTTGAATACACTCATGAGGGACTGGATTGAGTAACATAAAACCAGAGAAGAAAGATGTTCTCTGCAATCCAAATTACTGCAATGAAAGTATGTGAAAGCTGCAAGTCTGCCAAATTGGGCTGCAGGTACATCTCTAACATAAGCAGTGCACAAAGACAATCTTGCATGTCTTCTTCAGTTTCTTGAATGTAAGCTGTTGGCGGTTTTTGGTAGATTGATCTCTTGGTTAGCTACAGATTTTAAGGTAGGCTTTAGGTTCAGAGCAATAGAAAGGTCCTTATACAAACAGAATCCCCTGCTAGTCCGTTAAAATTTCAAAAACTAAATAGGGCTCCATTCAGCTACAATTTTTTTCCTTGAAGAGAAACTGATTTGGAATTGTAACAGCCACCTACACTTTTTTTTTGGTGGAAATAATCCTGTTGGGCAAATACATAACTCAAAAAACACTCAGTCAAGGATATGACGATATGAGGTTCCCGGTGAACTGTTGCCTGTGGTAAATGGGAAGCAAAAGACAGGAGTGGGAATTCTGTGAGGAGTGTAAAGTTGGAAGTTTAAGCTGTGTGACTTGGTAAATTAGATTTCAAAAAGACTTTTTTCTTCCATGCCTCTTCAATCTCTTGCATCCCAGATCCGTGTCCCTCTGCTTCTGGTGTTTGTGAACAACAGGTGGAGGTGCTTAGGGAGAGTCAGCACTGGGGAGGATCTTGCCCCAGCTAACAAGTGTGTTTGTGACATCTGGCCATGTTCACGCCTGCTTTCCAACACAGTGGCAATTTGGGGTTAGCTAAAAGCTTCCTTCATCAAATGTGGTCCTGCACTCCCCAGGTAGGGTGGGGATGGAGCTGTCACTGTGCAACCCACAGCATCCCTTAGGGCTTCCCAGGAAAAAGGGACTTGCAATGCACCAAATGAAGCCTCTGAAGACAGGGAGCACAGCAGGAAAATTGTGCGGAGAGAAAAGGGAAACCCAAACAGGGAAGAGGGGCCTGTTGCCACGTTCCCAAAATGTGACATGCAACTTTGTCTGCCCATGGCAGGGACTGGCCAGGCTAAGGTGAGAACCTGTCCAGGTTGTTAGAGAGACAACAGAGACCGACAGAATGAGCTCAGAGCACAAAGCCAGGTACCACAGAATCAATTAAAAAGGACACAACAAGCTCTCTCTTCTCAAATAATCTTGGTGATGTTAAATGAACTCTTACTCTGGGCACCTTTTTTGTGTGGCAAACTTGAATAGCACCATGCAGAGCTTTTGGGTAACACAGTACTTACTTTGTAGACAGTAGCATATTATTTTTATTGCAGATGTTCTCTTGTGTCCAGCAGTTGGTACCCAGAAGCTCACAAATACAATACTGTGTTGACATAAACTATCTGCCATTTGCAACTATTTATATATTCTCACTACATCTGTGAGATATGAGGGCAGCTGTTTTTCCTTGAAAATCCCTTGGCACTTACAAGCAGTTTTGACTCAGCTTTGTGGAAATGAATATTAAAATACAGCCCAGTTTTCTCCCCCTTTGGAGCATGGATGGCTACTGCAGACTCACATATGAAAGAGAAAGCATGTTTTGGATTCCCCTAGTGAGTCATCACTCTTTCACTGGTGATTCATTGCTTGAAAGGAGAGGAAGGTAAATCAGGACTGTTTATATGAACTGTCATCCATTTATCTGGTTATTTATTTATTTCAGCCCGGGGCATTCTCAAAGCAACGGAACACAGCTGTACTGACAGCGGCCGAAGTCTGAAGCTTCGTCTCAGGCCCTGGGCTGTACTTGCACCTGCATGTTTGGAAGTGAGCAGAGATGAGATTGAGAACCTTCATCCCCATAAAGATCTCTCGCAGTCAAGCATGGAGGAGTGAAGGAAGGGTTCATATTGCCAGCTTAGGTGCATACTAGGAGCAATCATTGGGTAATTCAACCTGCTCCAGCAGGGCAGGCTGAGAACCCATCTAACCAGCTCCTCAGGACCTGAGGGGGTTCTCATCTGCCCAGCTCAGAAGCTTCCTGATCTCTCTATCTGTTGGTGCAGGAAGGGGCAGTTTAGGAAACAGCAACACATAGAGCAGGCACCGAAATCCAGGAGTTTGTTTATGCAACTGTCTTTACTATGATTTAATTGTCATCCTGCATAATATGTAATCTGCAGTGTGCTGAAAAGCTAAATTCTTCTTTTAAATGCACAAAAATTCTGTAATGGCAGTTAATTAACCCAGATATATTTATATATAGCTCCATGCTTCTGCAAAATGTGAGCGGACTGTTATAAACTACAGCTACACCCCTAAGCAATTATGTGGTCTATGATTTCTTCTAAAAAACACGGGACACAGCACAACACTTTTCCTCCTAGACTCCATCGATGAAGAAGCTACATTTGTGTTAACTCAAGTATGGAGTGATGTGATTTTTTTCCTGTTGTTGTTCTTGTTGAAGCTAGGCAAGACATTTCATGTTGGAACTGTCTTTGGATTATTTGTTGTTAGTGATAGAAGAACACCTTTGTGTGTGTTTTAGCTAACATTAGTCAAAGACAGGAGGAAACTCTTTGAAGTCCTGGGAGGCAGAATGATTTTCAAAATGCAAACTTTTTGCCACCCAAGATAATGTAGTCTTGGATCAGCAACAAAAGCTTTTCTGACTAGGAGGAGTTACTGAACAGACTGCTAACTGAATTCTGGCCACTTTTTTGAGCAGCACTGAAACTGGGCCAAATGATGAAATATTTTTTATAAGGAATTTAGAAAAGCATCAATTTTTAAAAATTTAAAATTTAAATGCACTTTCAGTAGGTATAAACACCCCATGATAATTTTCTGCTCAAAACCTGGTGCTGCCAGAACTGCCAATCTCAGCAATTTTCAGGCAATTTGAAGGTCTGTATTGTGCTCCTTGTTCTAGAGTGACTTGTGCTTGTTTACAAAAGACGGTACTTTTTGAACCACTTTGTCTGAAAAGTTCATCCCTCCTTAACCCCTTTGTTTGTCATACTATACTCCATTTATCTTTCTGCTTGTTTTTACTGATCTTTCATGTTACTGAATCTCCAGAAGCAGAATTTAAGTAATTAAACAAATATTAAAAACATAGAATATCACTGCTCAATTGTGTTGTCTGCCTACAGCCTGCATTATGGTGGGGGAAAGAGACGTGCAGAAGCACATTCTCTAAGAAGTTTTCTGAGACCCTGAGGCTTAGGCAAATCCTGTGGTCACTGATAAATTTGTGCGCATCAAACATTATTTAGGATGGCCAGTATCTGCAAGTGACAAGTGGCGATGAGGCCTTTGCAGAAACAAAGATAACCATTGACAAATGATTCCTCATATTACCAGGCTGCAAAATCAGCACATGGCAATTTTATAGGCCACACAAAGTGGCAGAAGTCTAGTGTCTTTCCTTTCTTTGTATTCCTGGAAAAATGGTTGATCCTAACTAGCCCTATGTCTGTATAACATTCTCTGAATTGTAGAAATAGAAACGGATTTGATTTTGAGCTTCAAAATAAATTCAAACAAAATGAAACTCAAAGTAGTTCTGTGCTGTAACTCTGATTTTTAGAAATTAAGTATATTTCTAACTTTCTAATAAACAAGATCTACTTGCCCTAAACTGGACACCTGAAACATGAAACATCACAGATCTGTGTTGCTTTACATTAAAAACATCTTCAGAGTCCAAGGAATACTTGAGTTAACAGCTGAAAGATAAACTGTATTTATACAAATAACACAAAAGTAATCATATTTATAGAACATTTTAATATATACTTTCATTTTCAGCATTCTGTCTTGTCTACTCCAGCGAAGGTCTCATTTTGCTGTAAACTCATTTTTAGTGATAGCTATAAAAAAGAAAACAAGAATTTGCAGATGAAGAAAACTGTTGCTTCTATAAAAGCAGATCTCCCCTTCCTCTCAACTCAGACCAAGAGTGATTAGCCAGCTCTATTTACCCAAGCTTTCCTGTCCCAGCTGGTGAATGTGTTGTATTGTCCTCTGTTGCTTGTCTTACACTTCTCCCTCCAAGGAAGATCTACTCTAAAAGGGTGATGAAAGTTTCACTACTCCTGATAGACAGCAAACACTCTCTGCTCACTCTTTCTGTAGATATCTGTGTGCTTGGAGAAAACTAAAAATCCTCATGTGGTATTTAAGGTTCAAATCTGGGAGAAGTATAATCATGGGAAAGAAGAAACATTCATCAATATTTAAGGTGGGAAAGCTCATTTCAATTTCCTGTTCTGCTGAACTTCTCAGTGCACACCGGAAAGTAACTCAAAGCCGATTACACACAGCTGAAATAAAGCTGGCACTGGCCCTTTGCTCTTGCTCTTCAATCAGGTAGACTGTATGATAGCTAGAGCTTTTGAGCAAGCACAGCAACTCTTCCCAATCCATAACTGTCACAGTTTGAAAACTCTAAGATTTGCTCAGACCCTTACAACAGTGGGTACTGCATAAAGTTGTAACGTTTTTCTTGCTTTCTTGTAATTACTAGCATCTAGCGTTGGATGGTGCATCTCAAAATAATTTCAACTCTCAGAGAAATTTGGGCTGCACTGTTGCATGAGGAGGAGTTTTGGACACCTGAGTCTTCTCTTCTTCCAGAAATCTGATTTCCATCATCATTCTGTGGGGTTCCTGAAAAAAGCCGGCTTCTTCCTTCTTTTTTCTCAGATTAGCAGTCATGTACCTGCATGATGAGCCAGTCTAGGGACTGACTAGGTCAAAAACTAATTCCCCCTTCAACGGTTTTTTTCACCATTATTTACAGAAAGAAGACAACATACATGTTTAAAATTACATAGAAATTATGTCTTGGGTACATACCTCAAACACTTGAACTTATATTTAAAAATTTAATTAATATAAATAGAAATTTTTAAAGGATAAAACAATCTATTAAAAATTAATATCATATTGGAATATGTTTTATGCCTTTTCAGAGATAAATCATTTTTAAAAAGCAGAATTTATATTTTAAAAATCCACTGCTTATCACATACAAAAATTTCTGATATATCACTTCAATTTTCACACATATGCATCACTCCATTGAACTGCAATGATTATTGTTTATATCCTTACAGCTCAGAGTGCTGCTGGCCTAGATATAAGGGTGGGGATTATTCTCAAGCAGTACAAAGTAAATGCTGATTACCTCAATCTGCCAATTTTTTTCTGGAAATGTTATACTGCAGAATGTACCCCAGATCAGAATTATGTGTTAAGTCCTGTTTTGCATTACTTGATCATGTCCATGACAGAAAATGATTACTGCCACCTCCCTAGTGGCTACAAATTGGAGGTATTGTTTTTGAGTAATTTATTTTGCCTGAAGGATGGTGTAACTTTGTCATACAGATGATTCTTTTAAACACAATTTTAAAGGAAGCATTCAATATGGTGTTTTGCAGTCTGGATAATGACTAGCCTTGGCTTAACCTCTCCTGTGTTTCTATTACCTCTAAACTGTAAGAAGTGCTTATGAAATGTCATATACTTACCCTGCTATTCAATTTGTGCTCACAGAGGAAGTCATTCCAATCTCACAAAAGAATTCTGAAACATCATTTATCAGCCGGTGCAGAGTTTTGAGATCCTTGGCAGGGGGGAATAATAGGATTGTAAGGTCCTTTGTTTGTTTTTAAGATTTTTAAAATATCAAAATAGGGATTGAATTCTATTTATATATTGCAGCAAATATAGCACAAAAGAAATAAAACCTTTTAAGTCAAATATTTTATTTATACTTTGAAAGAAACAATTTGTAGACCTGCTGCCTTTCAATGGGCTATTACAAGTCCTATTCAAACCAAGGGCATGACTCTCCACATTCCAGGGTGCTTGCATCAGGACTCAGGAGATTCTCACAAACCCAGGTGCTGGATGCCGCATATCACTTAGAGTTAATTGAAATTCAATAATGAATGACAGCATTCAATACCATACCACAAATAATAATGCAGAAGGGAAGAAGGGTTCCCTGCTGACTGTGCACCTGAGGGGGCTCAAGCACACTTTTTCTAACCAGCTAGAGCGAACACATTTAGCATTTGTGATCTGTGCTTGCACGTAACCCAACAAAACCATAACACCCCAGCAATACCCCAGTTTTCTCCCCAAATGCTTTCCAGTTCACCAGCAGCACAGGTTATAAGTGTGTGGAACTAGCAGAAAAACCTTTCTCTCTGTAATTATACTGCCTCCGATTTTTCACTTTGCCACAGTCGTTTGTCCCTGTACTCAGCTTTCCTGTGATTTGGGATGCCCCATAGGGCTGTGCAACTCGTTTAAAATGGGAATGAGGGGTTATTTTAAAATTTCAGATCTGAAGCATGACTTCAGTGCATGAAGCTATGGTAAATCTCAAAGAACATCATGGGCAGTAATTCTGAATAGCACTTAAAACACAGCACATTTTTCTTGGCAAAGTCTATGAGCACAAGCTCATTACAAATACATACCTACCCCATGTGGCCTTTGAAGAATGACAATATGCTATCACAGCAACAAGGAGCCACTGGGACTGCTTTCCTTAACAAATGTGTTCTTCTATTTTTTTTATTTAATTCACATATGAAAATTGGATTATAGTTTCAGTATTATGATTACTGGAAGTGTGTTTTGAGAAGGAATACCATGAAAACCTGTGGACAAAACCATTCTGCTTTGATTATATAATGTGTTTCATATAAGAATAAATCATAAAGACTCTTCACTTTCAGTGATTTTTTTTTCCCCTCCATTTTGATATTTGTGAAGTCACTTTTTCTTAGGACAAGTAGTCAAAACTAGTTTTCTTTACTGTGAGGGTTGATTTTGCATCTAGTATCAGCTTTTAATTCCTAATACGCGGGACTTACTTAAAGAAGACTTTAGATCGACCATAGATACCTAACTGACAATGACCAGAGCACATTTTCACATCTGGACAGGGGAAGATGAGGGCCTTGTACCTTATGCACAGCCAGGGTTAGATGGCTGCTGAATGAGCGTTTTCCAATTTCAGTTTTTGTTCCTGTGTCCTTATCTTTGTCATTTTCCACAGTTTGGGCTGTCATTTTACTGATTATTCTAAAACAAAGCCATTCAGCTTATTTCCTCTCTCTTCCCAGTCTTAGCCCAAGTTACGAAATATCTCAAAGTTGGAAGGAACAAATTGTCTTGATAGCCCAAGTGTTTTTCTTCCTTCTTTTGCTTCTCATCCTCTACTGTGGAGTCATTAAACCACTACAGGAGAAGGAAAACAAGGACACCTCCAATTGCAAGCTGCAACAATTAGGAAGCAGGAACACTCCATTTCTACAGGTAACTTCAGAATTTTTTTCTTCGTTTTTTTCCTACTTCTTTTTCCTTCCGTTCCTTTTCCCTCCCCCTCACTCACCTCCCCACCCCCTTCCATGTCTGTGCATCTTATTTCACATGTTCATTGTGGAACTAATATTGGTTCAGAACCAAACTTCATCAGAATAGTTTCAGTTAAACACAATAAGCGGGCCAGTGACATTAAGAGGGGATAACTGATACGGTGCTTTGGGCAGTTAAGAGATTGAAAGGAAAGGAGATAGATGAGGATTGGTTTAAAAAGGAAAAAAAAAAGCTGAAATATTATTGCCAGCCTTACTTAATTATTTTCGAGTTAACAATGCAAAATGAGGGTACACTAAATATAAACCCTTATCTTTAATTTAATCAAGCCTGTCCTGTTCTACTTGTACTGGAAAACCTGAAATCAATGGGAATGAATCCTAGCAGTGATCCAGTTACTACCAGAGGAGGACTGCATACACGAAAGGAGGGCAACGTGCTTTAAAAGACAGTATAACAGAAAGTAATGCAATTCGAGGGGGGAGAAAAAAAAAATAAAAGCGAGGTTTGTTTCCTTGTCTGCCTGCATCCTAAGCTCACTTTAAAGGATAGACTTTTCTTCTCTCTGCATTCCAATTAGACTGTGCCAATGGGCAAGTGGGGAAGGGAATGTTAATGAGGCAGCCGGGGAGCGGGGTGGGAGCCAGGGGTGGCGGCTCCCGCCGCAGTCCGGGGAGCGCGGTGCGGCTGCTGGGGCTGTACCCAGGCAAACACACACTTGACCAGAGGCGATCGAGGGGCTGAGGAGGGAGGGCCACGGAAAATGTGTTGTACCGTTCTGGAGAGCGCTTTTCGCCCCGTTTCTCGTTCGCGCACCAGCGACGCTGCCGCGCCCGCCCGCCCGGGGCTCCCAGGCCGCGGAAGCCGCCCCGGGCCGGGGCCGGTGTCGGTGCCGGTGCCGCCGCGGGCGGGCGCCCCGCGCCCTCTCTGCCCCG